>VZTF01003398.1:481611-583445 GCA_013397755.1 Cnemophilus loriae | reverse complement strand
AAAAAAAAAAAAAAAAGTACTTGCAAGTTTTCTTTAAATAAAGAGCAAAAAAGACCATATAGGCTACATTACAAGGAAATTGGATTACTAACCCTGCTCCAGTGCAATTAAATAATTTCTAGCAAGTAGGACATTTCAGCTAAAATAGGAAGACCAACTCGGTTCTTCCTCAGGAGATCGGAAACTTGCCCCAGTTGTGAGACTGGGGATTTGATCCAATCTCCCATTTCTCAAAAGAGTGCAGCAATGTCTGATTTTATGTACATAAACACTGCTGCCAGCTTGTTCTTGTGGGAAAGGCAAAAATTTACCAGACTGTCATAAAAGGCCCAAGGCCCTGAAATATCAAGTTGCCATATTTAGACTCTTATTTATCGATGAAAGTTCTCTAAAACTGTTTACAATAAGAAATACATTAAAGGAACACAGTATCATAGGTATGAACAGATTTTATGTGAGAAATAACCATAAAGCCACAACGAAAACAGCTTCAGTTAGGCATTCCCTTGCAGTTACTAATCCTGCAAAACTCCAGAAATGTTCAAATACATGAAGACCCAAAGTAAACAAATACAACCCAGAAAAGAAAAGCAATTCCAACAATTTATGCAGTGAAAAAACCAGAAACCATAAAGAGCTATTATAAATGGAAAAATACATCATACTTAAAATTTCCTTTCATTTAGAGATTTAATTAGTAAAAGAATCTTTTGAAAATGCTTATTTTCAAAGTTTCAAAACAAAGCTTAATAACAGCTTCCTGAAGCTTCTTACATGTTGTGAAAATATATTTGAAAGAAATAGTGCCCAAGCATACAGAATACTTCTTATAATACTTGTCAAGATTTTACAAGCAAGAAACCAGAAAGCCATCTAATTATTTATATTTAAATATTTTCTTATTTTAACAGCTTATCTTGTTACATGGAAAATTCTTTCTAATAAATTCTATACATGAACACAAGTATTTAATCTTTAGAAATAAATATTAAAATATAGCTAATTAGCATCTGCTAGTGATATTAAAAACTTACAAGGCCACCTTTAATAGGCAGTACAGTAGGCACAATTAAAAAATGAGCATGGTAAAACCAGTACCATTAGAAAAATTATCATGTTCAGCCAGGGGAATATAATACAGTGGCCTAATTCTGACAACTGTGGACTTTGAGCTGCTCTTCTGATTAGCTGTGGGGTCTTGTTTGTTAAACTCTTTGTGTAATAAACAGCCTTTTCTGTAACATGAGATATTACTGCAGTAAGGTCAGCATGGTTATTTAAAAATAATGTCTACTTCCTAATTGCTCTGAGTTAACCATTTCCAAGCATTCCAACTCTACACACATGAAATACTGCACATTTACTTTTTTCTTAAATAAACACACTATAAAAGTTTTGACTGTGTAAAAACAAATCAAGTCTTTTTTAAATTATATTTGGGGAAAAAAAATCCAACAAAAACAAACCATACATGATTTACAGCAGTGTTCCAGGGCACTGCAACCTTCAGAGCAACTCCATGAATGATTTCTTTTATTTTTGAGTGGTACAGCTATGTTTTTCTCTAGATAAGAGGACATTTTCCCATACCACAGGATAGTTCATTCTCCTTTTCTCCCACCTCATGTCTAAAGGTATATATTGTTAGAAGTCAAGAAAGAAAACTTAAGGAGTGCATAAAATTACGTCTTGAAGAGATATCTGTATATTACAGAGTTCTTCAAGCAGATGGTAAAAAAATACCAATTTTGGCACTGGAACACAAGGCAATTTAAGTCTTCATTGTTACGATGATGTTGCAGTTAATGATTACAGCTGTATAACTCCACACAAGTGCTACACTTGTGCATGGTCACATGCTTGTGCGTGTAACCCCTCAGACTATCAGCACTGACTCCAGTTGTTGAGGTGCTTGCTGTTAGAATACACTGAGTATATTTTCTTCTTGGTTGCTGTACGGGAAATACGCGCCACAGAGTCCACGTGTTGAACTACAGATCTTCACAAACTGTTCACAACCTATTTAACTGGAGATGAACATCCAGCTGGCTACTTGTTAATGAGCATCCAAGCTTTTGTTTAATATGCAAATTTGACACTCAAAGTGTAGCTTTGTACTACTGTTTAATTTAATGACTCTTCGCTAAAACAACATTCTTGGAAAGCCTTGTTTAAGAAATCAGACTGTCCAGATTCTTTTCAATGGTTTTTGCATATCTGAGGGGTTTGGTGAAATTATGATGATGGTGTTGGAAATTCTTCCTGGCCACAGATTTTAAGAAAGCATAAAATCCTCACCATCTCGAAGAAAACAAAAGCTGTATCGAGTCATGACCACTGCATTTGATTAAATGGAGAGAGGAACGCAGAGCAGGGAAAATGGACGCATCCCAGCTCCAAGAAAACAAACAAAATAAACAAAATAAAAAAGTGCAAAACCTAGAATTGTGAGTGTGGGGACAGACACAAGAAGAAGAGAGAAATGACAAAGACACAGAGAGCTAGAAGAGAAAGGCTATTAACCAGGCAAAGAGCAGAGAGGAGAAGGTGTTGGGAATAGAGAAGGAGACACTGAACAGTGAGTTGGGAAGCAGGAGTAGATTACAAGGACAGAGAGGGATTACAGGAAAAAGGAAGAGACATCTCAAGTTCTCTTCCTCATCTCCTCTCTCGGAGCTCCTACATCCTGCAGAAGTAACAGAGCTGGCATAAGGGCATTGTGGAGAAAGGTGAAGCTCCCTGTGAAGCTCCCCCTGAAGCAAAGCTCCTGCTAAGCCAGACCATTTTTGGGTTGCAGAAGAGAGATACATCTTCTGTCTCCTGCAGCCTCCGTGCCTGGGGCACACAGTCTGCTGAGCTTAGAAGGCTGGTGGCAAAGGAGCTGGCACTGGGTGGTTGGCAGGAGGATATCACAGAGAGATACCAGGCTCAGAGCATCACACACTTTCAGGAGGAAAATGCATAGTGGAGTAAATCCAGCAACCAGAAATACTGACCAGTCAATTGAATGAGTGCTGAGGTTTGCTGCAGACTCCTCAGTAAATCCAGTTCTTCCTTTTGGCAATGCTTGAGACCCCTTTTATGTGGTGATTGCATGACGAGATACACAACAGGCTCGTCTCTGCGGAGTCCTGAACTAGGGATGCTCTCCACCCTGTCCTCACAGGTGCCATAGACTATTGCTTAGAAAGACTGCTTAAACTAGTCCTCCATTCCTGCCCTCCCCTGGAGTATCAGACTACCCCAAGACTGCTACATATCCCTTCTCCTCTAAGATCTGTGATACACAGCCATAGTAATAGATCGCCTCTCTTCTGTAAACAAAAGTAAATCTCCAAACTGGAAGTTAAATACAGGATTGATATTGGCTGCCCAAAGTAACATAAGAAATTTATTCCAAACCCAGAAATTGTACGGAGGTATGCCAGTCTTGTATTTACTGCTTTATCTTCATTAAGAGATGAGTACCAGCGAACTTTTTAAGTAGTTAGCTGAAATAGAGCATTGCAGGATTAAGCTGCCTAAGCCAGATAAATAACGGGATGTGGAAACCAAGGTGCCAAACCTCAAATGAGGAGACACGATGTCTTTTTTCATCTGTTCATGCCTGCTTCATGAAGGTAACCTCTCCTGCCCAGATGGCCTGCCAGCACACCAACCCCACCACTGCTGGGGGACCGAGTCCTCCACTGAAGATGTCTCTCAGTCCCAGCTCTAGCTCATCACTGATCTGGACTGGTTTCAAGGCATTCTTTAAAAGCTAATGAAAAGGGAGGGCAGGCTGTGTCAGCCCAGCCAGGACTGAATGCTGCTTTCATCATAAATCACAAATCCAATCGTTTCCGTTGACAAAATGAGCAATATATTTCCAACAAAACTACAGACCTACTGGAGCATCTGTATGAACACAAAACATTGAATCCCATTTCTAAGACGGCAGAAATAAATCCCATGCAGCATGACATGAGGAAGTTAAAAATATGAAATGTGAAAGTAAAATCAGTGTAGGTTAACTTGTCATCACAAAAATTAACACAGATCTTTGAATGTTCCTGGTGTCAGTCAAAATGGTTTTGCTGCCTTAATTTCATACTACATACGAAACGTATCTGGAATTTCAAGTTCCCAATTCCTCAGCTGACAGAAATGGCTTCGGAGATGATTTTCACATTCTGGGAACAGATTTTTACCCTTAAATTAGCCTTGTGTACTCTCAGACTTAGCATTTTGTCTTGAAATAAAACAGCAGTGATAATAGTTAATTTAAGACCCCACACAATGCAAATTTATGTTCTGGAGCCAAATATGGTGATTGGAAACAGATGAACATGAAAAGCCTTTTACTGAGCAGAATTAAAACTAAGTGTTAGTGAAGTGTGTGGCTAATTTGACACATGACACATCAGACATTGATTACTGATTATTTTCTTTGCTACAATGAAATACCAGAAGTGCCCTATTAGTCTTTCAAGAATTGTACAACCATTGTTATGAAGTGCCGCACGTTCAGCTCCTGTCCCCTCCTGCCCACATGGGTTTCAGCTGGTTTCCTTGTACTCATCCAGGATGAAGTTACTCTTTTCATTATTCCTGACACTGGATTTCCCCCTTTTGTTTAGGAGCTTTAGTGATGAATTAAAGATTTTAAGCTTTAACATTCATCTTCTGCTCAGATCTTGATCTCAAACTCAGAGTACTGTGGATGGACTTGTGCCTGAGGACTGGAAAAAACCACCCCAGCTTTCAAAACAGGCAGGAAAGAGGATACAGGAAACTTCCAGCCAGTCAGCCTCACCTTCCTCCCCAGAAAGGTGATGGAGTGGCTCATTCTAGAGGCCATCTCTATCCACATGGATGACAAGAAGGTGATCAGGAGTACCAGTTTATTACCTCACTAGTATCAGTTTAGTACCTCACTAAAAGTAAATCATGCTTGACCAACTCGATTGCCTTATGCGATGAAACAACTACCTGGGTGCATGAGGGGAGAGCAGTGGATATTGTCTACCTCGACTTCAGCAAGGCTTTTGACCCTGTCTCTCACAACATCCTCACAGGCAAACTCAGGAAGTGTGGGTGCATGCCTGGACAGTAAGGTGGATTGAGAACAGGCTAAACAGCAGATCCCAAGGGTCATAATCAGTGGCACAGGGTCTAGTCAGAGGCCTGTCACCAGTGGTGTCCCCCAGAGTTCTATACCCAGCCCAGTACTGTTTAACTTGTTCATCAGTGATTTGGATGAAGGGGCAAATGCCTCCTCAGCAAATTCACTGATGACACAAAGCTGGGACCAGCGGTAGATTCTGCAGAGGGCTGTGTGGCCCCTTAGAGGGACCTCAGTTTGGAGAGATGGGCAGAGAAGAATCTTCTGAAGTTTAACAAGGTCAAATGCAGGGTCCTGCACCTGGGGAGGAACAACTGTATGCACCAGCAGAGGCTGGGGGCTGACCTGCTGGAAAACAGCTCTGCAGAGAAAGACCTGGGGGTCCTGGTGGACAACAAGCTGTCCGTGAGCCAGCAGTGCCCTGGTGGCCAAGAAGGCCAATGCTGTCCTGGTCTGCATTAGGAAGGGCATTGCCAGCAGGTCGAGGTGGGTGATCCTGCCCCTCTCCTCAGCCCTGGTGAGGCCACGTCTGGAGTGCTGTGTCAGTTCTGGGCTCCTCAGTACAAGGGAAACAAGGGCCTCCTGCAGCAGGTCCAGCGAAGGGCCATAAAGATCATTAAGCATCTCTTCTGGAGCTTGGATGGACTGGAGCACCTCTCTTATG
Source organism: Cnemophilus loriae (assembly GCA_013397755.1). Lineage (NCBI taxonomy): Eukaryota > Metazoa > Chordata > Aves > Passeriformes > Corvidae > Cnemophilus > Cnemophilus loriae. The sequence continues at coordinate 577,677 of VZTF01003398.1, read as the reverse complement.
AGAAAAGGCTGAGGGTGTTGGGCCTGTTCAGCCTTGAGAAGACATGACTGAGAGGGGACCTTATCAATGTCTATAAGTATCTGAAGGGAGGGTGCCAAGAGGATGGATCCAGGCTCTTCTCAGAGGTGCCAAGCAATAGAACAAGAGGCAACAGGCAGAATCTGATCCACAGAAAGTTCCACCTGAATATGAGGAAGAACTTCTTTACCAGCAGAACTTCTTTACCGAGCACTAGAACAGATTGCCCAGAAAGGCTGCAGAGTCTCCCTCACTGGAGATATTCAAGAACCGTCTGGACAAAATCCTGTGCCATGAATTTTAGGATTACACTGCTTAAGCAGGGAGGTTGGACCAGATGACCCACTGTGGTCCCTTCCAACCTCACCCATTCTCTGATTCTGTGTGACTCGGTATTTTGAAAGCAGTAGTAATAACCAAATAAGTAACAGAAAGCTCTGAAGTACTGAGGCTACCAGTGCTTGTTTGCACTGAAGGTCTCTGTTACAAAAAGCTAATGCAATCTACTGAATGGAGAAACAGTAACCAAAGTACAGGTTGGGAATAAAGGGTGGTAAAAAGCCTGGAACTACTGGAATACTTCCAAAAAGGAGTCAGGTAAGTAACAGAAATAAATAGAAAGCTCTGGGGGACTAAGGTAAGAAGTGTTCACTTGCACTGGAGGTCTCCTTTGTAAAAAGCTAAACCAAATTTACTGAATTGAGCAACTGTAACCAAAGTATAGGTTGGGAATAAAGGATGAGAAAAAGCCTGGAACTACTGGAGTACTTAGAAAAAGGATTCTGCAACATTGACACATACATTGCTGCATGACGGAGGCCAGAGAGAGAAGAGAAAGTCACGATCTTTCTGAAACGGTATGGAACTATATACTTGCAACTAATGAATCCACCAACCCAATCAACTAGTAAAGGTGGAGGAAGAGAAACTCATTATCACAACATACCTCCCCAGACAGCAGAGGAGGACACGGAAAAGGCTTTCTGTAAATGCCCTCCTTTTATCAACCCCTGGGAAAAAAAGTGCATTTTAATTCATAAAGGTACCTGTAAAAGCAGAATGCCAAACTCTTGTCCACACTCCTAACAGGTGAACGTAATGCTCCAGAGGATTCTGAAAAAAAAAAAAAAAGACAAGAAAAGAATATATGAAAAAGGCATCAAAAAAACCCAAAACACAACATAGCCGTAACACTGCAGGTGCATACACGTCAGTGTTGAAGGTCATGGAAACAGGACACCTAGGCTAGTCCATGCCAAGAGAAGGGAGAGGAGGAAGTGCAAGGCAGCCACAACAGCAATCAGGACTATTTCACATGAAAGGTGAGATAAACGATGACATCAGTGTGGCTGAAGCCTATGAGCTGTGTAATAAAAACAACTCATTAAAAGGTCATTTGGGAAGTCTCAGAACACAAGCTCGTACATGATGCAGTATCCGATGTGCAAGATGAAATGCACCTGTGCTGGGGATCAGTGAATAAATGCAAACAGGGACAAATGTCAAAATGCAATTTTTAATTCACTGATGAAGGACAACACAAAATTGTGCCTTTTAAGTTCTTGTTATAGATAAACAATCCCCTTTGTTGTGTTTTTGGCTATTTCCTAATGAAGATGAGAGAAAATACTGCAAAGACAAAAGACACCACTCTGCTTCTATGATACAAATTTAGTAGGGCATGGAATCAATGTCAGCTACTTTACAAGTAACTGAGGGAAAAATATAAACATGTAAATGTTACTGTTATTCCAGGGCAGCTGCTAGTTGATTTTGACATGAAAACATGGAATCTACAGTGATGATCTGTTTTCCCATACTCAAAGTTAAGGTCAAAGAGCAAAATATTTGCATGCTTAAAAACTCTCCATACCTCCCATGCTGGAAGGGATGACAGGATAGGTTCCAAACTAACAACAAAAAACACGAAAAATCTACTCTTTAATTTTTATACATCTATATGTAAAAATTTTGCGCTTTTTTTCTTAGTCTCTTTCCCTTTTCTAAAACATTTATTTTAGACAATGCTTTTTTAAACCATGGCAGTATTCTATTTACAAAACACTACTCCTGTCTAGTCAGTCAATACATCTTTCATTTCATATGCAACACCTTCTCCTTTATCTCCCAAAAATTATTAGCTACTTTTTCGAGATTTAAACCAGTTATTAAAGTTCACACAGAAAAAAAAATCCAAGCCTTTGTATTTTGTGTCGCCTGCTAAAAATAATTGCAAATATTTTCACAATAAATTGGCTGCCAGGAAAGCACATAATTTTAAAATTTTGAGATGACATTCCTGTAATTAAGCATTTGTGTATGCAATAGGTAAGGGAAAAATAAGTCAGTGTATTTGTTTGGGAGGAAAACACCTCTGCTGTGGGATGCAGCTTTATACACACCTCTTTATGTGGAAAAAAGGCAGTGATAGAGGAAGAGAAGAAGCAGTTTTCCTCTCTGCTGTGAGGCTGGTGCCAGCCAGCAGAGGGGCAGAAATGCCAAGCTGAGGAAGACCCACTACAACAATGGCTTTTAAGAGAGCTCCAGAACACAGACACCATGTAAGGGCATACACCAAAAAGTTTTTTTCTCCACATACCAACAAGAATACACTTTTACTTTCTAACTGATAGAAGTATATAGACATAATAACTCACATACATGTGGGGTACTCCTAGTAATAGTAGTAATTCAATCAGACACATCTATAATATGAATGCCAGTGTGAACCATATATTGGAGAATGTTGTTTTTTAGTGAACATTAGTGTACGCTATATTAAGAATGTATAACCTATTTTATCTTCTAAGCGTTAGAGAGAGGTCACAGTAATAAAAAGTGGAAGTATTAATACTGGAGCAGTTCTTATACAGTGAGTTGCCATAATCCTCTGATGCCACAATAAACATACTGCTCCAGGTCTCAAGGATTTCCTGAGAGGGTATGTATTAAATTGTGAAACCAGCAGGAAGGGACACACCACACGGGCTTCACCGAGCTTGGCCCTGGACCCAGGACAGAAATGACTGAAGAAGATATACATACAAAACTCAAACAGATAAATGTTCTGCAGAGCTTTTAGTGCATGACTGGCTTCATCATTCATGTCATGGAACAAAAACCCAACAATAGTTTTCAGCATCTGCAACAGCAGCGTGCACTGACAAAACTGTCAATGGAGAAAGCTTATAGAGTAATGTGGAGGCAGACCAAGTTCTGAACTAAGTTACAGACTGCATAAGTTTTTTAACGTAACACACAATATTCTCATGACTACACGTCTCATGCAGGGGACCGTGAAGCAGCAGTGTGGACAACCCTCTGTGAGGACTCGTGTCTCTGCCAGCAGGACAGCAAATCCTCAGACAGGCAGCACTGCTAGATGCAGGATGAACAGCCCAAGGCAGAACCATGTAATAACTGCCCTGTTCAAGCAGATGAACTGTTCTGGTAATAGATGTCCAGTAGCACTTTATCAGTCCAAGATAGTGCCCTTCAGCAAAACATTTCAGACAAATCTCTTAATCAACACAACACCCTTAACACATCTGAGAAGGGCCACATACACCACAGTGAGTATTTGTAACCATTAACACGGAACTGCAAGAAAAAATAGAGAAAATGAAGAATATAGCATAAATTTCAGTAAAATTTATGAGCAAGGACTTATCACGATAACTAAAAGCACCAGATCCTCCTTTCCCAGTTTAATACACTGTTTAGCATAAGAGGTGTCACATGAATATTTTTCAAGTTTTAATTATTCACGCAAGCGCAATTCTTATGTGTTTAGCAAGCACCATGCCAGACCCCTGTCACCAAATTTTGGTTACTCCAGCTGTACAGCCCAGTTCCAATGCAGAAGAACCCAGAAAGGTCGCCAGCAAGTTACATGCACTTGTTTTTCTCCATGAAAATATGAAAGCAAGATGATAAATAGACAAGAAATAAACAGACTCTGCTTGTCCCACTCCTTCTGTGGAATTTGCAGTAGAATACACGGCCAGCCTTGCACTAGAAGAACCAACCTACCCGTGATAAACCACTACCAAATGCTTGGCCTCCAAGAAGGCAACAGAACTTGTCTGACAACTACTATAACTGATTCTTAGGTACTTTTTAATTCTTTCTTGGATTTTTTCCCGGATCTGGAGGCCCAGGATTTAATTTCTCCTGCAGTTGTATGATTCAGGTGAAAATACAGCAGGATATGTTGCTGTACAGTTTTACACTGGATGCACGGTAGAGTTTGAAAATGTTTGCTACCATTGGGAGCTCTGTGTTTCTTTCCGGCGATGGACAGACCTGCTCCCTGCAGGCAGGCACAGTGAGGCACAGCTGCCATGGTGTGCACTAACAGCTGTGCACAGACACCACTCCATTCCTTTCTCATTGACACTCTTTCTTAGATCTTTTTTTTCCCTTTAAGTAACTTAACAAGGCCTGTGCAAGCAGCTTTGTATCACAGAATCAGAGAAAGGTTTGGGTTTGAAGGGACCTTAAAGATCATTTGGTTCCAACATCCCCACCATGGCCAGGGACACCTTCCACTAGACCAGGCTGGCTCAAAGCCCCATCCAGCCTGGTTCACTCCAACAGGAAAGACTGATCTCCACAATACTTTCTTTTAGGAACATTAAGTGTCCCCACAGTACTTCTCTTTAAAATCAATAATAGATATGCTGATATAGTGCCAAACATATGGTAGCTGAGATATGTGCAAAGAACTGATTGGTCACTGGCTCCTACTAGATGGGTGCAAATGGCCTCAACATGAATATTTAAAGCAACTGTCCTTATCTTTTCAGTTCTCTTTGGGAGAAAAAAAAAAAAAAAAGAGAAAAAAATTAAGAGAAAGAAAAAACAAAAAAAAACCTCTTAACCATCTGAGATCCAAAACAACATAAGGACAGCTGATATCAGACTTCTCAAAATCAGAAAAAATCGTGACACTGAGTGACATACACAAAGCTGGTTTCCCTTCTGAGCTTCAGCTAAGATTTAATCTCCTCTGCAAGGGCAGAAAATGCCTCACACCTAGACAGAAAGCACCCAAACCAAGATAAGAAACTCGACTAGACTCAGACTGTAAAAAACCATTAACTTCTTCAATTACATGGGTGTGAACTACCACATTCTCCTCTGAACTGACATTTCTCTGTAGCTTTTTTCTCTATAAAATCACACACTCATTCAAATTTCTCTCCAAAAAATCCTTCTGGAAGGCCTAGAAAAACAGTCCACAATGGCCGGGCAGCTGGCATACTGCAATGGCTCATTATCCTAATTTCAACAGGAAATCTCTTATCTGCTGGCGAAATCCAGGTCAAGTGGAAAGTTTTAACACTCACTATGAGGAGATCTGTGGATCTTAAGTTTGTAACTAGATAAATTCGAAATATTTTTACCATTTTTTAGATATGTATTTTTTTTGACCATTTGGCAAGCAAAAGGATATGCAAATTGTTCGGGAAGGACTGATGCTCCTTTTCAAGACTGACTGACTTGGGGACAGCCACAGCCAGGCTGGGTAGTGGCAGGACAGAAGCTCTCCTGCCATTCGTGGTGCCAGGCCATTCCAGTAATGCAACACATTTAGAAGACTCATTAAATAATATCTTCATAATGAGGTTGAGACCTTCAGAACTAAGAGTCATTGAAATGTGAACGTAACATACAGAACTACAGAAAACTCCACTTGGTTCCACCAGTGATCCCCTTAGCCAGTCCCTTGCCAGTTCAATATTCTTACAACAAAAAGCACCCATGATATGAGAAAAACAAATCTCAGAGTCCTGTGACTGGCATTGCATATTCAAAATTTAAAAATCTCAAAGGAAGGAATGACCAAAGTGTTTGCAACACAAGCAAGGGCCCAGTGAGGATTTTAAAATGGAGAAAGAGGCCAGCCTAACATCTGGATTTCTTATTTGAGATACATCTGAAGAATGGAAGAGACATCTGTCCCTGGATATTATCAGCAGAGGGACATATCTCATAACAAATTCTCAAAGGCATTGTCAAGGACATATCTTCTTCAGCATCTCTTAACTCAAGAGCATGGTGTGCCCCGTGCCTGGGGTAAACATGCAGGCACTGTAGTGAGGATTCAGGGAGTGTAGCTGATTTTTCCTATTTTTACTTGCTGGAAAACTGGGAGTTTGCTTCCTCAGCCTGGCTCCTCTTTAGATAACCACGACCTGAGAACTGCCAAAACTTATCTCTGTTTAATCTCAGAGATATGAATCTTAATGAAGAATAATTAAAGCAAAGACTGTTTCGCCTTGCTAATGGAAACTGAAATGAAAGAAAAATGGAATGAAATTATTATAAAACAATTTTCAGGTAGGCAACACCATGCCAATTAAATGCATCTTATGAAAAGCTAAAATATTTATACCTAAATATACTTTCTATAGCTGCTCTGCTTTTCGCCTTCATGCAGGTTCAGAGAAGTCTCGTCCTTGAACATTAAAATCACAAAAATACCACAACAGGAAAAGTGAAAACCACACATGAAACTTTATTTGAACTACCTAGATGACAACAAATCTTAATTAGGAGACCACACACTGACATGTGCAGACACACAGAGAGGAATGCTCTGTGCCCAAGCTGGCCAACCTGTAAGTGAGTGGAGAGGGAGCTCAAAGCTGCTGCCCATGGACTCCTGAGGAGCACACAGTGCATATAACACAGCAGGAGGTGTGAACCACAAGTTGCACGACACAGAAAAGCTTACCTACAACATGTTTGCCATGACTGAAAAAAAGAAATTATGTTAAAACACCTCCTAAACATCTTTCTTTGCAAAAATATTGATCTCACTGCTTTTTTGAAAAAAATACCATAATAGAGGGGAAAAACAAAACATACCCCAAACAATCGTAGCAGTTACACAGCCACAAAAGAGAAATGGAAATGTTTAAGGGAATGAAATTCAATTCATCACTGACCTTTGCCTGAATGAAACACTGGGAAATTTTGCTGGCTTTGGTACTGCCAGCCAAAAGGTGATTTAAAAAGTGTGATGGTTTATATGAAATATTCATATTTGAATGTGTCAGTCATCTTGCTCAAAAAGTGTACTTGGTGTTTCCCGTAATGGAATCCTCTATTTCTTCACTTGCATAGAAGCGTTTTTTTTGGGTTTTTTTAATGAGTCTCACATAATTATGATTCACAAAAATTGCAGGTTACCTCTCATTCTGAGAGTTAACACTGACCACATTTTTAAAGAAATCTAATTTTATTCAGTTTTGCCCAATCTCCCAAAATGAAAACCAATTTTTGAAATAAATAATTTAAGTTGGAGCAGTGCAACTGGAGCACATTTGAAGCTTACTATCTTTCCCAACAGTTAGTCCATGTTATAGACATAAAAACCTTTTTATAAACAGATATACTTTTTTCATCATTTTTACAAAAAAAAAGAAACATGAATTCAAGTACTGAAAAAGTTAGGCTTCTATTTTTCATGGAAATGCTTAATTAAGCCTAAATTCAGAGATTCTGTGCATACTTTCAAGGGGTACTTAGCATCCAAAAGTCAAACTGTGACCATGAAATAGGTGCTTGGTGTCTGTGCAGACCAAATTTAGCAATTCAAACTGGAATGTACAAAGTTGAAGACTGCCTTTTGAAATATTAGACTTCGTGCACCTTTGCTACATGAAGAAGGCACCATGCAAGATGAAGGAATATAATCCATTCCTCTTTATATCCCTGCCCCATCACCCTTGGCAGCAGATAACACATCTATTACCAACAGCTCTTGCTGAAGAGGAGGAGATGAAAACAGCACTTAGCTGCATATGTGCTTCAAGTACCAAAAGGGGATTCTTGCTTCCTGTCTACGAAAGAATCCCTTTGATTTTTATGCAGTTGCCTAATTAAATTTCACTGTGCATATTAAGTTTTCAGATGTCTAGCTATTTTATGCTCAGCCCCAAATCAAAAGAGCACACATTCATAACTGACCCTTTCACTAAAAGAAACAAAACCAAAAACTAAGATAAGGTTTGTTGCATGTAAAGATATCCCCCACTCTAGTTGTTTCCTCAGTTCAACCAAGGAGAAGAGATCATGCACATAACTTCTAACTAGGTCACAAACTCTACCTTTCTAATATTTTATTCATGCACCTTGTAAATGGATGCACATTATTTCAAGCTCCAAGAGGAGCATCATGCTATGAGCAACAGCTCTTCATGAGTGTTTCAACATTGTGTTGGGATTACTTTATTTTGGGGATGGAGAGACAGATCCAATTCTTCAGTCAGTGAGAAATAATAACATAAAATCAAGTTGTCCATCTCTTGACATACTATTTGCTTTAACTTATACTCAATAGTTCCTTGATGAGTTGGTAGATTACTCTAGAGGAATTCTCAAATATACTTGTAAGAAGAAAATGCATTGTCCAAAGTCTAAATTAGCCATGCAGAATGTATATATATATTAGACAATATTGAATGGTCATAATGTTTTTAGAATATATATACAGCATAACTGTGTGTGAATTTTCATCTGAGAGATAGTGGATATCTTAAAAAATTAAATGAGAATTCATCAAGTGCCATAGCTCTCTGCTCATTAACGCGGCTGTTCGAGTATGCCTGATCCTGTTTCTTAGGATCTTTACAGTCTGATCCCTCCTTTCAGGTCAGTATTTGTTATATCTGATTCACTAAGATTCAGAAATTCTATTTTGAAATTTTCTTTTTTCTCCCCTAGCTAGAAAATGTTAGATATCTACACCACGCTCAGTGATGCTGAGAAAGACAAGGGCCTTCGCAGAGGTTAAAAGCAGGCTCTGGGCACTGAGCCAGTCTCCAAATGTTCTTTGCCCTGCTAAACTGTGTTTGGATTTGCTGTGAGAGTATACAGTATCTGCATGGAAACTCTTGAAATACCAGGGGCAACCTAATATAAAAAAATAGGGAAGCAGCAAAGAAACTATTTAAGAGCCATTTTTCCACTTAATTTGCTAACAGAATATGACTTACACATAGATAATGGACCTGGAGTAGCATTTGCCTTTTTGGGTTGGATGTTTGCATTTGACTGCAGAATGTTTAATTTTATTTTACGTTCTTCAAGAAAAAAAGTCAGGATCAAGTCTTGGATGGGGATAGTTGCAAAAAATGAACATCATGAGAGATAAAAGCAACTGAATTAAGAATTAGCAGTTGCTCTTTTTCTTTTCTACTATCATTCATGGATTTTGGTGTGACATCATACTCCATGCAAGCACTTGAAAATGCTACTTTTTTGGAGATGTCGTGCAAAAAGGTTGAAAAAGGAAAGAGCTTAAGGTCAGTTGACATGAAAAGAGAAACCAGTCTCAGGGTACACGTGGGATGAAGCACAGAACAGAGTTTTTTCTGTAGACACGCAGCCTGGAGCAGCACAGGCTGCTCACTGCCAGACCCATGTTGACCCACCAGAGCCAACTGTGGAGCTGGAGCACAGGAGGAGAGGGCGAGGGCACTGTGTTTCCTCAGTCATGGAAAGAGAGGGATACAGGGAGACCTACCCGCTACCTGCTACTGCCTGATGGGAGGAGACACAGACTGCCCTCAAAGATGCACAGAGAGGGAGGGGAGCATCGACCAGAGCTGCAGCATGGGATATTACAGCCTTATATGGCAAAAAACCCTCTTTTTATTTTCAGGGAAGTGAAACACTGAAACAGAAGTCCAGAGAGTCTGCTGGACTTTCATCCTTGGAGATGCTCAAAACTGCCCTGTGCACAGCCCTGAGCAACCTGATCAGATAGGACTCGGGTTGGTCAGCAGGATGGACTAGGCGATCTCTGCAAGTCCCCTCCAAACTATACAATTCTCTGATTTCCTCTTGCTACCTCTGTTTCAGTGTTGCTGAAAATCAGTGTTTCTTTGTTTCACCCTCTCCCCAGCACCAGATGATCCAGACATAGAAGACAGAGTAATAAATAAATACGTGTTTAAATTCATCACCGTCTATATCCACCTCTTTCCATTTCTCCTTTTCTCCATGCTTGAAAGACTGGAATATTTGCTTCTCAGTATGCACTGGGCATTTCCTCTGCTCTTCTGCTTTTTGCATCTCTCAGTTATTTACTTGACAACTGCACACAAAACAGGATGACTAGAGAAAAACAAGAAAACATGAGGAGGAGAACAAGAACAATGTAGAGAAAGAAAAGCATAATCTCTTCCTTTTTAGCAGCAGGCACCTGTAATTTATTCAGCAAGGCAGCAACTTAACAGGCAGTGCTGTGCAGGACTGCTTTGTGTACAGCATTAAGGAATCAGTTCAAGAAAGGGGTTGAGAAGGATAAAAAGCTGTTAATGCCAGTGTTTAACTGTCAGTAGGGGCTAAACAGAGGGCTGATGGGCTGTGCCATTCTTTGCTGTCATGCTGAATACATGCCCCAAATTCCCTGTATTGGTGATACAGGTATGCAGGGACACACAGGGACACACACATGATACGCCGGGACAAAATCAAGTGACAGGTGTAACAAATACTGCTATTTAGAAACTGTCTAATCAAAGGAGATGTTCTGATGCCCCAAAACACGTATTAGGTAGGGAAATTGCCAAGGGTACTCCATAAAGTTCTGTGGTACGGATCACACGGACTGAACTAGCCAGTTCAATAGCCATGATGTGATCTGCTCCTTGCAGCTCACAGAAGATCACGTTGAGGCCGAACCGTGCAATGATTTTGTCAAAAGAAAATAGAAGATATGCAAGCAGTATTGAGTTAGGCTGTTTGACTCTCTCCAATGTTTCTTCCAACAGTACAAGCAAGAAGATACAATATTTGCAGTGATACAACTCAGTACCAGTATTCCCAGCAGACACCGAGCAACAGAGATCAGTGAATTAATTTTTTTCTGGTTAGTGCAAGTAAATAATAGCATTATTAGAGACTGACAGAGGACAAACAAACTAAAGCAACTCAGCAAACCCACACAAAACCTGGGTAATTAAACTCCCATTTTTCACAGCAAGGATGCCTGGAATCTCAACATTGCAAAACATGTGACACTCTTCCTCCATTCAATTTTCCTTAAATCAGCTCTTTTTCTTCACTATCCCAGGCAAATACAAACTACATTTTGAAAGGATCCATTTTAAGAGATAAGCACAACTCCATAATGAAGCTACTGAAATCAAAGCCCAGCCCTCTGGTACTTTGTCACATGGCTTCTGGGAAATGCTGCTGAGAGTCATTAAAGAAGCAAGTGGCTTCTCGTCTTAAAGATGTTCAGTGCAAGACTCAGAGCCTGGATTCACAGCAATCTTATCCGCTAGCTACTAATGCAGGGAAGCAAACTTTGCAATGGTAATATCAATGTGCTCACCACCAGTGAACCTCCAAATGGCTCTGCACTGCAGATGTTGTCCACACTGAATGTAAGCCATGATACTGCAAATGTGGTTTAAGGGTGTCGAGGATTCCAGCCAGTGTCTCTGCACTGCCACCAATCTCTTCTTCAGTTCATCTTATTGCCTATGCTGCCATTATCCAATCTGACTATTATACCAGCATACCAGGAAACCGCTGCAAAGGAGTACTTATGAGGGTGGAAATGTTTTATTTTAAATATTTCCTACGAAAGAATAAATGCATACGGCTCCTACCTCTGCATCTTTGTTTCCAGGATGGAAGTATTATTAACAACTCTTTTGATAAGGAAACTATTATTGTTTTTACACAATAAGAAGTGGTGCTAAGGATTAATAATAATATATATAATGTTTATTAATTTCACAATGAACAATTTGTTTGCACTTATAACCTATAGCTCAGCTACAAACACAGCACAGCTGCCCTCCACTAGTCACCACAGTCACATTGCTTTCATCCTACAATCCCTCTGTCAAAACTCATGGTAAAGAAAAGCACAACCAATGTAAACTGCATCACTTCTGAATCTCTGCTTTGTGAGTTATGGGAATGTCACAGCAATCACAATGTATTAACTGCAAAATACTACACCTATCCCAAATTCTCCTTCAGCAAACTGCATACCTGGTGGGACCAAGCACCAGAGCAGCGATAAATGAGGGGCAGCCAAAGCAGTGCCTGCCCTTTCCAGCCCCTTCATATGGCCAAGATGCTGGTGGATAGCTCACCTGTTGGATGAAAGCAGCTTAGAGTAGGATCACCCTGGGAAGCGGCTGCATTACAACAGCTCTCAGCACAGCCGACTGCTGCAGTGCTTGCTTTGCAGAGGTGCTCGCTGCTGTGACAAACTCTGGAGCAAGTCCCAGGAAACAGGAGCGGAGAGGGGCAGGACACCCCAGCCCGGCCCAGCCCAGGGGAAACAGAGGGCACTGTTTGCACTGCAGGTCAGCTCCTGTTCCCCTGTCTGACAATGGCAAATCTCTTTGTCACTTGGCAGTTCTGGGAACAGAATATTGTCTTGTGAAATTCCAATGCTGTTTTAATGCTACCATTATTAGCATTGTCTTCAGACAATAAAATGTTCTGTCGCAGTCGCTGTGGGCTCGCAGCAGTGAATACACACTGAGTCACCCCACATTAACTTAAATAGCACAACTGTGTGAACACATGTTCTTCAGTTAAATCTACACACACTCAAAAGTAAAAATAAGTATATCTCCAAGGAAGAACTCGCTTTCTACACAACACAAAAGAACTCTTGCTGTGTGCTTCCATAACCTCAACAAACATGTGGCAAAAGGCTTAGTAAGACTACTCCTATTTTCTGACCTGGTAGCACATGAGTACACAATGCCACCCCCAAAGGGTTATGTAATTTAAAATGTGTGTGGCTAAACCTAGCTTTATCTACCCCAGGAACTTCACAACACAAGCAGAGGTGGTACCCATAAGCAGCCACTGTGCACCACGATGCCAACACTGAGCAGCTTCTGTACCCCTCCTTTCCCTTCAAATCAGAACAGCACCTCTCAAGAAGACTAACTGCTCAGATGCTTTCTCACTATCTGGAATAACATAGCCCTCATGTTGTGTTCAACCCCACCCAGAGCAGGAGATACCCACAAGATCTCAAGGTGGAGCACAGGGACAGTCTAGTGCCCAGACACTCACTCTTATCACAGGACTTGCTGTGCTGCCAATTCACCACGCACTGCTGATACGAAAGCAAACAACTGATCTGTGTTCAGACTTGTCTGTGCTTCTGTCCCTTAACTAAATCATCACTAGGAATAGAAACTGCACAAAGTAAGAGATTCTGTACTTTGAAATGAAACTACAGAAGGCACAGAGGGTTAAAATGAGCACACTTCTTTTTTTTTTTTTGTTTTACACCTCTGAAACCATCCAGCACAGTCTCCTCACACCAAAGCTGCACAGCTGCCTACAGGCAAATTATTTTGCACATCCTAAAACAAAACCTCCTACGTCTAACAGTTCTAACACACAACCAGATATACTCCAACCAAGTATCATCATTTTAAAAGGATTTTGCTGTCACGCATGGTCAAACTATTGGGCACTTGAGCAACTGTCTTGCCTGATAGAGCATGACTTCAGTATGATATGAATTCAAAGGACGCAAATTGAGGCAAATAAAGCATTCATAAAGCCAAAGATACCTTAATTCCCTTTCTCTAGGAGGAGTTCTGATGTGCTCACCTGAAGTTCCTGTCCTTGCCTTACTTCTCGTAGGAACTTCTCTCTCTTCCTATCCAGTAATTCCTCATGGACAAGAGCGAGGGAAAGGAAGTCCCTAGCTGCCTGGGAGTTTTAAGCTCAAGTTAGAAAACACGAGCAAACAATAGTGTTCAAGTGAAGATCTAGCTATAGGAAAAATAATACTAATAAAAAGCCTTTGTTTTTTTACGACAGAGTATATCTGAGGGGGACATAGCTTCACAAGTCCCCTCAGTTTTCAATCTCTCCCTCTCTACCTCGAAGCAACAGTTTCTAATGCAAAGAAAAGCTACTTTTGTGCCTAACTGGCAGGAAAGCTGTGCACTGTAGCTTCTTACATAACCAGAATGAAGACAATACTTAATCTGAAGAAACAGATTTTTTACCCCAATATTTGAATCCTTAATTTCTGCAATTGCCTGCACAGAACAATGAAGAATATCAGACAAACAGCCAGCAGTCTTAAACTTCACTTCAGCCCATGTTAGAGCTGTCTGGGAGGAGCTGGCAGCTGGCCACCTCACCAGGGACCAAGGTGACAGGACACACTATCTTTTGGAGCTGCTTTTGTCCTACACTGATTTCCTCTTTTATCCCTGACAGGTCTCTCTTGTGCACCTGTGCAGTGCAAGCCTGGTTATCTCTGCCAGCCCAAAAGAGCACAGCCCAGCCCTTCCCAGTGGCTGAATTACAGACAAAACAACAGTGTGCCCTTGTCCAAAGCACACACTGTGTGCCGCAGGTTCTGCGACTGCTGGGGCTCCCTTGGGTCCCCATGGCACAGTTTATGTGGTGGGCAGAGTCCACAGCTTCCCCAGTTCTCTCTTCTTCACCCAACAGCAATAAAATGCAACATTCCCTGTGCATGGAGACCAGCTGGAACAGCAATGCCAGAGATACTTGGGACACTGCAGCCTGGTGAAGAAGGGTAGCACACTACTGTCACCAAACACTGATGAAAGCTTATCATACTCAGTAAGGAAACTAATGACTTCAAGCCCACGGACACAGGCGAAGGAGTAGGGATGAGAGAAATTTGTAGGTGTTTCCTCCCAGGTCCCTCCTGCCCTTAAGTTTATGCTCTTGGATGGATTTCCTTCCCACAGATGAGGCCACTGAAAGCCTTGCAGGTCACGGGTGGGCTGGTGTCACCGCTGCATGTGACAGTCCACCTCTTCCAGATTAGACAAGGGAGCCAGAAACAACTACTCGAGTACTGAACACAACTAGCATAAATAACAAAGTAGAATGGGGATTGAGGGAAATGTTAACAGTATTCCTGAGCTGAAGTTTCCACTGTTCTCACGTCACTACCAGGAAAGGGAAGGGAGCAAGGTTTCTGGGGCAGGTTGTTATGGCAGCCCTGCACTGCCTTGCATCAAGATTGCCCAAATGGCAAAGTGCAGCACATCTGGCTGAGGGCTGACTCCTGTAAGCCACTGCTGTTTATGTGGAATCAAAATGGATATTTTTAATCATGTTTCCTAGCTGTTGGCATTTTCATAGTAGTTGCCAAGCAGGTGAATCCTTCAAACAACACCATGCAAAAACTACATAAACCCTCAAAATTTCAGGTCAGACAATTTCCTCTCCTGGTTAGCACCTCAGACATTTCAAACAAGGAGAGATGCGCAGTGCACAGGGGTAGTCTTCCAGAAAAGCTGACTTTCTGGGGCTTACAGCTTATCCTCTGTAGCTCCTGGAAGGCTTATACTTCAACTATGTGAAATTGTTATCACTTATTATTACACTGTATTTCATGCTCAATATTTATGCCCTTTTCTCCAATGCCAAAAGCTCATGTTGATACCTTAAACTTTACTGTGCAAATGCAAGACTTCTATTTTTGGGATGCCTTTTTATTTTCTTCCTTTTATTTCTTCACCCTCCTCCCTCAGACACAAAGGTAAGCTTTAAGATTTATTCAAAAATCCAAGAGCAATGCAATCTTGGTGAAAAAAACATCTAAGATGACAAAATACCCTGAGCATTAAAATACATTAAAAACACCAAATTTTTTATTTCACACATTCAATCCTAGAGTGATTTTTATTAGCCTACAGAACATTAAAGCCTTGTAAAGTCAGATTTACAACAGAACTTGAAACAGCCCCATCTATAGCCTATAAAGTGCTGTTATAACACAAATTCTAAGTGTCAAACTTTAGTGAATTATGTAACTCAGCACTTCCTCTCTTTTTTAGCTGTAATCTTATATGAAAAGCAGCTATCACAGAAACTGCCTGACCTTGTGCTGTAAATATCTTATTATTTTATTTATCCTACAGCTGTTATGAAAGTAAAAGTGACAAACCATGGAGTAAATTGCTGATTTTGTGAACTTTTTTGAAAGCCTGAATTTCATTATGAGTTCTAGATGAAAATACATGGATAAAAGCAAAAGGATAAGACAAAACAGGAAGGAGTAGGTAGATCAAAAAATCAGGTTTTTAAGCTTTATATTGTAAAAGGTATGGGAGGCAATAGTTAACAAGAAATATCTGTCAAAACCATCAATTTGGGCAGTATTTAAAATAAAGAACTGCATATTCCTTCTTCTTAGATTCTCTTAGTTTCTTGTAATCGCTCCAGGACTTCAGGACAATCAGAGTATTCTGATTTTGGGGCATAATCTTTGGGTAAATCTTTTTTGTTTTCTTCTCAGTAGCTAAAAATAAAATTGAACAGGTATGAACATTCACCTAATTTCCACAGTTCACAAAGTGAACAACTACTGCTCTTTCTGAAGGAATTTACGTCAGTAAATATGCAAGACCTACCATGCATACGTGCGTTTCTCTTGAAGTACATAAAAGCACAATACCTTCGAGTAAAAACCACACAAAATTGCTAAATAAATCTGTAAGTGCCACATTTTCACAGTGAAGCACCACATTCTATCAATGTTACACCTTTTTCATGTGATGTCATGCATGCACTGAAAAGATAAATATATACCATGCTGCTAGTGAAAACTTCTACACAAGTTCATGATCTTTTTTTTACATTACCTTACTAATCCTTATGAAACTGCTTTATTTCCCCACTAGAATTTTTATATTCTTTCATTTGTCACCAGTAGAAAACAGGTAGCTGAAATGTCAAACGTAGCCATTAATACCAGTGTTGCAGGAGAAAGCTTAAAACCTGAGGAGGGATAATTAGGATTATAGAATCATTAAGGTTAGAAAAGGTCTCTAAGATCATTGAGCCCAACCTTTATCCCAGCACCACCATGTTCATCTCTAAAACCGTATCCCCACGTGCCACATCCACACACCACACTTCCAGGAATGGTGATTCCACCACTGCCCTGGGCAGCCTGTTCCAATGTTTGACCACTCTTTCAGTGAAGAAACTTTCCTAATATCCAATCTAAACCCCCAGGGTGGCAACTTGGAGCTGTTTCTCCTTGTCTTGTTACCTGCAAGAAGAGACTGACCCCCAGCTCATTACAAGCTTCTCTCAGGTAATTGTAGAGAGCAATGAGCCCTGAGCCTCCTTTTCTCCAGCTCCCTCAGCCATTCCTCATCACATTGTGGCTCCTGACCCTTCATCAGCTCCCTTCCCCTTCTCTGGACACACTCACTGGAAATACATACTTCTATATATGTAGGACTGTGTGTGTTTACAGTATTTATTTATATATTTTATTCTGAATGCCAGAAAAATCACTACTGTCCTGCCCAGCACGCTTCTCCATCTCCTGCAGAGAAGGATGATGCTCCTAAGCAAAATGTCATTGTTTAGAATACAAAATATTTTACGAAGAGCAAACAGAATCTACCTCATGGATGGGGGAGATAAGAGTAAGTGGAAAATGTCAGAAATACTGTCATAGAGTGAACGTATTCATTAAAGAAGTTATTTAGTTCCTGGATTAAAATACCAAAGAAGAAGAATAATAGATGATTACCATCCCCTCAGATCACTCAGATTTGGAGAGAGGAGAAAAAAAATCACTTCTAGACTAACAAAAACTACAGGATATCAAATGTAGTCATCACATCTTGTGAAAACTTTTCATATTTTCCTCATGATGCAAATTAAATCTCCTTCTCCCCCCACAAAACCTTCTCTTTCAAGACATTTTCTGGATTAGCTCCAGGGGAAGGGAGAAGCACAGATGAGCTAAAACAAGTAACCCAGCTTATCAAACACACTGCAAGGCTGGATGCATATGGAAATGAAATATATTCACAAGCAGATAGACTAGATATGTCAGTATGTTTTTGCCATCTCTGATATAAAAATAGGTGTCAGCAAAAACCCAGTATAAATTCTTGCAAGCCCCTGCAGGAATGCTGCTGTTTTCCTCTGAATTGTTCAACCAGCACAACCACTCAGAAATTTCTCATAATTAAGGAAAAAAGGGAATGAGACGGGATCCTCCCCAAACCCTCTCTCCCGCTGTGTTCAAAATGCCTACCAAAAACTCCAAAATTTTTCACATTAGTTGTAGAAAGTACTCCTGGGTCATCACCACTGACCCAAGGTTTGTCCCTTGTCCAAGAGGGAATAACAGGATTCCCTTCCTGTGATACCGGTGCCATCGCTGGGGGTCAGGAAAGAAGTTAGGAGCATTTAGTGGCCTAGAAGCAAACCAACAAAAATGCATTTGCTTTTAACAGCAAAAGCAACGCAAGGCGTGCTCCTACAAGCTTCACCTCACTGAGGAAAACCTCTCTGGCTTTTTCTGTTCTGTGTTTTTCTGTGAGCAGGCATCACAACTGGCATGTGCGGGGGCTGATGCCAAGTGCTCCTCAAACTCGCACTCCCACATCTTGGATGTGTGTGCCCGTGCTCAGGCAAGGATAAAAGACGGTGGCAAACCGTGGCAGCCGTGACCTGAAGGGAGCACCAAGCACAGTCGGCCACCCTCCGAATCAATTTATGCAGACTGCACAGATGATCTCCTCCAGCACCAGTGTGGGCAACAGCAACATACAACGAAAAAGGAGCGCTCTTAAAAAAAAGAAAATAAAAATAAATTAAAAAAAGGGAATTAGAAATGTTTTGCCTTCAGGCAGCTCTTGGTTTCTCCTCCCACCCAAAAAAAAGCTAATGTGTTGCTTTTGTAAGCTATTATTAATTCCTATATACATAAATATAGCGATTTCACGCCTGTTCTAGAAAATTAACAAATTGAACTGCCAAAACACACCCCACTGTAGGACCAAAATGCAATATCTTGTGCTTCACTCAAGCTTCTCAATTACAACTTGTCTTTTTCTGCATTTCTTTCTCTTGGTTTCTCTTTTTACCTCCATTTTGCCCCAGATTTCCAAACTCCAAATTTTAATAGATTAAATCGGTGGAAATCTTGCTCCTGAATAAAATCACTTCTTGGTCTGCAACTGCAGCAGGCAGACAGGCTGCAGCCTGAGGATGCTGGATCAGCAATGGAGTAGGGAGCATTTCAAATTTAGGTCACTTGTGCTGCTCTGACCCCAGTGAACAGCGACGGCGTGTTTTTCCACACTTGATTGTTTTCCTGCTGACCTGCGTCTCGAACAAGACAACAGGTCCCAGTGCAATTTAAAGAACAAGGTCAGCACAGGAGATATTGAATGCTAAACATGCTAGGAAAGGGACAAAGAGACTGAATTCACTTTCCCAAAGTTTGCTGATGGAGACTGAAGGCGCAAACCAAAACTGCACGAACACACATCCTTTGGCCGTGTTTGCCGCCTGCACGACTGGGATCCAAAGGGCAGACCGATGGCAGGCAGAAATTGTCACCATGTGAGGCAAAGCGGAGCTGAGCCAGCAGCACACATGATAAGAATTATCTCTGCTGGAGGCTGCTCGCCGCCGCGCCAGCACCTCGACTCAGCGCTGACAAACGCTGGGGGGAAGCTGGCGCTGAGGCCAGAGCCCACTGATGATAAATACGGCACCTCGGGCGCTGAGGCTGTCAAACCAGCAGAGTACCCACCTTGCTGCAAATGAGCCAACCCTGCCACATTCAAGGAGTAAGACTCCTTGAGAAAAGTAGCTGCTTGCTGCAGGAAGGTGGGAAATGTAGCCAGGTCCCATGGCAGTGGAAGGTGAAAGGGAGAAAGCCCCAACCCTCTTCCCTTGGGGCTCTGCTATTTTGCTAGAGGGTTGGAGCAGGAGGGAGGGCAAGCTCCAACTGCTCCTTTGCAACAACACCTACTCAAACTGCTTTCTAGTTGTTGGATGCAACATTTGTGATTTTTCTCCCGTAGTTCTTAAAAAAAAGTAAAGAAGAGATTATACACTTTGCACAACACAACAACTGTTTATACAGAAGAATGGTTCCTGAACAGCTGTGGTGTTTGACTACACATGAATCCAGAGTGGAAAAGCTTAATGGACAGCAGTATGAGGTATTTTAGCTTGCCCCTAACTCTTATCCTACTGGTTCAAAACTGCAACACTCCCCTGTGGACATCCTCAAGCACGAGCAGCATGGGCAGTCCAAAGAGAGGTAACCTGGAAGGAATTTTGCCCACTGGCTATTAGCTTAGCCAAAGATTAACAGAGGGATCAACCAGAGAAGCGACACCTGACACCTACTGAATACTCACGAGGAAATAAAGCAGCCAAGCTTGCCACTGAGCATTGCAAAAGATTCCCAAAGGGCAAAACCAATCTGGACAGGCTCCAGTAGGAGGAGGAATTTTTTTTTAATGAGTTTTGCCTAAATGCATGGGTTAGTGATGTTTTACCCCGGGGATGAAATAGCATGGCCAGCAAGACTAGAGCAGTGATCTCTTGTACTTGGCACTAGTGAGGCTGAATCTCGAATCCTGTGTCCAGTTTTGGCCCTTCACTACAAGAAAGATGTTGAAGTGTTGGAGTGTGTCCAGAGCAGGGCAAAGGAGCTGGTGAAGGGTCTGGAGCACAAGAGTTATGAGGAGCAGCTGAGGGAGCTAGAGTTGTTCATCCTGGAGAAAAGGAGGCTCAGGGGAGACCTCATCACTCTCTACAACTGTCTGAAAGGATCTTATAGTGAGGTGGGGTCAGTCTCTTCTCCCAGGTAACAAGCAATAGGACAAGAGCAAATGGCCTCAAGTTGTGCCGCAGAAGGTCTAGATTGGATATCAGGAAAAAGAATTCATGAAAAGCACTGGAACAGGCTGCCCAGGGAAACGGTTGAGTCATCATTCCCAGAGGTGTGTAAAACATGTAGAGATGTGGTGCTTAGGGATGTGATTTAATGGTGGCCTTGGCAGTGCTGGGTTAAGAGTTGAACTCGGTAACACTGTATGTCCTTTCCAACCTAAACAATTATTTGATTCTCAGTTTTAAAGAATAGAATAAGGAGATGTGCCACAATAGATCCAACTTGGGAAAAAAAACAAACCACACTTTATGTAGATGGAGATCACTTACATGAAGGACCTAAGAATGAAACCGCAAAGGGAAGAAAAGTCACTATCATCTCTGTATTACAACAACAGAAAGAAGATCTGTCATAGTAAGTAAAGTTCACATTGCCTAATTTAGTTAATAGGTTTTCAGAAAAACAGTGAAGTTCATTCAGAGGGTACAATTTTTTTTCACTGGTGAGAGATTTGAAGGAGAATCAGGGACAGGCAATGTTCTTACAACTTTCACACATATAGAAGACTAATAAGCAATTAGGAATTACAGACGTTAGGAGAAGGGGGTGATCCTTTCTCCACTCCTGCCAATTGAAGATTATTCTCTACCATCTCTTAGCTAATGGCTTGTAAGATCTAGAACTAGAAACCACAGGTGGGAGAGCCTTTTCCCAGTTTCTGTAGCAGACCATTCTCTGGATATATGCATCTACAACATGAGTACTTTTGCATTGTTCTCTGTTAATTCCTGATTCTTGTTACATCACCTATACTGGAAGTTTCTTTTGTCCTTCAATTTTATTTTGCCTTCAATTTTATTTCTCAGGTTTGTGCTTTTCTTTCCTGAAATACTTAAAATATGGTTGATAATATCCCCCAAGGTATAAAGCATCTACAACTGACTGCCTAGATGAGGTGTCCACACAAGAGAAACAGAGTTTGTTGCAATGCCAGCTAACATCAACAGCAATCCAACTTCAGTGGAGTCAGAATCAGACCTTCAGAGCCACAACTCCCCGCTGCAGTTGGGCATCTTTATATGTGAGGCTCCCTCCCATTGTGTTTCAGACCCTTGCTGGTATTATTCCCCAAGTATTTTATAGCATTACCCTTTTTGAAGTCTCTCCGCAACATGCAATAGTTTCATTTGGGATTAACTTCTGTAAAGTTAATTGCAGTTTTGCATTTTGTTTTATGTTTCTGACCTCTTTAGTTTCTTTTGAACTTTCAATATTTGTCCAGACATGTATTTTCAGCTCTTCATAATTTGAATGTCATTTATACAGCATCTGAATCCCCTTCAGATCATCAGTTTAGTTTAGAAAGGACAAAAATGAAGCCTTTTGGAGAGACAAAGCAGGACAAAGTTTTTCAAGAAACACACAGATAAATCCTGTTTTATCACACTCCCCATCAGATTATTTTGCTGAAGTAATTTTGACTGGAAGTCCTAAAATACTGGCAGAAATGAAATAGAACCTATTTTGAAGGAAAAAACCCCCGACAACCCAAAATTAAAGTTATATAAGCTTAGACTGACTTCTTTAATAACGCAATGGGAATCTGCAAACTGAGGAGAAAACATCAGTAACAGACCCATGGATCAGAGATCATATTGCTGTATCAGAGAAAAATAGACACGACAGAGATGCTCACCTACTGGGAATACTAAATAACATTGCTGCTTAAAAAGTAAGAAATTGCAGAAAATAATTCTTTATAGAGCTACAGCTAGGTTATTTTTAGCACCTGAGGAGTTTTTTTATTTGCTAGTCTAAGAACGACAGTGCCTCTGCAAACAAAACGCAGAAAGTCGGGGAAGAAAAAGAAACAGTTTTTACTGAAGACTTGAGTTTGGAAATGGATGACTATTTTCAATAATTTTTCTGCAGTAGACAAATATAGAAAAGAAAGGTGATGTAGGGACCATATGGCGTGTTAATTCCAGTTGTGACAACAGCTCTGTTGTCTGTCTATCCCTTTGCTAGACTGTGAGAAAATGTGCAACTTGTGTCATTGACACCAGGAGCAAAGCCCGGTCTCATCAGGCATGGCAAATATTAATGTATAGGCAAATAAAAGCTTGGAACTGGGAACAAAAATTGAATGACCAGCTCCGCAAGCCATCTCTTGCATGATGCGGAGCATTGCTGAGTGCACAAAGAAGTAACAACTTCTTAGGTGTTCAGGGAAGCTAGGATAAAGCAAACAAAAATAACCCTGGAGCGAGGAGGAAACATGCAGCTCTTGAAAAAGAGTATACAACACAAAAAAATTATCCATACAACGTGTCTGGAAAAGAAGTCTGGAACACTCTCCTATAAACCCAAGCAGTCTGTGCTGCACTAGCACAAAACTTAAGTGTCAAAGAGGACACTGGCATAGGCACTGTGGGTGAGAGCAGCCCACCTTTGTGGGAAGGGACAGCCCCAAGAGCCAGGTGGTGATGAACCCCTGTCTTCCTTACAGGTGAAGAAATGAGCAGAGGACAGGGCTGTCCTGTACTGCTAGTCCACAAACTGGCCCACTGCAGTGGGATGCTAGAAGCAGGCATTTGGATTTGGGGCATGAAAAGAAACAAAACAGCCTCTGCTTTCACATTCTGTACTACAGCAGAGCTGCCGCTGTTGGAAGGGGATCTCAGCTTTGCCTCTGTGCGTTAGTCTCCTCATCTGGCAGGCAGGCAGGCAAATAGTATGCTTAGAGAAAACAAAACAAGACAAACAAACAAAATAACCAACCCCCCGAAACGCTCCCAAACCAAAAAACCCCAAACTAAACCCAATGACTCAACACAGAGATAAAAGAAAAAAAGAAGGAAACCACCACCAATGCCCCGCCCCAAGCCCCCTGAAATCAATTAGATTATAGTTATAAAAAAATCACCCTAATCTATTTCAAGCTTGAAAAACTATAGGATACTGATTCTCTAGCAACTGGAGATGAGAAAAGCCTCTCAGACATCCAGAAAAACATTTAGTAGCAACGGGATATGGAACCGGACAAACTAAACATGGTGCTCAGGCAGGAAACAAATTCTTAAACTAAATGACTGTTGTCAAAATGTATTTTTAGTAGGTAAATCCAGAAAGACTCACAATTTTTTTTATCTCTAGATAATTCCCCAATGTCATTGCTGCTGCTAGTGAGCTATAACGAACAAAGCACATGAAAAAAGGAAATTGTTCTTGCTAGATAATGTAATTCAAACTCTAAATATTTATTTATTCTTGCAGGGAAAGGGAGCAGCTGAAGCACAGCTGGGATAACTCAGCAGCACGAGCCGCCACGTGCTCCCCCACGCCATGGCCTGTGGCTGGGCCAGGAGGCTGCAGGGGAAGGGGGAGCAGAGCCAGGCTGGAACACACAGCTGTGGTCCCAGCAGCTCCAGCTTGCATTCTCCACCCAGCATGCAAACTCAGCCTTAAGACAAGATCCACCTTTCACCCATACTGATGAGAGGAGGCTGGGTTCCCACCCACTCCATCCCCACCAGGGATGCTCCTGTCCGTGCTACACCCACCATCAGCATCCCTGGAAGGGTCCCATGGGTGTGTGCCCCAACCACACCCTGAGATCTGGTCAAGAGCCCATGCCAGTCTGAGACCAGCTTCCCTAGGTACCATTCTGATAAGTTACCTCTCTGACCTAAAATGAGGCCATTTTGGCCCAGCAGCACATCACCAGGATGCTGAAGACTGTGTGTCTGGGCAGGGTCAGGCTGCCAGGAGAAGAGGCTTGGTGATGAGGAGGGGTGGGTGCAGGCACCCTCCGCAATTGAATAAGGCTGCTGCAATCTGTAGTCCACTGGGAACACGGCTTTGCCTGCCTCTCATGTGGCAGCAAGACCTTTCTCTCTCCTCTGAAAAACCCACGGGTTACACTGGTGCAACTGCTTGTAGCAGGGGGCAGCAAAATCAAGATAAAGAAGTGATCCAGGATAAAAATAATGTCATCTCCTCAAAAGGAGGTAGGGAAGACAGGGAGGAAAAGCATGATTTGTAGTCTGGCTCAATTGCGAGTGCATTTATAATTGTGAGAAACATGCACGATTTCCTTTAGCTCTGTTCAGTTTTTCTTTAAAAATCTTAATTTTAACTACTTCAGTTATCGCATATGGCATACCCTGTTCACAGCACTGGTTTACTCCTTATAAATTCATACCCGCATAGCATTAATCATGATGGGAAAGCTTGAAATCCTGGCATGAACACAGCACCACTGTGCTTTGGTTTGGGGTGTTTCTCCCCTCGAGCTGCAGAGGAGCCCTGCACACAGGAGCACTCACTGCATGTTCGGATGAGAAGATACAGCAGCCCTCAGACACAGGCTGAAGTTGTTTTGCTTCAGAGTCAACGCCCTCTTAGGCTGGTATGGCACATGAACCACCTCTGTAGTACAGAGACACCTGAGAATCTGTCAGCTGCATTCTGCTCACAGACTTAACAGTAATCCTTGTGCCCAGAAGGGTTCAAAATGCCTTTTACTTTTTTCTTTCTCCTTTTTTTTTTTTTTTTTTTTTTTTAAATAAAAGCTCAGAATCTAGAACACCCTCATTTTGCCCAGGTTGGTGTTACAACCTAATCCTACCTGTTGATTTCCAGATCTGTCAATTTAGTACCACTTAAGATTAAAACCTACCTCCACTCCCAAAAATGGATTTAAGAAATTATCATGAAAGAAGAAGCACACCAACTTGCTACAAAGCAGACTTGGTAAAGGAAGTTACTGTTCAGTCAACTCTGTTTTAACTGTATTTCTTGATACTCCAATCTTTTTGTCACTTATTTTCAGGCAAAAGTCTTCTTAAGTTAGACTGCAGAATCAGTCCAACCAAGATCTAATAAATAATGCTTATTTCCCATGCTAAGATTGGTTTTGCTTAACTTAACTGAGTTAGGTAAAGAAGTGACAAATCCAGTTGTGTGCATGTATATATTGATACGAAACAGAAAAAACATGGCATTTTCTACTGTGAGTGAAGAATTGTTGACAAAAGTCCCCCGTAATGAAAAAGGCCACAACTTAGCAGCACACCCCAGGCATGTTCAGGCCTTCCTAATCCCACACAACTCCAGTTTTTGCCAACCTCAGCCAGAAACAAGGGCTCACAGCAGCCTTTGAGAGTGTTATGAGAACAGGTTCAAGGAATTGAGCCAACAAATTTCTCTACCACATAGGAAGTTACCCACAACAAGAAGTGTAACAGGCATGCTCCCTACTTCTGGCAACTTTTTTTTGGTTGTTTATAAATTGGGTATCATATTGTTTATAAATTGGGTATCATAGTACTAGTTACAGAGAACTTCAACAGAACTATTTTCTTCCAAATATGAAGAAATTAAATGGCAGTAAACTCAGTGGTCCAGCTGACACAATTCAATGCCACTGGAAAAAATCTGTGACCACACACAAGTAAGATGATGCAGGTCCTTTTAACATCCAGGACTTGAAGTGAAATTTACAGTCCATGTACCAGGAGAATGAAGCACGTACCCCTAATAACAGCCCCCTGTAGCTGGGGGACTAAGCAGCTGCACCTAACATGGCCTTCACAATAGTCCAGTTCCAAGAAGAGAACAAAAGGATTTAATAAGAAACACTGTACAACCACTAAGATAAATCTGGTTCAGATATTTTTAAGAGTATAAGCAAAGGTGGATCCTAATAGAAATTTTGGGGGGAAAAAAAGTCCACATGTATCTAGAGGGCTCATCCTAAACATTTAGCAGTTACTTTCACAATAAGTCTTTTCATGTTTTGGTATACTAGTGCAATGTTCGTGTTCTCAAAGCTAGCCCAAAGGGTTTCTAAATTAGTATGTCAATGTTACCATGGTAACATAATGTACTACCAAAAGGGACCGCTTTTTATACAGCCACTATAAACGAGTTAGTGACCAAGCAAGTTATAAAAACTCCTGCTTTTTCAGTTTTGGGGGGGTTTGGGTTTTATTGGGCTTTTTTCTTTGTTTTTATTGGGTTCTTTTAACTATTTATGATTATTTTTACTATTCCCACACCTTTCTAAAAATTTTATTAAGAATTTGTTTTGTTTATCATGCAGGAATAAACAAACAGAAATAGAATCTCCACCGCCAGCAGCAAAAAGCAATTCTTAGGACTTGGTAAGGGTAGCTGTAGCTTCAGTTCCCAGGCATACGAAGTTTTAACACCCCATCTCTAGTTTTACTTTTGCAGACTAGTCACAAACAGAAGACATTTTTTCCTTTTTACAACACTATTTAAAACACAGTGACACCTCACTCTCAGAGCTTCTTACACACCAGGATCCTGCCCAACATGCTGTCTGTGATACCCTGGGGCATGTTAAATGGCACTGGATGCCCTAAAAGTCAACCTGCCATCCTTGATCAGACAATCTTCAGACTGAGAATACTCAAGTTAAAAACATTCTCATGTAAAGTTCAGTGTTCAAAAGACATCATCTTCATGGTCATCACATCCACACAGACCAGAGTATCTGTCCTACATTCACACAAATTCATTAAACACATGAGTTTATTTGTATCTCCAAAAGAAAACCACCACCCTGAGAATAAATGCTCTCAGTACAGCCAATCCTCACCAACAAGGGTTGCTACAGGATCCCATGTGGACAAGGAGCCACATTCATCCAGTAAGTTTTCATTCAATGGTCTTTATTCGAACAGCATTAAGTATTTGAATTAAAATCTTGAAGACTTGTTTTTGGATATTTTCTACTAAGAGATAGTATCTAATTGTATATTTTTTGTACCATAAGCCTGCTGTAACAACCTCCTTGGGGCATTCCTGTGGTCTTGCTGTTTGTAAAAAGAAAAATTAAAAAAATATTGAGATGATATGAACTTATTTCTGACTCTTGCTGTGTTGAAATGAAAGAGGAAAATAAGTCATTCGTTTATAGTTGAGTCAATAAGAGCTTGACATATTGATTTACATTATCACTTGCCAATAGCATTGACATTCTAAGGTGATTTCTCAGTTCAATAATTTGTCAAGTTAGATATACTTTTGTTATGAAAATTAATAAGAATGTTTACACCCATTATTAGTGCGAGAATATGTCAAATATCCAACTTCTCTACTTTTGGTCTAGCTGATTAGTTTTTATTCTTCTAGATGATACTGCCATTTATAGTTGAGAGGTGACACCTAAACATATTTGATTAATCTACTGAAAGGACTTACTATAATTTATATTCCTTTCAGAAAGCTGGAGGAAAAGGAAGAAACAGTGTCCAAAGACACTATGAAAATCCTTCCAAAAAGACATATGAGCCTACAATTGCTCCTTGTCTTCCTTTGCCACATGAAAGAACAGTAAAGGAGAGAATACCCTGGGATTCCCATCCCACTCCACCCCAAGCTTTCCAAAAAATCACATCTGGAAGATATAAAGGAGAACAACAGTCAAAATATACTATACATATATATATATAAAATGTGTGTGTAGTGGCATATATACATATGTACATACACACAATCTCTCTCTGTATGTATATATGGTGCAACAGCTTATTTTGTGTGTTTTCCAGCATGGATGCACTTACTTAGGTATGAGTGACTTTCTGCTGTATGGGTGGAGTTTGCGGAAAGAGTACACCACAATCTTTTAAAAAAAAACATATGCATGAATGACCCACAAAAGTGAAATTACACATTAAGCTCAAATCATTGTCCACCTTCAGCCTGCTTGACTTCCTAACTTTAAATGGATGGTTTAACAGAATCGTCCAGTCTGCAACACACTGCAATGATTTGTGTGTGTGTGGCTTCTTTCGCTGCTGATTACAGCTTTTAGGCTAAAACTGAAACAAAGGGTGGCTGAGAGATTTTTCACATACAGCACTGAACACATACCTGAGCAAAAAAAGTTAAAAATACCACAATCTTATTTTTATTCCCTAAAACATACAAAAGCACTATCTCTGCAAGTGCTCCAAATGTCACAAAAATACCAAGTTCAAAAGCATTAGCAATTTTACATTCCCCTATTATGTTGTAAAAGATGCAGTGTGAAAAATCCTTTAGGATAATCTTCTCCGAATCATTAATTCCCTTCCATTTACATGAGAAAAGAAACACCAGATCTTTTTATGCAGTTTGTCACAAAAATCACAGCCCGGGGTACGTCTCACTACACATTGAGGTCTCACAACCTGGTCTTTTCCCAGCTGTTTTGAAGGCCAGATCCTTTTTAAGGACAGATCATGGGATTTTCCTGTTTACATCATTAGATAAAATTATCCTCCCTCACTCCAGAAGTCATAACAGCTGCATCTTAATTGGAAAGAAAAACCAATAAGGACCAGAACCAACAACTGTTACTGCAAACTAGTGGCTCTGAATGCCAAGCAGCTGCCTTTCTGCCAAAAAACAATACATGACTTGTAAAAGTAAGGTGCTTGAAAACAAATCAAATACCAAAACTAAGCTACTGCCAACAGGGATATTGTATTTTAGTGATAAAAATGCATGAGACACCAGCCAATTTCAAGCTGCAATCACTTGTACATAATCCTTACATGTAAGACATCATTTATAGGAAATAATTTGAAAAACCAACTGTAGAACTTATGACTTAATAGATGGGATGCCAACTGCTAAAACAATTCACACACCTAGTTGTTCTTATAGTGTGTGAACTGATGGGGTACTGCAAAAATTAAAGTTATTTTCAATGATGACTACGCTGAGAGCATACCTATCCTTTGAGGGTGGAGAGCACTTCAGACCTCTCATGTTATGACCCTTTGCTGCACAACTGTCTTCCTTAAAATACCAAAGTTTTACTGGAAAATTTTGCTGCTTGTCAGAGGAATGTTTAAAATACAGCATCTTCTTTTGTCGAGACCAATATTTATGTAGATGCAAAAAAATGGAATTGCTGTGACAGTGTGAAAGAGTTATGAATTTGCAAGGGGAGCACAGTGCAAGCCTGGGCCCTTCCCCATCACCTTCGCAGTGATGTGTGAAGAAAGGAGAGGGGCTTCTGGGCAGCCACCCCACAGTGTTCCTCGCTCCCCTTGTCCTTTACCTGCTGCAAAAACAGTTCGTGGCTAAGGAAAGAAAAAAAAAATCCCGTTTTGAAGTGTTTTGCAGTTGCTTAGCAACCACTACCAAATCTTAAGAGATTTCAGTCAATGGACTGGCACACCCACCTCTCAACATGCCGACAGGTCATGAGGAACACACCAGCTCAGCCCCAGGATGGCTCCAGCCCCAACAGCAGCATGTCTCTTCTCATCTTTCAAATCCACTTCCAGCTGCAGCTTTCTTACCCATTTTAAACTCCCCAGCGGCACAGAGAGGCACAGCAAAGCACCCATGTGCTGGTGATGAGATTATTTTTAATTGCGAAGATGCCAGCTACACCCTTTCCTCAGTTACCACACACGTATAAACCAGGACTGCCTTAAAAAGCAATTGAGATTGAAATGCTGTCCCTGAACTCGCCCTCCTGTGGCAGAGACCAGGTTTCTTCCCGAGCCATGCAATGTATAGGCAGTGACCATTACAGGCAATTCCCACACCTGTTATCAGTTTCGGTGGGAAACACTGGCCAAACGGCACAAAACTTTTGGCCTCTGTGATCACATACCATTGTCGTGACAAACATTTTCAGGCTTTAAAACTTTATAGATAGATGTAGATATGTGTGTGAGTATACACAGATTTTGATGTGGAACAAAGATTCTTCTACCACTCTTCTGTAATATAGATGCATATAATCTATATAAACCTGAAAAGCCCATACAAAGGAGCTATGCTGGAAAAAATATTTTCTTTTTTACAGATGCTTCACTCCACAGAAGAGCACATATGGACGGAAAAAAAACCCCACACTCCACTGCAGTGCAACAAGTTTGAAGCATAGCTTATGCTGCTAACTAAAAGTAAAAATTTATACTGGAAATTAAACCATTTGTAACTAATAGAGGAGTTAGGTTCAGAAACAGCTTTCCAAGTACAGCAATACAGCCAACAAACTGCAGCCACATAAAAGCCATGTATCCTGTCCCTTCCACAGCTGGCAGAGGAGAAGGACCACCTCTACCACCCAAGCTGGTTGGAGAAGCCATACCCACAACCATCCGTTTCTCTTCACAGCAATGGCACTGTGGCAACAGGATTGACTTAGCCCAGTCAAGGGGATTCCACCTTTGAGGTGAGCTGTCCCAAGGTGATGGGCGGCAGGGGCCATTCAGGAACACATGCCTGTTCCAGCTTCTCCCACTGCAGTCCAGGCCAGAGCTAGGAATTGCCCAGCCCCAGTGGATTTGTGCATTTTCTGTGACCCTTAATGGCAACTATGAACTTCTCTCACCTGTTACATTTACACTAAAATAACTTCAACTAAGTGTTGCCCCTGTGGTAAACCCAGAGGAAATAGGCCACCATATTTCTAAGACAGAGAAAGGCTCAGACTCCATTTGAATTTCAAGGTCCATCCTGTTTCCCACACTTACTTCAATCCTTAAACAACAAAATTCCGTAATTTTAGTCTGTCCTCTCCCTCCTCTAAACTAGTACCCAGTACTTTTCCAAAACTAATCTGCCCTAAGTTATCACCAGTGATACTTTTACTTAGGAAAGTGTGGTGGTACCAAGTGGACCTCTGTGATCGTATTTCACAAACAACTCTGTTGGCACCTCCAAGGGACCTGTTACATTCTTTATGCTTGTAATTCTTAGTATAACAAAAACTAATAATACTTTCTTAATTCTTAAGAAAGGTACTGTTTGCAAATCTCTCATAAATATCCAGTAGCCCTTAATGTTCAGAGGTTTTTTTATTTCTTTCAACAGTGCCCCAGTGATTTTAATAGCTCTGTACTCCCAAGTGTTTTTATGGGAACACTGAAAACAGAGGTAAAGGCCTCAGTAAATAGGTTTGGTTGTGGGTTCTTTGGTGGTAGATGGGTTTTTTTTTTCCTTTGGTTGTGGTTCTTTTTTTGTTAACAGAGTGACCTCACAGTAGCATTGCCAATTGCCTCCACTGGGAGCCAGTGCATGCAGCACAGTTTTACATAATCTGGCAAACAAAACTGGCCTTACGACTTTCAGGCATCTGTTGAAAAACCCCACCACCAAACCTGAAAGGACAACAATAAAACCCCCTCTGGTTTTCCAGAACAGTATTAAACAGAGTTACTTAATTAATGCTTGGAACCATGACATGGGTTGGACCCTGTCGCTCCCATTTTGTACATGAAGAAAAGCACTCAGTCGAGGGAAGAGAAGTGCAATAACTATTGCAATTCCTGGCTCCTGAAGGCAGGTTGCATGCCCTCTGCCAGGTCACAATGCAACCCTCAAGTCTTCCAAAATGACATGGCTCCCTTTGTTCTCACAGCCACCAGACACACGCAAATCATTTTGTGAAGCTCCAGAAAACATATACCGCGTTTGTGTAGCACCTCCCATACCAAATAGCTCCATAACAAGTTGTATTTCATTTCATTATTCTTTAAGATTTCCTTTACCTTACATTAATGTTATACTTTATCTTCTTTCCCAGGACAATTTGCTTTTGTAACTGATGGTATTTCTCACTGCAGACAAATCCATTAATCTAGAAATGCCACTAGACTAGACTCGTTCTCTGTAATCAGCAACACCACAGCAAGTTTCTGTTGCATTACAAGCCTTTGCCTATCAGCTGCACAGAAAAGTCTTCCCAGCAGATATGATTCTGCAGATGCACTGTTACAAACACAAACACAGGTCCTGCTGAAAAGATCTTATTCTAGGTCTTAATTGAAATGTTACTAATACTCATTTTCCAAGACTGCCCGGTGATACTACGTAAATTAAAAGAAGACCACGACACAGTGGAGCACACTGAATTTATTTAAACAGTATTAGCTCCTCCCTGGTGGAAAGGTTGTAAAACAAATCACAAAGATTAGTGTTTGAAAATGTAATGATGAGGTGACTTAGGATGGCATTATGAAGATGAGAAACCAAAAATTTTGGTAATAAATGGAAGATGACAGATAATGTTAGGGTATCTTATCAAGAATTTCAATACTGGGTACAACAGAGAAGAAGGAACCAACAAGACAGATGATATGATCAAAGCCACAGGCTCTGGGAAATGCTCTTTCAAGCAATATTCAGAATTGATGTAAGTGGGACGAGGCTGCTTTCATCCAGGCTGGAAATGTGACAACACAGTACTTCAGTAGTAGGATGAGACACACGGACGGCAGATTTCACAGCATGAGCAGATAGAGAAGCCTGCATCTCAGACACGCTACACTGGGAAAATCTTCAAGATAAGGGCTTTCCCTGCTTGCGAGGGCCTTGGAAGAAATAAAATAGGGGTAGGAAGGACTGGTCAGTTTTTACTCCACTATGTAGTGATGACTGCTTTTGTTTACATCTCCATTTTTCATTATTACTATTATTATAAAAGATTAACAGGTTTAAGACAGGAAGAAAAAGACATTTTCTGATTCAAATGGATTGCAGAATTTTTACCCTATGGAGAAATTATGAAAGTGGCATAAGTGCTACTTTGTCTGGAAAGATCATCATAAAGGCTCCTTAAGGCGCAAGGCTCTCAGTAGACTAACTCGACAAAAATTGCACTTCCTACACAAGTTAAGTGACCTTTATTGATAAGAAATATTGGGACACTCCAGGGGTTTAAAAGGCTCTGAAAGCAAATTATAGATTACAGCTGAGGACAACTTAGAAGAGAGATTAATGCTAACCCTGTTTTCATGTACTTAAAAATTATACAGACAAACCCCACATCTACACAGAAATAAAAGTTTTAATCTAACTATATCAAAGGCAACACAAGCATTCAAAACTTATGTAGACTATTTGAGGACTTAAGGTTCAAGAGAGAGTACATTTAAAGAAGTACAAATCACCTCAGGTGACAGCTCATATGAAATAAGGAAATCCCCCTGGATTCTAAAACTATGCTAAAATTATGCTAGATACAATGGGGACTGAAACAGAATTACACTTAGTATGGTTTTTCTCTTTGAGAAGGAAAAATGCAATTACTTTTTTTGAGGCTGTCTCAGTTCTGCATTCGTAACTGGGCCACCTGACTTCTCCCACGAGAGTAAAAAATTGAAATAAAACAGTAGTAAAAATTAACCTCATCCGCTTGTTTCTTAGTCTTAGCAACTTATTTTCTAAATGCAATAAACAATTTCATTTTTAAGACAAAACTCAAATGGAGTCCCCAAAGGCATCACCATAGCTGAGTTTCTCCCCTCTTTACAAAAACACTCAGAGCTTCCAAATTTTTCCATAGCAGAGCAAGGACACTGATGCAGTAGTGCCAGGTACAGAGTAATGTTTTGATTGGTACCTCTGGCTGAAAGAAACCAAACATTGCAATGATCTGAAGCTATTGCAAGGATCTCAAGAAGTCACACCTCTGTCACCGAGCTCTACCCAAAAACCTCTGGTGCAACTCTACCTTGGTGGAACTTGCAATTGTTGTTTCATTACCACTAGGCTTGGTGTGACAGGATCCTCCAACTGGCAGGCTTCAGGAAGAAACATCCTAAAAAAGGAGCTCATCCAACACCTTTGCACTTATTGAAAACTCCTTTCCAGCTGTGAGGAAAAGCAGGAAACACATGCTGATACACATTCAAGGCACTAGTGCTAACCCCATTTTGAAGGTCTGACATCAAGTTCCTAAAAAAACCCCAGTAAACTCTGAGTAAACTCTTCCTTGGGGAACACCATGTAAATACCCAAGTAGCTGAACAGGAATTTCTTCTGACATTTCCATTGTCTCTTCCTTGTGGAGTTTGGAAGGGCAGAACCATGCAAGAAAGCGACAGTCACACTGCTGACAGCCTGTGCTCTTCACTACTGGCAGCACCCAGCCAACCTCTGACTTGCAGGGCAGCTTCAGTTACAGACAAGTCCCACTTTTAGTGAAGAATGTCACAGCAAACATTTGAATATCTCCAGAGATATCATGAAAAGGACATGAAAAGCAAGTTTCACACTTTAAAATACGAACAGGACTTTTTCTTCTTGCTTCAGATGGCCTAACAGTCCTTGAAATGGAAATCACAACAAACATGAGCATTATAGATTTGGGAAGAAAAGGGGCTGAGGGACAGAGAGAAGAGATAATTAAAAACACACAGTCAGGGAGGTAAAGAAGAGCAGGGAATGGAGACTGGAACTGTCAATGCAAACCCATTCATTCTTCCTGCATGTTTGTGATACCTGACAACTTCACTACCAGTGCATACCTCTAAATGATTTTCAAAAGACAACTGCATTGACCCAAGAAACTAATCTATTCAAGTGTAAAAGGCATAACTGCTAAACTAAAATGAAGAGTACAGTTCATAAGGATTAAAGGGTTCATCAGATCTATTTTTGGAAATTCAACAGCAAAAAAAAAAAAGTTCCAAACTTCCTAGTGGCTGTGGTTGAAGCTGGTGTGTTAAGCAAGGAACTAAGCAAGCTCTCAGAACTAGAGATTGGTTTCTTTTATCTTCAAAACAGATTTTATTATTATTATTGTTGTTATTTTTGCAAGTGCATTTGTAAGAAGTTATTTCAAAACCTGCGAACAAGCAGAAAAAACTAAACTCCACACCATATTTGACCATGAAGCATCAAAAGAGAGAACATGGCATTGCCATTTACTTCAACAAATAAAAATCCAAATGCTTATAGGATCAAAGAATGTTTTTTTCAGCTTTCTATATAAAACCTCAAGTCTGAATGCTCTGTCACTTATGATGGCAAAGATATAAACAAAGAAAATCTCTTCAGCTCCAAACAACATAATACTAATGATGGTCATCAATTAAAGAAGGGGAAAATTGACTTTAATGTGGGTTGAAAAGGAGAAAGAAAATGTGTTAATGGTACAAGGCAAGATTCATGGCTTTGAAGGGGCATGACGAACTGTGCAAGTGTCCCCTTTTCCCCACAAAGTATCCAATTCATGCTACAAAGGATGCTCGCAGACAGCTTCCTCCAACACTACCCCTGAGGATCACCTATATGCCAAGGAACTACATGTAATTTTAGCAGTCAGACTTGTCCAGCTTTCTAGTTTTCAAGAACACCATAAGACAGACACAGCTGTGGGCTGCAGAAATAGGGCTGAGTACCAGCAAAGCCATAATTATGCACACGTAAGACTCCAAAAAGTACCTGAAAAAATCCAAAGTATTGAGTACTCTATATAGATACATAAACTCAGGCCAGTTTTTATGTGTTTACTGCTTTATTTGGAGCTACCTTTTTGAGAAAGAGAAGTCTAGCTGAGGGTGAACCTCCCTCTTCTCACCCAGAGCCTTTTGCTCTCTGCTTTCTCTCCTCTAGATTTCCTCCTGGATGATTTGTGCCCACTTACACTCAATGTGCACTGGAACAAAGATGCAATTATATATAAGCAGTGCCCAAGAGAAATCATCTAATAAAAATAAAGCTTTCTTTAAAGCAATTTTATCCAGCATTTTTTTTACTATACAGATGTAGCATATTTATAGGGAAGTGAAAAAAAAAAAACCTCAATGGCTGCATAAAGCATGTGTGGCCTGTACGGAAATGGCATTAGGATATTTAAAATATATACATATATAAATATTCTACTCCACCCTATTCTATCTCTGATATTCTCCAGCTTGTCCTAGTTTTCAAGTATGTTTACACTGGAGACAGAAATAGGTAGGTGTATACTTACCTGTACATGTGTACACTCATACCTAGGGTATACCCAGGCATAAAATGTTAACTATTTGGATAGCAGAATTAATATATATATAAAATGACTTGCCTAGAGTTGCAAGGCCTGCTTGGTCTGCTGTTTGGAGACTTCTAGTAACAGAATCACAGAACAGCTGAGGCTGGAAGGCACCTCTGGAGCCTGTCTAGTCCAGGCCCTGGCTGACAGCAGGGCCACCTAGAGCAGGTTGCCCAGGACTTCTGACTTGCAGGGCAGCTTCAGTTACAGGCAGGTCCCACATTTACTGAAGAATGTCACATCAAGCATTTGATCAGTTGTGTTCTGAAAATCTCCAAGGATGAAGACTTCACCACCTCTTGGGGCAACCTGTGCCAGTGTTAGACCATCCTCAGAATATAGTAGTGTTTGATTACATTTAAATGGAATTGCTTGTATTTCAGTTTGTGCCTGTCACCTCCTGTCCTGTCATGGGAAACCACTGAGAAGGCTCCATGTTCTTTACTCCCCCCAATCAAGTATTTATATACACTGAAAATTCCATAATTAATTTTAGTGAAAAGCAGGGGAAAAAAAAGTAAGCTCTGTGTAGGATCCTAACACTTCCAGGACTATTTTCCACAAAGCCAGAAGTAAGAGTAGTTATAAAAAATCAATGGTAATTCAACACCAGATGGATTTAGTATCTGTAATATCTTCTAGGAATGGATGTGGTTTAAGAATTAGTTACAGACATGCTTTTGTTGCAAATTTAGGCTTCAAAGTTGCAAATTTAGGCTTCAGTACTTCACACTGAAATAAAATATGAAAGTATAAGTTGCTCTGTAGCACAAAGAAAGAGAAAATACTTGCAAAAACTCTGTCTCTTTAGAGAGCACAAAATCAGAGTTGATAGTAAAGAAGCATCCCAGTTTTTCTACACATACCATAGTCCTCATCAAGTCATACTACAGATGAAGAACCCAAATCCTGTATACTTTAGCACAGGATAGGAGCATAATCTGCTTGGCTGTTTTTCTGTGAGGATTTAACAGAGGCAGTCTGAAAAACCTCCTCCCAGTAGACAGCCTGTGGCAGGATCCTTTAGGCACCCAATGCAGCAAATGTGCCAAGTGCCAGCAAAAGAAGAAGGGCAAAATAAATGTGACTTTAAGGCAGTTAAATACCCACACATCCTGGAGCCCTGCAGGCACCAGTGAAGCTGTCAAAATTCAGGTCAGTAGTTCCACAACTGTCTGAGACACCTCGGAAGAGCAGGAGGAGCAGAAGCAGCTCCTTGGGTCAAGCTCTTACAGGAACACGGCTGGTGTGAGGTACCTGCATGAAGGCATGATGGAAAGGAGCCCTGTTCGCAGAAAGTGGTCAGCAAAGCTCATAAATCACTTGAGAAAGGCCTGATCTAGAGATGACAGGAAGATGAATGGAGATGCTTGCTCTCAGTAAAGAGGTAACTGGCTGAGAGAAAAAAAAGCAGGTATGTCAGACTTGAAAAGGTCAGGGGTACAACTTGTATTTGTCAGTATGAACTTTCCAAGCAGGAGTCAAGGACATCTTGCTACAACAAATAAATACATAATAACTTAAAAAATCAGGCATCTTTGGTAAGAGAACTTACATTCTTCACCCGTGTGCTGTCCTTGGGCACCTCTGCATAAACGATATTTTTGGATATTGTTGTGGTTTAACTCCAGTCAGCAGCCAAGCCCCACACAGCCACTTGCTCACTCCCCCAGCCAGCAGGATCAGGGAGAGAATAGGAAGGGTAAAAGCTAGAAAACTCATGGGTTGAGATAAGGACAGTTAAATAGGGAAAACAACACAAGGAATTACTTTGCTGCTTCCCATGGGCAGGCAGGTGTTCAGCCATCCCCAGGAGAGCAGGGCCCCATCACATGTGACAGTGACTTGGAAAGACGAACACCATCACTCCAAACAGTCCCCCATCCTTCTTCCCCCCACTTTATATACTGAGCATGATGCCACACAGTCTGGAATATCCCCTTCGTCAGCTGGGGTCACCTGTCCTGGCTGTGTCTCCTCCCACCCTCCCATGCACCCCCCAGCCTCCTCACCAGTGTGGCAGCACAAAAAGCAGAGAAGGCCTTGGCTCTGTGCAAGCTCTGCTCAGCAACAACAAAAACATCTCTATATTATCAACCCTGTGTTCAGCACAAACCCAAAACACAGCCCCTCACCAGCCACTGGGAAGAAAATTAACTACGCCAGCTGAAACCAGCATAGACATCCACCTCCCAGAAAGGGGGAGGTGGCTGCAAAGATGTCAAAGAGCCCAAGGATGAATGACATGTAGAAACCGAAGAGCAGAGAGGATTAGAGAAAGCGGGAAAAAAAAGAAGAGTAGATTTAAATGGGAAAATGAAGCAGACAAATTTAGAAAGGTGGTGGCAGAAAGGAGAGGAGAACTGTGGCGATGAGAAACAAAAAGCACCAAAACACTGGAGGATAATGACATCATCATATTCTGAGGTCCTCTTCTGCTGCATCTTCCATGGTATCTGTCTTTCACAGAAAATTTAGAGCAATTGCACAGCCCCTGCTAGGCTTTACCCAGTCCCTGGAGAGCTAGGGGCCAAAATAGCAATCTCTGCACTCCACAATATGGTAAAGGAAAATAGGGGACACCACATGGCACAGAACCATGGATTGCAGTAGGGCTGATGTAACAGAAAAGGAAGAGGAAGGGATATAATTTATCACGTATATCATACATCTTCTGACTAGACTGCTGTTGTAATGTCACAGTAGAAATACAAAGCTGCTGCACACTCATTTCCAGATGACTGCATTGCCCAAAATACCAAATGACAATTATGACACTGAGACAGAAGGAAATCATCCTTACCCTGGGAAGTTTGTACTGTAAGCACTTATATAGACAGGAATAGTTACACTGATCTTATATTTTTCACTCTTTGTAAAGACATTTGCAGAGATGGTTTATAATCCTAAAGCACAGATTGTTCAGTCTACCTTGCAACTCCACAGTTTGTGGTCACATAAAAGATAATTCATCTTTATTGTCTCTGTTTCTCCCTTCCACTCCAGCCTTTTTCTGCCTAGATTATACAGGCAGGAAACATTT
This sequence comes from Cnemophilus loriae, assembly GCA_013397755.1. Classification (NCBI taxonomy): domain Eukaryota; kingdom Metazoa; phylum Chordata; class Aves; order Passeriformes; family Corvidae; genus Cnemophilus; species Cnemophilus loriae. The sequence continues at coordinate 538,140 of VZTF01003398.1, read as the reverse complement.
TGGCACAGACACTGTATCATATTGTGCTTTTGTATTATAGGCCAACACACCACATCGTATTAACATCTCTCCTTCAGTAACATTATATACAAAACCAGTACCCAGACCTTAAAAAAACCCACTTATAACCACGGACTCTAAAGGACCCTAAATAGATGAAAGAGCCAAATATTCACAAACTTGTGAAAATGTGCATACCATCGCAAATCTAGATATTCACATTTCTCTCCAGTTAAACAGCATTAATAACCCGTACAAGTCCTATGACACATTGCATTACTTTGCTACAGAATTGTTTCCATAGACTTCCTAATCAGGAAGTAGAATAACCTTTGGCTTAGTCTACCAACTTTCACAATGTTAAGCTCTCTTAAAAGAAAGGCAAGAATTTAATATCCTTCTTTGCCATTAATTGGGGTTTTTGTATTACACATATTCAGGAAGGTATGGATGACACAGTAAAATTATTCTACAATACCTAACAGATAAGCAGCCAAATAAGTAGATGGCCATAGGATCATCATCAATGTATAAATATTGTTTCAGTTAATAAACCAGTATACTACAGAAGTATGTGACAGCTACACAACAGGGCACAAACCCAAATAACATCTGTTATGGAACAGATAAGTAATGTTTAAAAATGACATATTACATGACTTACAAAGTAAGAGTCTGGGTTGGAAGCTCCAGGTGCTTCATCGAAAGGTGCAGCAAACATTTGTGTCTACAGGTGGCCAAAGCACATCCATGAAGACAACATGAAATTAAGACAGGAATCTCATTACCGGGATTATGCAGACAATAGCATACAGGATTACTATTTGCTGGTTGTATTCTGCGTTTAATCTATCACGTCACACTTAATACTGCAGGTAATACATTTAAGAACAATTACAATTAATCATAACAGGAGATTAAGTTAAAAAAAATTAATATCCATTTTGCTTTTAGTTCACGATACCATTGTGAGAACTGCAAGAAAGAGCCACTTTCACTCCCTGCTCTATAAAACACAACCCTACTCTCAACATTGCAAATGTCTGACACTCAGCTGCCCAAAGCTAGACATATTTCATCTATCCAGTTTCTAAATCCACATGGTTAGTCCCCCGGGTAAATTGTGCCAGGCAAGCAGAGCCCTGCAGGAGGGGAAGGCAGCGCAGGGCAGGGCAGGGCAGACATTCCTTGCCACTGGCTCTCCTGTGCCCAGTCCCAGGGCATGGGAGGACACATGTCCCTGAACTGGAGCAACAGCTGTCTGCATACAGAGAACATGGTTGTATTTTGGACCCCGTTAAACAGTGCTGCTGCATCAGTGTGGGAAGAGGGTCACAACAATAAGGCCTTCCCAAGCTGATGCACACTGTGCTGAGCCCACAGAGGGAATTTCCACCGAGACAGCTCATCTTGTGCCTTCACACCACCCAGCCCAAAGGTCTTCAGATTTGAAGAATAAAATGACCTTCACTCAACAAAATACAGAAAACAGGCTATTGATTTCCTGTGAACTCTCAAAGTGTTATAATAAGCATTTATAGATGGGCTATTGAATGTCTCTACCATTTAAGCAGACAGTCATTTCATAAACAAAGTAATAACAGGAGTTGGTTCCAGAAACAGAGGAAAAGCAGAAAGGAGCTTTAGGGCACAATGTCACTTTTCTCATCGTAATATAAACCTTTATGCATATATCACTTGCTGCTACTCGACTTAAAAACTGTAAGGCATGTAAGTACAAATCCTGCAAAATAAACACTGTGGTAATACTTTAAATCCTTACAACTTTTTCTGGAGTATCTCTTTCATTGCAAACAGGCTACAAAAAAATATGCATTAACCTTAAGTATCATCTTTCCCCTTTAGACTTGGTAAGGGTTTAAGTAATGCAAAATTCACTTATATGCATAGAGGTAAAAAGACATAATATCTTAATAGGGAAGAGCTAGAGCAGCACTGTTTATTGCAGCCACTCAGTTTACTGCATATATCCCGTCTCCAGCCCGCAGCCAAAGCTGGTGTTTCTAACATTACTCTTCCAAGAGTATTTCTATTGGATTATGATGAGAATACTGGTATGACATTGAAAGTGTTTTCTACACAAACATATGTTAGAGTTACATGGTAGAAAATATATATGTATTTATACATATTTACATACATATACAAATTAAACACTTGAGATCTTGATTTTCACAACATACTTTCGTGCCTTTACCATACATATGTATATACACATACATACTGTATTCCTGTTGGGAAAGAAAACTTTCTTTTTCACATAACAAAGGGACTTGGAGATTTAACTACAGGGCAACATATAAGAAATGAGAACAGTTCACAGAGGCACATAAACATGCTATGCATACATCTGACAAAAGAGTAATTAAAAACTTTTACATCAAGAAACTCACTGACAAAGCTTGAATACAAAATCTCATTGATAATAATCTGAAGTGTGTTGAATTTCCTGGAGCAATACACTGGTTATAGTTAAAATATGCTTATAGCAACAAGGATGTCAACTTTTTAGACAGTAATTCACACAAACTATTGCTTCAATTTGTTTTCTTAGTTTACCGAGAAGAAAAACGAGGTTGTAACAAAATGAAGCAATAACTAAGTAGCCTATTCACTGCTGTTAAGATATTGCAAAGTTAAATTACAGTGTCACCAGTTCTAGTTTCACTACTGTCACATTTTCTTGTGATGCTTGCATAGATCATCACAGCTCTTTCTGGAGGCAGAGACATCCACACCCGAATAGCTGCTGGTGCAGCATTCCAGTTCCAGTGGGTGGTGGTATTACCTGTATCCACCACCAAAAATGTGATAACTTCTACAGCATTTTTCCAGACACACTTTATGTTGCTTACAAATAAGAATAGCCTGATACATGGAGCAGAAAATATCAGCCTCTCCTCTCTTGAAAACCCACCGTCTGGATATGGAAAACATGTGATTCTGCTGAGGATATTACCTTCTACATTTCATTATTACTAACATTGATTTCAGTTACTCCTTCATGGGATGCTGTTGCAAAGGTTACAAAAACATAGATAAATTACTTAACATGAGCCTTTGTTAAAAAAGGCAGAAGGCATAAATCAGCTTAGAGCATCTTTAAAACACTTTTGGTTGGTAACCTGGAGCAATGAGGGAATATGAAACAGCTACAGAACAACACACCTTCACATCCTGAGTCCTCTCTGTCTAGGCTTAACTGTCACAATGCAAAAATGCCATTTTCCAGGTCTACCTAAAAAAAAAACCAACTTCAAAAACAACTCCTGGAATATGGAAAAATACTTGCTCTTGACTAAAATAGATACCAAGTTAACTGTTTTAGTCAACAGCAAAACTTCAAACAAACTGTTATGTACCAGCTGTGATTAAACCTCCCAAATACTCTTGTGTTTGAATACACAATCACAAATAATAAATCATGTGTCTTTGCTGTACCCACTGCCGTATAAAGTTGGTAACTGACTAAATGCTCACATTTAAGGGTATCTACTCAGAGGGTAACACAGTTTCATACCGCATACTTTAAAAGGGAACAACCTAAATTTTGCTTTGGTTTACACAGTAGAAAAAACCTTTTCAAGGATAAGTGCAGAGGGAAGAATGAAGACTAATACCAAAATAGCTCCTGTTCCTAACACCTTTCTGATCCTGGCTGAGACAATCTACTCGTACCTCGGACGCATGGTGGCAGCCAGCCAGCCAGATGACTGGTGGCTTAATATACAAGTTCATGTGGGCTCTGGAGTCTGACACAGACAAGGACATTAACTCTGAAGTCTCACCAGTCAGCCTTAATATTCAAAACTCATCAAATGAGTCATAACTACATTATGAGACTTTTTTAAAATACTTTATGCTTGCTTCCTTTTGTTCTGAACAGCTTTCACTGTAGAATGTTCTCATTAAATATGCATGCTTTTTATAGGAAAAGTTGTGATCAATTGATGTGTAGGTCAAGTGCGAAAAGAACTTAAATGAGTATGACGCTATGATAAATACTGTAATTGTCTCAGAATCACAGATTAAACGATTGGCATATATTTATCTTGTTTCTTTCTACTGCTGAAGGCAGTTCTCACAATAAACAAGGCTTTGGGCCAAAATTCAGCCTTTGAGAACAGTAAATACGTATAAAATACATGTATATGCAAGCAAAGGATATATTGAAATCTACCAGGCTGAATAGCTTTAGTTTCATTTTGAAAGCCACTTAAAATAAAAGCCAGTAGATGAAACAAAGAATCCACCCAAACATGAAGGCTCCAGCATCTTTGTTGAAAGAACAATAGCATATTACTCCTCATCCCTCTACCTTGTTGCAAGAGAACCATCAAGATAGTTATTGCTGTGATCATATTAAAGAATACTTCACAAAATTATTCTTTAAATTAATCAATATTTACAGATTTATCTTCATATGCTAATAGCTATAAATGCTTTAATTCAATTGCTCGGCAGAAAGCATTCCAATAAAAGAAATATTTCCATTAGCATAACAAAAGGCAACCAGTAAAATCACTCCCATGCACAGGCTCAAAATTTCAAATGAAAGCAATATTCTCATAAATACACTCTATTTTTGAACTGAACCCACTCTAATGATACGTTTTGTAATCTGATGGCTCTCCCACCGGAGTATACATGATATTAACGAAAGCAAGATCAAATTAAACAGATGACATGATTAACAGTATTCATTTCATGCATGACTGTTTTACCGGAGAGATAAAGACCTGAAAGTAATTACCACCAAGTAAAACTCCTCCACTGACCTCTCCGCTCCCAGCTAGCAGTCCTTAAGTACTGATGCTTTGCAACAAAGACCAGTGCCTTTCATCTGTGGGCTTTCTTTTACGCTACAAGCTGAGCACCTCTCCCGTTGCATGCACGCAGTACCTCTGTATCTATGTCTGTAATGCAGCATAAAGATTACTGGGGAAACCTATCAAACCGGCAGGCAGCAACCCCGGCCGCCAATAAGCGGGAGGCACATGCAGAATCCAGCACATGCTCGCTGAGGCTCGCAGGCTGGCACCGCTGCTGAGCAGGCTGCTAATCTAATTATAGCCCCTCGCCGAGCACAGGGCTGCTGAGGCACCGCGCGCGGAAACAGAGCCCGGCAGGTCACACCTTGCAGCCCACAGCATCAACATTTGGGACTGCTGTTCATCTGGGTGCGTCAGGGTAAAATTCCTGTTCGGGTTTTTTTTGTCATTGTTGTTGTTTTCCCGAGTGACTCACCTATGAGGGGGTTTGTCTCCATCTCTGAAAACAAGGATATATTTAGGTGTGCCCTTTGAGAAGCTGACCACTTGTAGTTTGCTAAGTCTGTTTCGAAGAGACAGTAAAATGCAGCGGCTTAGTCTGCCAGTAGGACTTCTTGTTTTGAATGTAAACATTGCCAGCACCACACACAGATCTCGGATCGGGTTTTGTGCACTACTGCACAGTCTACAACGTGGACCTCAGACGAGCGAGGCCGCACATGCACGCTTTCAGCGCACAGTAGCCCTACAGAAGTCAACAGGACCTCCTCTGTCCTTTACATTTACCCGTGGGCGGACACCCAGATGATCAGAGGGCTTCTGTGTGCATTGGCACATAAAGTCCTAACTAAGCTTTCACGAGGCTAGGGTGCAAATGCCAAGGAAATTTTTGCCATTATGCAGAACAACTTAAGTCATTTGGAAAACACTCACCATGAGCAAAGACTATTTAAGATGTATGGGGAACTAACACAACTAAGTCCTACATGCTTACTTATGCTTATTTCATAAATAAGTCCACAAAACAAAGGAATTTTATGATCCAAGAGAACATTATGTATTTGAAAGATGCTGGGAGCTTCTACAATATCAGGTAAATAATCTCAAAAAAAAGATACAGACACTTGTTGTTTAGTCTTCCTTGGTAGTACATTTCAATTAATCCTCACTCTGATTATCACAAACAGAAAAACACTCTTCAGATGTTTATTGTTGCCACATGGTTCATATAATCACCTAAGCTCTACACTGACCAAAAGGTTTTCAAACATCCTTGGCAAGATGGAAGCACACAGCCTGACTATCAGAAGTGCCAGTTGCAGTGCCAGCTGTCTCTTGTGAGATACAGTACATTTTTCATGACTGATATTACAAAAATATCATAAAGCTACAGCGTTATGCACATACAGACTACAATGCATTTTTAAGATGTTTCACTAAGTTACACATAAACCATATCCATAAACATTACACTAGCCAGACCCTGAACCCTACTGCAATAGTGAGTTCCACTGTGCCCACACTGGCATTTTTCCTAACTCTTTACTCTTATCACCAGGACCATACATTATCAGGCACAGTCCAAGAGCATGATATTAAAGGTTGTCTATAAACATTTTTAGCTATTGTACTTACTTCAGTACAAAAATTATATTTGCTACTATATAAAATTTTACTAATAGAACAAGAGCTCAACGTGGTAACAGTGCAAGAACATATTTACTGGCAATATGTAAATAACTATGTCACAGCTTTCTTAATCTGCCAGAGAAAATTGCTCATAAAGAGTTGCTCTGTGCTAGAAGTAGACTTCATCTTTGTAAGGATAATATTCTCAAAGCTATATATGGCTAGAAATAAAAAAGAAATGCAGGAATAGTGACATTTTGCTCCCTGATTCAATGTTTAGTCAACATTGCGTTTTGTGTTTCAATAAAAGAAGGCTGTTTTATTAAGTCTTTCTTTTTAGATTACATCATCTAAGAAGCTCATTAATTGTTACAAACTGTGCTTCTTTAAAATACTGTGGAATATTCCAAGTTTCTCAGCCATACTCCTTGAAACCAGGAAACTATTTATTTAATGAAGAAAGGCAGGAGAGGCAGTTATACAGAGGTGAAAAACTTAATTGGAAGAGTTCAAGAGAGATGTAAAGAGACGCACAATGATTTGACAATCAGATCCAAAATGTTGTTTTTCTAACACCAATTTGCCAAAGGTATCAACAGGGGAATAAGACCAATAAAAGTCTTTACCCTAGTCCTCTGATCCAGCTATTGGGAATGCTCACATTTGCTAAGCAAAAGAAAAGGTGCACAAACACAGACAAAAAATAAAGTCAAAGAGACTCATATCATTCTTTTCATCTAATCCCCATTCACAAACCACCAAGGCATGTACAACACGTGAAAAAATGACAAAAAAACCTGAAACAGGAATTAACCAGGCTTCAGCTGCTACGGGACTCTCAGTTTTGACTCCCTCCCATGCAAGCTGCTGAGCCTACATGTATCTCCCCCCTCTGCTCAGGAGCTCCCCAAGCCCTCACTGCTTCACCCTGTTCAGCTCCAGCGCGGCTCTCCGGCAGCCAGCCTCCCGCCTCCTCCCACAGAGCTGCTGGCTCCAAGGACAAGTTCAGCCCACATCCCCAGCCCTGGCAGCACACTCTCAACATACCATTGCAGCAGGGTGTTTATTCCAGGAACTGCTTTCTTTTTTAAAACCTCATGGTAGCAGCTGTAGTTGAAGAACCCACAAACAGCTGCAATGGGGAATTTCAAGAAACACCTATTTGTCTCTGCAACAGAATCAATACTCACTAAACCTCTGTGCTTAGCCTAGCAGATCAGCCAGAAGAGTTCCAATGTCTATCTCAATTTTTACACTTGCTTTTAACCATCGTGACGATATGCTGGGTCAGGAAGGTATGGGGAACTGCACAGCAGGGCTAACGTTTAGAGCCAGTGGTCGTTCACAAGAACCCACATTTGGCAATGGCAGATGGCTAAAACTCCAAATGAGGACAATGCAGAGCTCCACCAGCCGGCCCTGCCACCTGTGGGGATGGCACATGAGTACCTGGACCACGCACTGGACCTGTGACAGGATAGAGCCATCTATAGATGTACCAGCAAGAGAAGCCAAGAGAGGTTTCATAAGGACACAGTCACAAGAGACTCATCAAATCCCAGAGAACACAGGTTTCATGAGGACACAGCACAAGAGACTCCAGAAAGTCTCTGTTGGAAATGAACAAATTGTGAAAGGTACACAAGTTGGCCAATATTCGGCAGACTTTCATCGAAAGCAAAAGCCTGTCCCTGGCACAAGTTACCCGCCTGTGCTAAGCTTCAAGTTCCTGCTCCTCCGCATGGAAACAGAAGGTCTTTACAACATTTTTAGCAATTATAAGCAAGTTAGGCTTTCTCTAGCTCAGTTCCTTGACAGAAGAATTTCAATTAAAATTTTCCAAAACCATATGGTCTGAGACAGATGCCCATCACAGAGGGGAGGAGAGAGGAAAACCTATGAGGGTATGATGAATTCATCATAGGACATTAAAACCAGTTTCCTACAGTGAAAACTGTCTAGCTAGCACATTAATGAATTTTACACTTCATTTAGGCATATCTAAGTGAATTAACAAATAGATTATTATTTTGGGAACAAATAACTTTTTCTTATGTTATTATCACCTGTGTAAGTACTTCCACATCCAATTATTTCAATACAAGAATATCTTAAAAATTTCTGATGTGTCTTGCAACTGTATAGGTTTCACGCTGGATACCACTTAACCTTTGGCTTAAAAACGTATCAAATATTGCTTGCAAAATGCTACCTCAGTAACTTAATTAGATTTTGCAAAGTATAGTAAGCATATGGAATGAAAATGAGTTGAGCAAAATGGCTGGTGAATCAACATGCTGCATTTCTAAAGGCAATAGTGTGTATATTTCCAAGCTGTAGCCTTGAGAGGTTGAACTGAACCAATTACTCTAATGAATATTTTACTTGGCTTGATGCATTCATTAGACTTCTAGAAGAAAGCTAAACCATCCCATGGTTATGTTTACGTAACAACAAAATCTTAAGATTTTTGGATGGTACTTCTGACGTTCACACACTTTAAAAGATAAGAGGACAATTTCCTCTTCCACAAATTTTTCTACATTTCAGTTTTCCTTCGCAAATAAATTAATCTAGCATTATTTTCTTTTTCTTTTGAAAACTACCTTTGATTTCACAATAGCTATTTGCTGAGCTCTTTCCTTTCCTAGCAAGTATTTGGGAAGTCTGCCAATTGGTGGCAAACTCATCACTAGGCCCATCATCATTTATGGAAGAAAATAAAATATGGGCCTAGTGTTTGCTATATAAACTTTTTTTCTGGAAGTCACAAATGCCTCGAGGTTGGCACTCAGCATGAACAAACTTATTTTCATTTTGTGTAGCACAGGGACAGTTCTTGGATTGCCCTAATCTTGATTGGTAAGCAAGAAGTTACCTGTCCACATGTGTGCATTTATCAATGCTCTCAATCATGTTTTGAAGATGGACAGATAACCTGGAACTTCAAGTTGTTTTGGTTTTTTTTTTCAAATATGCTCATTATATTCATAAACGTCCCAGACAGAACTCCTCTGTAAGCTTAATAACAGGCAGAGATGTCTCTACATTAATGCCAGAGACTCGCTGCAAGATGGCACTAAGATTGATTCCTACAGACTATTTTTTATAGCATTCTTATTCACTTTTATCTCAGAATCATAGGAAAAGCAAACACAAAAATCCCCCACACCCACATTCCAAAGTACATTACCATCCCTCGCCTCCACAGACCTACACACTGGCAGTATGTTCACTGCAGACCTAACTGACTGATAGGATGACACCAGTCCATCACTGCCACCTTGGAGAGCCAGGGGAGGAGCAGTTCAGCTGTCAGTGAGGTGGGTTTCATCCTACCACTGATGGATGTGGCTAAAAAGAAACTGAAGTGAAGCCTGCAAGAGGTTTACTATGCTGAGCACTTGCACTTCGGACACAAAACCAAAAGTGGGGTAACACAGTATTAGTCCTAAGAACACACAAATCCCAAACAAAAGGTCATGTAAAAGACTTCACATCACCCTAAAACGTGCTCCCCTTCACATACCACTCCAACATATCTCCATACCAATGTCAACTTTCCATTCCTCCTCAAGTTCCATCCATTTTTCCTTCAGTGCAGGGTTTTCTTCCACCTCTATACCGTATTTCAGCAGTCACCTCAAACTACACAAATATGCTTTGTGCCCTTTGTATTTCCATCTTGCTTATTTTTCCCTCCACTTCTTTTCCTCACAGCTGCCAGCAGAGATGCAGTGTGAACTGTCCATTTCAAAAGGCATAACACCTGTCAGCACAACCAAGGCCTTCTCAAGACTAAAACGTGTGCCCCATAGCCACCATTTCACAGCCTCTGGTTGACCAGCTAGATGGCCACAAAAGTTGGTGAACCACAGAAAGGGACCACACTGTTTACAATAAGCACAGAAATAGCTTTAAACAGTGCATCCAGAACATGGACCCCGTATAATGCATGACTGACTCACATAAAATCAATGATCATGGCCCTAGCAAGTAAAAAATTGCAAAATGTATTCTAGAAAAAACAGCCTCTGCTTCCAAACAGTGACGTAAGAAAGACACATTTTCAGACCAGAACAAACAGGTTTAAAAAGAGAGCGCAAAAAAAACCAAAACATGACTGATGTAAGATACTGAAATCCTAACACAAAGTATAATGGTTAAAGCAAAAGTTAACTGCTCACAAGGACGTGAGAGGTTAAAACTACACTGGCACAAGCCACAAAAAGGCTTCATAAGTGGAGACACATTTTTTGTAGTTGCTGGTAGAAAATCGGGACCCTGAGAGCATCACTTAAGCCAGAAAGCTGATAGACAAGTACAGATTTCCCTAATGGAAGAGCAGAAAAAATGAGCTTGCAATATAGTAAGTAAACTTCCAGCACCTCCACATTATTAATCTTCATCACCCCTGCTGGCATTTTCTTCTTCTCTATTTAGTAGCATGTTCACTATGACCATCTTGCTGAAATGGGTGACACAACCTGATGCTGAGTATATCCAACTGAGATAAGATTGGCCTGGGAAAACTTTAAATACAAATCTCCCATTTGGAGGACAGGTGTAATTTTTCAAAAATGCTATGCTGCACAGAGTGCAAAGGCTGAAAGATGAAGTACAGCATTCCTCCCTTTGAAGAAAAAACTCTGTCAGACTTGCTTACTTCTGTAATTAAGAATGTTATTTCCAATTCTGAGCAGAAAGAGCACCTCCAAAGTTTTCTTTGATCTTCTGTGATGACAGTGAAGACCCATCAGGCTCTCTAAACCCCATTGTTTTTTTATTCTTCAAAGACTGTTTTTCACTCTTTTATATCTCTCTGTTCAAGAAGGTGTTTAGGTTGAGCTGCAAGATGCAACTAGAAAGCAAGTCAAGGTGCAACTGTTGGAACATGAAGCGGTTCTTTGCAGACACTAATGCATACAGACACTTGCACAAAACCCTCCTTGCTGCCAGGCAGTTCTCTCTGGGAGCTCAGAGATTGCAAACCTTTGAGACTTCAAGTCTCCAGTCCACACCCATAATTCAGGGTTTCAGAGCAACTCTAAGATCTTATTACTTTACAACAGAATTGAAGATATTTAGCACAATGAATCCCAGAAGAAAACTATGCAATGGCTTTGGTTACCACAGAAATCAAGGCTAACAAGTTTCAAGACAGCCTATTAAATGTCAAGCCCTTTTACCCAAAAGTAAAATAAATTTAGATTTTAATCTTAGAAAGATTGTAATTAAATTTCTAGAAACCATGTCCATATAAAACCAGCAACTGTGACTCGCCATACTAGAACCCAGTCTCACGGTCTCCTTACAAGAAGCCAGAAGCATTTTGCTGGCACAGATGAAAAGCCTCTCCAGGAAGAAAGGCTTAATTATTTAATAGAGCAAGCCAAAAGCTCTTTTATGAAAGAGTCATCAGGATTTTATTCTATATAATGTTCCTGAAGAAGAGTATACTTTCATCTTGGGCAGCTTGTACACCTAACAAGTTGAATTTTGCTGAGCTGATAAGATCCCCTTACCCTTCTTCCAAGAACTGCTTGATGCTTTTGTCCAATCCTCTAATGCAAAATGAGCACACAAGCCACATTAGAAGGGCTATAAAAACTTAGCAAGGACAAATGAGTCTCCGCTCAAATGACAGTGAGACAAATCAGTGGCCACTCCTCAAGCCAAGAGGCTCCCACCCCTCGCTTTCCATTCTTTTTTGAACATTGGAGCAGACACTCCCCTCCCTGCATAGTGCTTCAACTAAGCTGAAGGGGAAAGCGATGATCCTACCAAAACTAGCATGAGAGCTAAGAAGTGCTCTGAAGAAGACAGGAAACGTGCACTAGGGGAATTCTGCCACATTCTGGGGACAAATTACTTACTGTTCTGCCTTCTCAAACCTTTCTTGGCAAAGCAGCAGCCTTTTCTTCATCTTCCTTTCCTAGTCCTGGGAGGAAAAAAAAAAGTTGCCCAATTTCCCAGCAGCACACGTCTGCACACAGCAGCCTCACGTAAGTCACCACCTGTAATGCCACTGGTGTCAATAACCAGAATTTCTTCAGGTTGCCATTCTTATGAAGTGCCCAAACCGGAAGGAACCTTTCAGACCTTTGTCCCAGATGCAACTCCACTGCACTTCCAGAACAAGTTTGTAAAAGCACAAGCATTAGAATTTTCAGTTTTAAATTAAGCAAATTGCAAATACATAACAACCTTCATCTCACAGGCACTGTAATTTAACACTGCTTACACACACATCATCTTCGTGGGCATTTATTATTTTTTCAAGAATTTATATCAACATAAGATTAGGAAAAATCAGGGTAATGGTTACAGGCCTGAACCTAGACTTCACTGTAAACTCATATACAGTTTGTGAGCACCAACATACAGTTTTCTAATAATGTACCCAGTGAAGCTCAGTACATCTTTGAGATCATTGGTTTACCACTACATCAAGTGGGCGACATCTCAGAAATGAGTCCTAAAGTCCTAAACATATTGGAGGTAGGAAGGGAAATCAGTAATGCCATACAACATAACCTTAATAGCATAACAGTAATCCTTTTTGCCCCTACAGAAACTAGGCACAAACAAGGGAAAATAAGGTCAAAAGGTGAGCACTCAAAACTAAGTGAAGTCAGAATTGGACCCTTCAGTCAGTCTCAAACATTTATCTCCTGCATGTTCTACAGCAATGCAATATTTACTGACATGAACCAAGGAAGTCTCTTCTTGACATCTGCCTTAATCAGGATTCATAGAAGAAGCTGCTCCAAAACTAATCCTCAAATAACACAGACACTGATATTTTCAAAGCAAATTCCAGTAGTCTGTAGTCAAAACATAAGCAGCATAACCACAGTAAAAGGGGTGCTAGAAAAATGAAACATTAGCAAGTTTCAAAGTTGCCTAAGTGTTTAATGCGGACTTCACTGTACACATTATTTATATTCTATAACAGAAACTGCATAACTATGAAAAATGGCATAACTTGAAAAATGTCATAATTTCTATACTGAGTGGGACTGCTGCTGGCAATCCCACCATATCCCACTCACTAGCATGAATATTCCTATTTGGAAGGACTGAGGGGAAGCAATGTGAATAACCCTGCATATAGTACTGAGTTTTCATGCTGATCAGTTCAGCACATAGACCGCAGCATGCGCATGGCTAACTTGCAAAAATCTAACCATTTATCTCACTTAAAGTATTCAAGCTGTTCTGAGTACGTACAACTTCCCCATTTATATAATTCTGTATCTGTTTCATTTAAAACAAACTGAAAAAGCTTTGAAATATTGATGTTGGGAAGAATTTAGAAGGCTCGTTTTCTCTTTGGGTACTCGGAATATAAAAAACTCTTGTGGTAAACTAGTACACTACACCAGGTAAAAGTAGCATCTACTATTGTTTTGCACCACATCAATAAAATGAGACCAGAAAACAACCAAATTAGATGTATGATTTCTTTTTTCTCTCTATGTTAGAGCAAAGAAATATTTCAGAAGTCTGTATTTATTTAGAACTTGGGATTTAAATTGACTTTCACAGACCTAAGAGTGCATAAAGGAGAAGTCTGAAAATTATCTGTCATGTTTTGCAGTATTCACATCATTATTTTGGGTCTCTGTATACTTATCACTTCAATTCCCAAAACTAGAGGAAGAAAATATTTGGAGTAAAACCAGAGACTCCTTAAAGTCTTCCCAATTGTATCATATATTAGAACATCTCATGTCTCCCAAACCGTGGCACCCCTCCAGCCTTACTGCAGCTAAGTCTGAGCTAATGTTTGGCAGAACTTACAGGTAACTTCCTCAAGTAAATAAAAATGCAAGAGGAAAAAATACCAAACCAAACAAAATGGGGATAAGTGAAATGGCCTGGATATTAAAAAAATAAAGTCTAAAATCTGTAGAAGCTGCTGGTGGCGAAGGAGATGCATGTCTGCACTTGAGAAGTACACTATGTCAGAAAAAGCCTAAACACAACAAAATCAAAAGAAAATCAAAAATGCATGTGTCAAAGAAGAAAAAGGCAACAAAACATACACATAAAAGGTATTAATAGGCAGAGAACTCCAGAAAACAAAGGATGCCTCCCAGGTGGCAATACATCTTCACTCATCTCATCAGCTTTCAAAGCCTGCTGCAGGCAGATCTACAGAACCTGTGAGGAAAAGAGTAGAATTGTCATTGTTGTACAGATTATTTGCATCTCACTACTACAAATCTCAGGGGGACTTACCAATTACTACTTTGAGAACAAAATTATCCAGGCAAGATCCTTCCCAGTAGCAACACAAGCAGCAGCTCATACTTGCCAACTGTATTTCTTGTAGTGTAGACATAACTTTTTTAGCAGAGAGACAGATTTAATTTACATAGTCTTCAAGGCAGTCAGATGGAAAGAGAGTATTGATTTCTTGTCTGAACCCCTGCAATTCAGCATTTTGATAGAATTAGCTAAACGGGCTGACCACCCCACTATGGTTAAATACCACACACTGCGGCACACGGCAATCCCTCGGTGGAAGAGGAATGTAGCTAAGGCCAGGGTCATGCCTTGGCAAAGACCAACCACTGAAATGAAGGCACCGCTGCAGGTAGCAGAGAGAAGACATCTCTTCTTAAAAACAGTATCACCTCCAACTGAAACGCGGAGCCTGTTGGCAGGTGGGGTCAAGTTATGTTGCGTTTGAAGGTCCTGTGAAAGGAGACCGAGAACTTATCCTCCATATGCCTTGACCATCCCAAGAGAAAGCCTGCAGAGGCTGTATTCGTGAGAACACTTGGGAACATGTCCCACATTGTTTTGGGTTTTTGTTTTTCTAAACATTAATTAAACTCACTGTAGCCTACCACTGAGAAAATGAAGATAGAAACAAGGATAAGAAGACAGAACAAAGCTAAAGATAGGTGTAGTTACCTGATGCTTTAGATAACTGGTGAGTCATCTGAGTACTCGCACTAGAATTAAAGCATTCAAAAATTAAAGGCCTGTCGTGCAATCTATAAAAGAATTGAAGACTACACTATGTGCATATCCAGGCTACATCTCACAGATCCCTTCTGCCCCACCCCCTCTTCCCAAGATTACCTGTATTTTTTGCAAGATAAATCAATTTTCTCCTTTATACAAAGTTCTTTAATACAAGGAGTATCATCAATCTGAAGAGACTCAAATTATTAAACTAATAAGATATGGAGTAAACATCATCCAGGACACCTTCTCCTGCTTCTCTTAACACTGATATTTAAAATGTTGACTGTGACTTAAATAGGTGAGTGCAGCAACTTAGTATAATCAAAAGCAATTGTCCAAGGAAATGTGATCTAATACTTGCAATTTAAAATTATCTTGCAATCTGATCTAGAGAATAAAGAAAACAGAGACATCATTCAGGTGAGTCAACATTTTCATTACAGGCTGCCTATTGCAGCAAAAAAAGTGAATGAGCATTGCAAAAGATATTCCTGTAGAGATGAGTTATTAAGATGCAACTTGAAACAGTCACAAAATAAGCATTGTTTATATAGATTTATTCATTTCTTTGAACCTGTTCTTGCTAGTAGAACACAGAAAGAGAAGAGAGATGACAAACAGAAAGCTCTACAGATGACAAAACCCTACAGGAATAATCCACAGACAACAGAAAACTTCATTTAGAACTGATGCAAATGTAGCAAGCTTGGAAATTCGACTGATTACATTTTAATGCCAAACAATTCCAGATCAAGACAACTTAAATCACATTGAAATTACTGATTTTTGGCTGAGGTCATGTATCTTAGTCTTTCTTTACTTGAGCTTCTGATCAAATATTGTTTATATGACACAGGAGAAAATACTTCAGTCCTTTGAAAGCTTAGAGCACCTAACCTAGTATAAATTACAAATTATGGCTGAGACAGGCAGCAGCAATAAAAGAGACACAATGGTATTTTTCAACTTTTTTTTGTTAAACAGTATTAAATAGATCTATGCAAAAGCATGTTTCTTTCTGGAAAATACTTTACAAATCAGAAAACTATTTTGAAGCTGTCGATACATACAAATCAGGGAAGGCACTTATCTAGCACAAGTACTTATACTTAAGTCTATTAAGAACTCTGTTGATAAGAAACTTGCTAATTGTTGGGAGTAACAAGCTCTTCTCATTATATTGTGCCATTGTAGGAGGACTCAGGGACAATGGTGGAAAAATAGAATCAGCCACAAAAGAGTTCACAGAGAATTTGTTTTCTATTCACTGTACTCTTTGGACTTCAAGAGATCACAGAGCCTACTACCAGTTCCTCTAAAAATAATTAAATAGGGATTCTTTTCATTCAACACACCTTCTAAGAAACATGGTGGTTATAGTGGGTGATCCAGAATTACTTGCTCTGCAATAAAATTAAATGTTTCCACCTAGGCCTGTTTCTTAGAAGGTGTGTTGAATGAAAAGAATCCCTGAATAAGAATCCAGAATAAGGTGCCCTTATGGAAGGATAAAGACTATCTTGAAAAGCTACATTTGGTGCCATGATGCAGCTTTTGGTAAGCTGGGAGACAAGTCCAGAACTGGCAATGACAGTGGTAAAATTCCAGGACTGAGGTCCTTCACCGGAAGTTCACTCACAGCTCACCACCTTGCAGATAAAGAGAGCTGCTTCCTCCAGGAAAGAGAGGTGCAGGAGTTCTTGGTGCAGAAAACACATAGCCACTGCCTTCTGAACAGTTCAATATTGCTACTGCTCAGCACTAACCAGGGTTCAGTGAAAAATCCACAGTGGGCACTCAACACTCGAGATCAGCAGTCAATTGATTAATGGGACCTATTTGGTACATCAAGTCCCTTATGCAAACATATCTACTAGATGCAACAGGAGGGTTATCCCACCCAATGCCTCAATGCTGTAAACTTTCTCACTCGGCCAAGACCCCAAAAACCTTTTTGTTAAACAAAAATTAGATTCACCACAGGAGTTAAATTTATTTAAAATAGAGAGAAGATCCAATGTAATTAGAAGAAAGAAAACAACCTCTCTCATATACTCCATGTTTTTGGAATATCTTTCTTCATAAATTTAAGTTTAATCTTCCTTATAAAAATTTTACAAAGTCCAGAATTTGGTTGTTGTTAGGTTTTATGGCTCTTTCAGGGAAGTAATAAGACCACATACCTAGTATTTTGACAGTGTACCTCCTGTAATTAATACAGCTGAAAATGTGATTATCTCTGAACGTGTATCCACCAAAGAAACAGCGGGAACATCTAGTCTGTTTAGTTATTAGGGGTGAGGGTGGAAGATCTGAGCATCTCCTAGGAGAATAACTTTTCAGCTGTCACAGCTGAAAGAAAAGCTTCCAAAAGAACACAGCTTGCAACTCATACCAAGTCACTTCTGCATATCAACACTGACTAGCAGCTGGGATCTTATCAAACTATTGATTGTTGTTATTATAAGCATTTAACAATAAAAAATAAACAGAAGAAAAGGTAGAGGCAATCCATACACCTCTGCCCTCCAAGTCGCCTCCTCTCGAGAAACCAACGGCAGAATTTCTGGTTGACGTGAGACAATGCAAAAGCCACAAAATTCCTTTAAGTATCTGTGTGGTTCCCAGCAGTGAATGCCCAGAGCCACCTGGGAGACAAGGAACAGGGACCACACGGGTTGTGACAATGAGTACTTCACTAGACACTGTACTCCAGTGTGAATGCCACTATTCTCCAGTGGGCAGCCAAACAAAATATTGACTCTGATCCCTGGACACTCATAAATGGGCTCAAAGATTCTCCTTCCCACCAGCATTTTCTTCACCATACTTGTCTTGGAGAAGACTACTGTAAGGTGAGACCTGACTGCTTTTTTATCTTGATGAATGCTCATCTGCCTTCTACTAGGTCAGAACTTCAACTTCCAATGATGGAAAAGGCTAAGTCCATAAGGGGATCCTCCTACCAGTTTGGGACATCTTAAGGTTTGAAGGCTGCATACAATGCAGACAAAACAGTGCTGAAAAAGACAACTTATTTCTCTTTCTGCAGCTGATGACCTTCATATGCCTAATTCTCTGAGAAAATGCAAAGTGCTGCATAACAGAACTCCAGCAAGGACCAAATAAAGCCCAGAAATATCTCAAGAAGCAGCAAGAAATGGTGATTTGCTGTTTACAAAAGTTTGTGTAAACTGAATAAAAGTCTAAGACTTCAGAAGGACAGAGTTCCCTGGGTATGATTTCATGGTAAAGAGACTTTCTTGTAGTCTTTGGAGAGCAACTGTGTACAACTATACATAAATATGTGATTGTCATTCACTGACCTCTCTCAGTACCACAGCAAACTGTATGGTCCTCTTTTTCTCCCATCATCAACTTCCGATATGGTTCAGCAGTATCACAATAATATAGCTGGGTCTGAAATTCTCTGACAAGTATGAAATTAATTGACACCAAACAAAAAACCAAAGGAGATCACTCTAGTGGTGAAAGAATGATTCATCTTACAAGATCTTGTCCCCTCTCCTCTCTGCCTCTTGCAACTTTACATTTCTTCACATGTTGGCCCACCCACTCTTGGGGGGACTGACAATTTTGGCTGATTCTTTAACTGTTAAAAATACCCTGCCAGACTCTCTCATTTCACTGCTTCTCTCACAAGCACTCTGCAGACCTGTATCCCTCTTCTTTTCTGGACTTTGCAACACTAACTCTACCTCAAAGACACAGCTCTGAGGGCCATGTCTCCCTCCACTGCCCTCCATCCACATGCTGTCCATGTCAGGCCCTCCATCTGTACTTTTGCCTCTCCACCACTATCTCTGCAATGCTTTCCTCTGGTCAAGCTTTGTTGTCCCTCCTTTGTTTCTGTGAATGTCAGTGACCCGCTCCCTCTCCTCCTACCCTATGCCTGTTTCTCCTTCCCCAAGGCTTCCCACGTACACCAACCCACTTGCCCCAGCCTCTCACTAACACAAATCTCTTCACTAAGCAGCTTCCAAACACGGCTCAGCAATGCTGCTGAGCAGCACAGCAACTTCAGTCTCACCACCACCTTCTACTTCCACACAGCCTCATTTTTCTAGATAGTGGCAATGCATATACTTAATCTCTAAACTGCTATTCTAATTCTTATGAACTAGAGAAGAAGAAATGGAAGGAGTAGTAGCAGCATAAAGTGCAAGACCAACAATAAAAAGCTGCTAAAAATGCAATCATCAGCTGGAAACAAGGAAAGAATAAAGACCATAGTCTCAACTATGAGCTGCTGTTATGAAACCACTTGTCATGGGGTTCTTGAGCAAAAGGTATCCCTGGAAGTGAAAAACATACTACAAATTATGAATTTTCAGTAAACTAGAGATGTACAACCTTTTCCTCTGAGAAACGGAGTTAAAAGAACAGCAGAACACTTGAACCAGTTGAAGAAAGAAAACCACCTTTTCAGCTACTTCAGCAGGCAAACAAAATGAGATATTGCACTTTCCAGAGGTGCACACTGAGTGAAAACCACAACAGCAAGAAAATGTAGTTTGTTCACCCACATTTTCCCTTTGAACCACGAGGGACATAACTGTTCAAGACACAGATTGGAGGAAACAACCATTCATTTAGAGGAACAAGGTTTCTACAGCTTGTAGAAAACAGACATCAGGCCTATCATATGGAACACATGATGTAGCATGTATTACCTGCGGCATAAAGAGTAAGATGAGCACACACCAGTGAATTCATGCATCACTATTCTTTTGCACAGGAGTACAGTTGTATTTCTCTATCGTGTAGCAGAGCTGTAGCACAGAGTAAGAAAAGCTGGTGCCAGCAGAGGGAGGCAGTTGCTCTCCAGGACATGCATCCTCACATTCCCTGATGCACAGTAGGAAGCCAACAAGTTTGTTTTTGTGGAAGTGAACTCACCCCTCAGCCATTGTGTAAATGTGGCTTTAAATCAAGCTGTAATTAGATTTTGCCGTATTTAACAAAAACCCTCTTGTGCTCCTCTTTTCTAGCTCTAGACAGGAAAGAAATGTATTTGTGAAAGAAAAAAGGAAAAAAGTTTATGCCTCTTCCCAGAGCATGTCCTGGCATGCATGCAAAAGCAAGTACAAAACATAAAACAATAAGCTTACAGGACACTCAATCTTCACATTACGTAGGAACACAAGGATCTCTCAGCTGGTCCACTGTTAAATGTCAGCTCATTATTATCAATATTCTGCTTCACCACATTAACCTTGTCAAAAGATACTAACAGTTCAACCCTTGGAGTTTAGCTTCTCTTCATAAATTTAATTTACTTGACAGAAACAGAAGTGGAAAACCTCTGCTAAAGACTCAAGCAAATTAAGACTGCCACGTAGTCCCTTCTAGGACAGATTTTTTTTCCCCTCTTAACTTTTACAGTCATAGCATTCCCATTTTTAACCAAACAGCTTTATCCCCCATTAGCAGTCTTTGTATGCTCTGGTAAATCCAAAATAAAGCTGTATATGGTTTGTTTTTTTTTTTTTTTCAAATCTACTTTACTATAAGACGTTGCACAAGGTGGTTTTATTTTGTGTAAGTTCTTTACAGCCTAAATTGCATAATTCTACCACTTTACACTGCCATATGCTGAACTGCATAGAAAATGAGGTTGAGTACACTCAGAATAATAAACATCTTCAACTGTATTTTGATTACAGGCTTACAAAGAACTTTATGGTAGTGGCAACAGCAGTGGATACAATGATAAACTGGTGCAAGGAAGTCAAGAGGACATGCCCAAGGGCACACAGCAGGTCAGCTGCTGTTTTAAGAACAAAAAGTTTCTGCTCTTAATCTAGATCTTCCCAGTGAGTCAAAACCCACTGATAACTATCTGGTCTTATAAAAGTTTCAGGTCTTTTAGAAGAAAGGAAAAGAGACAACTGCTAATTACTCACCTACAGACATGTAACCACTGCCTAGGATTAAATGATTTAGAAAGTTACTAATTTTTAGGAGAGTCTGAAAAGTGTGCCTTTTCTAAACCAACTTAATTCAAGAACATATACTCTAATAACCTAATTCTCTACAAATCATCTGTTATGCTGCAAGTTTTAAGAAACCTAAGGCTGATTTAGACAACTCAAAAGATAACCTCATTCTGAAGTCAGTTTGCAGTTTAATCTCTAAATGCAAAAGATCAAGGTAAAAACAAATATTGAAAGTAGATTATCCTCCTACACCTGTAGAAGAATTCTTAAATTTGGTTGTTGTTGGTTGGGTTTTTTTTAGTAGCCAGTACTAGCTCTTCCTGAAGCAGGATAATGAAGTTTGGTTCAGCACCAATCCAAAAGGACAATTCAAAAATTCTTACTATGTGCAAAAGAGTTTCTGGATTTGAAACTCATAAATCATCTGAGCAAAAGCTCCCAGGTATTCAGTATCTTAATCCTTACTCTATCTCTGCTGATACATAAATAAAAGAAAATAATTTAAACATCCTGCATAAAAGAAACCCAAATTTGGCATAATCAGAGATTATAGGTAAATTTATTTTGTCTCACCTTCTTTGACTCATAGAAAACAACAGCTGGTTTATTTTTCTGGAAGTCGGCACAGTATAATGCCATCCACAACTGTGTGAAACGTTTTGAATATTAATGTCTACCCAAGCCAGCAATTCAGGGAAAAAAAAGGAGAGAAATCCCATAAAGCAGGTAGTGAATGGTATGGTGCCCTAACTAGGAAAGGCAAGTTTCTACACTACCTCCGAAAGTAGAAGCATACAATAGGATTAACCTTATCTTACTTACATTTCTTAACAGCACGACTGCATCCTCCTGACAGCATACTGTTTCCAGGATGACTCAAATTCCAAGTAAGAGCAATTCTTAAAATAAAGTAGTAATAGCTATGTCTAGCAGAGCTGGAACCATGAGGACAACACAAACACTCAAACCAGTTTATTCAGAGTTGACTCAAGAGGAAAAACTACATTTCAGGCTAGACAAAAATAAGATGTAACACACCTAAAGAAGCTTCCAGACTACCATTTTTAGGTCATGCCCTGTACTTTTTCCTGTTTTTCAATTTGTATGTAGGAAGGTCAGATCACAAAGTGGATTCCACTGTGGCATTTCAAATTAGATTATTCTCTACATAATAATTAGTGCCGTTCTTCTCATCACTTGCATACTGTTTTGCTAGTCTGAGAATGTTATTTGTGTTTATTTCTGAGAAGCTTTTTTTAATCCCTTCAAAGTACCAGCATCCTAAGCGCAGCTATCTCATGCTCCATGAACTTTAGCGCAAATGCTGCAAGTGTTTCTTTTCTTCTTAACAACTTCATTACAGTGCGTACACAGGAATACAGTGCTTGTACTGTAACCATGCAAAGCAAATATTCTGTAGTAAATGTAAGCTTTATTCAAAGTGCAGCTTTAGAAGTTTTTATGGCGTACTCTAGCCTGGACTGCCAGTGCTAGTGCAGGGAAAATGGCAAAAGGAAAACTAAAATGACAGACCCTTCATGCTAACAAGAACTTTGGAACGGTCAAACAGAATATCTATGGGCCAAACGTATTTCCAAAATGTGCCAGCTCCTCTTTGCTAACCCATGAAATCCCAGGCTATCTCTGCAAAAAGGACCTCAATTCCTCTACATTGTCTTCTAAGCTATTTATTCACCATGAGATTGTTAAGTATATGAGAGAAAAATGGTTGGAGGATAAAAAAACCTGGATCACAGTTACATGACAAATGGAAGTAAAAAAGAAGATGAAATGTCCTTCTGGCAAGCTAGCAATCAAGTTGTGATTTTCCTTCTGGTAGAACTAAGTATGACCAGGACACAGACCACCAGTGACAGACTTCTCAAAGAAATACAGCATTTGGGAAGAAAAGCAGCATCGGGGATCCCATTCTAAAAAAGACTTTCCGTCAGAAGTAAAGCGCTTAAGCAAGACTGAAATCCTGTTAAGGAAAAAAAAATAAGGAAAGAAACACCAACAGCCTCTTATAGTGGACAGTTTAAATAAAATGAAAGCTATTAGTGGATGCAGTGAGGAATCAGAAAGAAAACAAAGGCAAAATAGTTGGTGTTCTATAAAAATCTGCACTGCTGGCTTCACTTACAAAAAAACCCCACGGTTCTATTCTAAAAACTTTTTTTGGACTCACACAAAGAACACTTGCATATTACCTTTTCTAGCAGGAGACAAATCAAAGAACATTTAATATTCAGAGCTTTTTCTGTACAAAGTGGAAAATGATTATGCTAGCCCTTAAGGCTCACACTGAATGAGGGCCTGCTTTTTGGTGTTGCCCTTTCTTTTGTTTGTTTTTAAGGGGGGAAAAAAAGACTCCACTGAAAGGCACACATGGCCATGTACGTAGATCTGCTTTTGCCGATATCACTACCACAGACATAAGTACTGTAATTCAGGAAATGTAGAAAATCACTGAATGATTTCACCAAAAAAAAAAAGGTAAGCCCACTGAACTTGCTATTTTGAAATCCAATCTAGTATTAATGGCAATAAAGCAAAGAATAAAATCCAACACCACAATATCTCAGAGATACAGTGATGCCTGAATAAATCAAAATCACCAGTTTTGGTTTGCGGTACAGAAGTTTACATTTGAATGCAGCTGGATTGCAGTCAGCTAGCCAGCTCCCACAGCAGCCCCTCCAAGCTGTATTGATTTCTAGGGAAGAAAAGGCACTGTAAATCTGCCTGAGCAGCATTGCGTCATACTTTTGGTTGGCTTGAAAAAAGTAAATTAAATGTTTTCCATTAGCATCGTAAAGAAGCTATACAATTTTGTTTTTATTTCAAATAGAGTCTCAAGTTACAGAACACTTTAGCTAACTCTGTGGCAAGGACTACATGCTCCACGTTTGTGAAGCCAGCAATTCATGCTTATGTGAAACCAGATGTGTGCACTGCACAGTTCCCAGGGCTGGGAAGGGCTTTTTAAAATGTGTTGCTGTCGATTAAAAAAGACTCTGCTTTTCAGTTAAATCATGGAACATACTGAAGCAGAAACAACATGTTCTTGCAGAGAAGGGGGAAGAGGGAGGAGAAAAGGATCAGAAGCAGAAGAAAACTTTAAGGGCATAAAAACCACACACACAGAACAGCATAGGAGCAATGCTGTAGTACAACAAAGAGCAGCACAGTTCTGAGAACCAAAAAGCATAACATGATTTGAGGTAACAAGAACTCCTTGATCAATTATTCATATAATTTACAACAACAGTTACAGCTGCATCAATGAGGAAAAAAAAAAAAAAGCATCTAGGGCAAATGTAAAATCTTCCCAGCTATGAAGTGTCCTTAATTTTCACCAGAACATTTGGCTGTCTCATATCATGTGTTTCTAGTTAGCAACAAACCCCTCCAACAAAGGGAACAAGAGACACAGAGGAACAGAACAAACTGCCTTGCTGGAAGCAGTGAGAGTGTTCAAGGCTGCGTTTCACTCATGGATGCTGTGCATCACCAAAACCCAACAGAACAGTAACACTGCTGTGTTTGAAACCTAACCACCCTAACATCCCACCTAGACATATCAATGCACCTCATGGGACTATGAGGATACCTTCTGTGAAGTCTTTACTCTCTCAATGCACTAAACTGCACTTCTAAAATAAATAAGTGTTTAAATAACTCCCAGAAGAAATGCTGTGTCTTTGTAATGTATGGTTATCTCAACTTGTATTGTTTTGTGTACTCCTAAGGGCAGTGTATCAAAGGGAAACATTACAGAGATAAGTCTTTCTGGATGGGGTTTTTGCCTTCAGTGTGAAATCACTTTATAATCAGCAGCAGCAGCTTTTCTGTTCTGTCAAGGTTTGAATACAGTGTTCTCAGTTGTTGAAGATGACCTTGCTAGTGGACTGGAGAAGCACAGGCACAGCTATAATCAAGAAATGTGAAGCAAAGAGAGAGGGCACAGTGCAGCAAAGGGAGGAGGGGGCCCCACTGTGCTTACCGCGCTCACTCCCAGATGTGTACAGCAGATCATGAGGGAAGGTTATGAGCTGAAGCACTGACTGTGCTAATAGGAAAGCTTAACAACGATTTTGATTTTACTCCATGGATGGTAGGACAATGAACTTAGGTCTAGTTCAGAGCTCTAATTTCAATTTAAATTATTAAGATCAATAAAGGATTAACTAAAAAATATCTGCAACTCTTCTCAGATGAAACAAGAAATGTTCATTTAAGAAGCTTCCCAACAATTAAGTTAACACCTTGCAACAGGTAGTTTTTAAAAATGGAGAACATGGCAGACCTTTAGAAGCACCTACATTCAATCCTAAATTAATCTGTAGGAAACATTTCCACTACTACTCACTTTTTTCAGCCAACTCTCTACACTAAGGTCAATTAATCTTGTCACTACGAAGGAAAGATCCTGCATATATCATTGCTACATTCAAAATACTGGCAAACAAACAAAGCCACAGCATAGTCAAATGTCCGTATGTGTGTGGGACTGTAACATTGATAAGCTGAACAAAGTTCTTGGGGTCACATGTCTTTTTCTTCCATCAGCATTTATCCTGTACAAGCAAGAAAGGGTTCTAGAAGCTAAGAAATTACTACAGTGCTGATAAACAGAAAATCATCATATACAAACCTCATTCTTCTCCCATTGCTGAAGATATCAGAGAGTGTTTCCATATTTTTGTGCAAAAAGCGAGCTCTGAATGTGGCACTTGAAGTGGGATATGTTTCTAAAAACAGAGCATGCTGTAGAGCTCAGAAACGGCCTGTTCCCTTGCCAACAAAGAACTGCAGCTATATTTTTCTACTAATAATATAAGGAATTACTTCTGGCTCTAACCTACAATGCACATTATGTTGTTTTCCTCTCCCCTCCCCCAGCATTTGCTATTACAACATTTGTATCAGGTAGCAAGGAGCTATACACGCAAAAGAAGGAGAAAGCTCAGAGATGCACTTGAGTGTTTATTTCGCAAGAAGAAAAATCCTTATTTTGAAAATTGTATCAGACAATTCAATTTGCTTGAAAAATGAACCACTTTACCTTGATGTAAGACTTCTGAACTCCTGCTAAGGCTGTCTGGCCTGTTAGGAGGTCTTCGCCTTTAGCAGAGGTCTCCAGATGAAGGCAGATCTCTTCACCCTGGAACTCCCAGAGGCTCCCTGTAGCAATGCCTGGAGACACAGCAACAGGAAAGGCATTTAATTTCATCATCAAAGCCACAGTTTTAGAATGGATAAGGGAACGGTGCCCTTAAAGGCTGCATCTTGGTTTAAACAACGTAAATTCCCAAAATTAGAACCCTACATCTTCTTTTGGAGACTTAAAGGCTGCAAAGACATGTTTAGCAATACTGGACAAGCATTCAGTCAGCTGGAGATGTCTCTAGCCTTTACATCACCAGTCCCAACAGCATAATCTCCAAGCTCTGAAAGTTAACAGCTGACCTACAGGTATCAATTCTGAATTTCTCTCATGTCATTATTTCCCCCACACTGAAACTGCTCAGAGACATTCATTGGAAATGATTCAGGGCAAAGAGCACGTGTGACACATCATCATCTCAGGGGACTCACATAGTGCTGTGCCCCTGTAGGCAAGAAACACAGCCTGCAACTCCCTGCACATGACCTCCACCCAGCTGACAAATCTCAGTCCTTGCTGAATGTCCACTCCAGAACACTGTCTTATGCTCAGAAAAATTAAAAATAAAAATCCTTAAATTCCACCATCAGAAGAGAAGGATAACGAGATTGCCTTCCTGAAATGAATGCGTTTCACCACTGCTCTTTACATGCAAAACAACCATACAGAATTTAGTAGTTTACGAGCTGTGACCTAAATCCCTGTTTATGTTCTTTTTCTCAAAATGCCACCTGAGGTAAGACCAGCTCTAATCATACAGAAAAGTACTTGGGTACGTGAGATTTCTGTGGTTTGGTTTTATTTGACATTATGTGGTCAAGCACCCTTACTGGCACAAGCAGATGGCACAGCAGCCTCTTTTAAGCAAACAATTCTGAGTGGTTTCAAATTACATTAATTTTTCTCATCAGCTATTCATTCTAGAAACAGGACTGCAGTCAGGTTACAGACCATGTGATGAAACACAGGGTTCCTTTAACAAAAATCTCGAAAATACATGCAGAAGCACAAATTCAAGAAAACCACTTTTGGTCTCATACTGTTAACAAACCAAACGGGCAGTAATATTCATCAGATACCAATTACTTTGGGCTTCCTTACTCACAGTCTTTGGGGAGCCTGACTGAGTTTGGGTCTTGACATTAGTACACTGAAGGTAACAGTTTGTGTTGGGTGGGTGGATGAAGTCTCATCTTGGGAGACTGACTGCCTTGTAAACAGTGGGACAACAGAAACAAGCAACAACAGGGGGATTTCAGACAGATTGGTATCTGCATGAAAATACTTCAAACTAGAAAAAAATAACAAGAGAAAGATGAAGATATAAGCATATTCAGAGTGACGTAGCATTACAGCTACTCAGCTCTTATGAGCCTGCTGTAGTACTGTTATTCTGCTATTTGGTAAAAGAAAAAAAATTTAAAACATGGTAAGAAAAAAAAATGTTTTTCAATCTTGCCTTGTTTAGTACAACAAAGCACAACAACAGATTATCAGCCAGAAACACACTCTTGTATTATTACAAATTATTCTGATATCCAAATTACTGTACTTTAAGCAGCAATTCTGAATGATGCTCATTTCAATCTAAAAATCAAAGCAACTTTGTAAGCAAAAGGATCCCTGTAAGTTCATATTTGACAAGTCAAAGGGAAAAAAGTGAACATGGTCATTAGCTGCAGCTAGTAAATCTGTTCCAGCCATGCTCCTTGGCCAACAGCCTGAGCAAGTATAAACACTTTTATTTCCAAGTTGAGTGACAAATTTTGACAGCTATCAACCAGTCAGGATAGAAAACATCCCCAAAATCCCCAGAAGACTGCTAGATGTACTGCTTAAAAACAAAAACTTGTGACAAAAAACTGTTGGGAAAAAAGCTTGTGACTTTTTGTGCAGGTAAATATTCACAAATTCCTTCCCTTCTGCCTGTTGAAATTAGTGTCCCTTTCTTTTTGCTTCTCCACTAAATTGCTGGTTTAGAATCTGCAAAAAATATGGTCCCAAATTTATATCTGGTGTTAGTAATGTTACCAGTCTCATATGGGAAATAAATATCACTGAGTTGAATATATTCACGTTTAAAGATGAAAGTATGGTATTGAGTGTATGTGTGTGTATGCATCTGCACAAATATATATATATTAAATAGCTGCACAGTTATCAGTCAGCTTCTCTAAAGTGCTCATAACAGCACTCTAAAAATATTTTTATGAACCTGTTTTGTATTTATAGACTACATCCTGAGTTTCAGCCTTTATCCAACAAGCTGGAGCCTTTTATGACACATGTAGTTTCCTGCTTCACTGTCCAGTATCAACAAGTCTTTGGACTTTTTTTTTTCTGAAAGGACTTTTCATCCTCAACTGCTATGTTCTCTTTCATTCTCTTGCTAAGTATAAAAATCAAAGTTTTAATACTTACAAAAATATACATCGCATGGAAGAGAAGCCAAACGTAATTTAGAAGGATTCATGAATGAATGAATGGCCTTCTTATTCTAGTAATCCCAAAGGCATCAGTCTAAACCTTTAAACCTCACTCAAGTCTACCGTGAGGTTTCCATAATCCAAACCAAAGACTTTAAAAATGTAGGATTTCTTCACAAAGAAATAAGCTGATATGGAAGCTCAGCAGCATATGATTAAGCATTTGATAACTTGATGCTTTGATAAGGCGTTACCTTAATCTCTGTCATGGAGGAGAAACATAAGTCAGGAAACTGAAACCAGGCAACTGGAAAAATCTAGCTACTCGAATAAGTAAGATGTACTTTCTGTGTCAAAAAAAAGGATATGAATGCTCTTTGCAGCCAAACTTCTATGAGAGAATAAAGTTATTTTACAAAGCAGAAGATAGAGATCTCAGCTATACATGTAACTAGAAACAAGGGAATATCTACCAATGTATATTGTGAAAAACTATTCAACATTTTTAATGCAGACCCTACATTTTCACAGGCAGCACGTACAGACTCACTACTCTCACATCTCTATAATTTTCAGGTAAAAATCTTGCATCAAGCAAAAATTAAAAGGTATAGTCAATTTAGACAACACAATTTTCAGAAACATTAGTGGAGTTTTGTTAGAAAGGGTCCATGTCCACTAACTGGCACTTTCTACTCCTGCAGACAGACTTATTTTCATTAACATCAACAATAAAACTAAGATGTAATCTGTTCCCATATTCAGCACTAAGTGCCTGAAAAGATGGAGGAATCAAATCAAAGATATACAGAAAAATCTCGTCAGGCACTTCCCACAATTAATATTAATACACTCATACTTCACACAGCATTAATTATTACTCTATATTACTTTTGCTGGCTGGTAAAAAGTACCTTCAGTACTGAAGGTGTTACTTCTGAGATGGAATAACATTCATGTTTTCTGACTTGACACCCAGTTGTTAAAAGTATTCTTCCCAATTCAGATCAAGACTAATAAATTTCATTGCAAAGTAAGACACCTATAAGATACTAAGAGGAGCCTTAGTCCCCACAAAGTTTGATGAAAATACTGATAATTTTCCCAAGCAAGAGTTACAGCCGCTGAACAACCGGACTGTAGCAACATCTTCAAAAGTTTCAAGGTTTCACTACCACTATTCTTGCAGCTGTGAGTATTTCACTAGGAGACTCTGGATCAGCACAGCTATCTAGCCACTATAAACTGTCAGGGAAAGTTACAGTACATTTACAGAAGTATAAAGTACACTAATCTCCTAAACGTTAATTATATGGAAACAAAGCTTCAATTAGAAGCAGATCACCAAGTCCAATACAGTAATATTTTTGTTTACTGGTGTGTATGCATGCATGTCTGAGAAACATATCTACAAGAAGAGATAAAAAGCAGACCTTCATTTTACCTTTATTAGTTTTCTGCTCGCATTCTCAGCTACTCTCTCTTCTAGTCTCCAGCACCAAGGGTTTCATTTACAGTTTGTATCAGTTATTAAAATATAATAGGAACAAAAAAAAGGAACATAGAAAAACAGGTTTTCTGGCCAGCACATTACCTGGTTCTGCAGGATGAGATTTGTTTTTCTAAAGTTAAAAAAACAAATGAAAATATGTATAGACATCATGACAGAGTAATTAGAGTGCTTAAGCATCAGCAGGCAGCCTGGTAAAACAGGGTTCCAAAGATGAGCAAAAAGAGATGGCATATTTTTTGAGGAAGGAATTATCATAGAGCGGAATGAAGGGCAGGGAAATTACAGTACTTGCACAAAGCAGCATCATGGATGGACCTGATGGGTTTCCACGCTGTCACTTTCTTTGTGCACCTGAGGAACAACAGTCAGATGCCAAACAAATTAATGGCAACAAAAAAGCAATCAGAATTATGTCTGCTAAGACAGGTGGCTATCAAGAGGATAAACACAACTCTTATAGAAAACCATTCCTTCAAGAAACTCCACAGAAAAGTAGCAGATCATGGAAAGTACTCCCCAGCTGAAAGCACAAACATAGTTCAAGGGGTACCAACTGAAAATTGCAATGGGGAATCTATGAACTGAGTTTATATGCTAATGTACCACCTCCTACCCTCTTCAGTCTCCGTGAATATACACCTCTTGCCAAGGGACTTGAAAGAAGAAAGCCTTTAAACTTGTGAACGTTCCTGGGTTTGGTGACAACAGCCAACTAAGAGTTCAAAGAAAGGCTGCAAAACGAGGAAAACGAGGCACATGATGAAAAGCAAGTATAATGACTCAAGAGTGGGGTGGTGTGAGAAGCAGAAAAGGCCTTGAAACTGTGCAAGCTCTGCTCAGGAATAAGAAAAACATCTCTGTATTATCAACACTGATTTCAGCACAAATACAAAACATGTCTCCAGACCAGCTACTAGGAAGAAAATTTAAGAAAATCCCAGCCAAAATCAGCACAAAGTGACACCAGAAGATAGGCTTAAGAAGGGGCCTGGTACCACGATTAATTTTAAGTTAAGAAGACTTGGAAATTTATTCAAAATAATTGGGTTTCTTAAGTTTTCCCTGTGAAAGGGAATAGGAAAATGACACAGTGCCTTATTACTGCAAACATTACAGAGAACCATAAAATAGGGAATATAAACTGAAATTAAGACAAAATAAGAGATCTTTTGTAAGAATTTTTGGTGAGTTGTCTATCAGTTAAAAAAAAAAAGTCAATTAAGCTCCTAAAAAGGACATCATTAAAGTAGTTAATTTTCAGATTTTCAAAAAATAATGTACTCTCTGAGACCTTATTGATGATACAGGGAAGATACTCTGTCTCAAAGTTATTTTCCAAATATAAGGGTTTCTGAATGACAGGCTGGGTATAACCCAGAAGTAAACCAAATTCTGAACTGTCCTCCTTTTGAGTTTGCCATTTAGCTTTATTCATTTTTCATAGACCCCATGAAAGCATAACCACTTTGTTGTTCATAAGATGCAAGCTAAGTAATTGGTTTGACTTTAGAACAAACATTAGAAGCAACCATATGCTATCACCATCTTTGCCTGCTATTTGGAAAAAATTTTGAAGACAAGACATTGATGCAAGTATACATGAGAGCAATTAATTACTTGCAGCTCAAAGAGAAAACATGTATGTTACACTGCCTGCCTGCATTCTCACAACAAACTTTCCAAAAATCAGCAGCACTTAATGGGCAGAATTGGAACTCTACTAAGCATAGGAAAAGCATGGAAATATAAGCAAAACTATGCATGAGACAGACTTTAGATCTAACAAGGGTGACACCTCTCTCTGACTTTTAATAGTGATGCCATTATCTCAAGAATGATACTCTGGAATACATAGACACTTTCAAAAGTCTTTGCAACATCAAAGTTACACAAATGTTCCTTAATGACTTCAGATTTGGACTCATGATTGTTTTTGTTGCAAATCCAGCCACAGCAGAAGTAGGATTTGTACACAAATTATGAAACAAGTTTGCTGTAGCCTCTAATCTTTCCATCATCTTGGCAAATCTGCATAAGACAAGCTGTGCAAGAGACATGAGAGTCCTAACCCTTCCCGGTAGTGAACCCCCACATGAGATGTGTTACTTCTCCCTTTGAGTGTGACCAAGGCACAATGATCAACATTCAAAGCAATAAAAGTGACACCCAATTCCATTAAATAATCAGATCAAGGCAGCTCTCAGGTTTTCAGCTCACAGTTAGGCGCTGAAGCAAAACCTGCCCAAGCAATTTTGCCAGGGAATGATGCCAGGGAACTGCAAGAGCGGGTCTCCAAAGTACCTGAATGACTAGAGGCAGTACCACACTTTCATCAGATCTGCGGGAAATCAGGAAGTAAGAAAGTGCCAAATGGTTACAGAACACTAAGCCATGCACACATTTTGGAGGAGTTTTAGGTCACCTTTCTTTGCTCACTGGCCAACAGAACAAAAACTGAATTTATACTATAAGCTTGAGAACTAGAACAAGCACAATTATTAACAATGAAATAGCTGCAAATGCAGAGGAAACCCCACCAGCCCACCCCCCCAAAAAATCCCATCAAAAAAAACCCCAAACAAAACACTTCAGAAGTGTTAGGCACAAAAAAGTTAGGCATTTCATAAGAAGTAAGAGACAACTAGCAGGAGGAATCAGCTGAGGTAAACAGTCATTGATTTATCAATTCATTACACACGACTGAAACACAGATGGACATTACAGCCTGTAAAGATGAATTTTCCTCTGGCATGAAAGACTCTCCAGCCCACATTTCTACATTCAAGTTTCCAAGTAAAGACTTTTCATCAGCAAGTTATTAAAACTCCAAAGTAGCAAGAATTCACTTTAATCTCTATTCTGTATCTGCTTGAGGACATCCACTTGCTTACCCTGCTTCAAACTCAAGACTGTCAGTTCTCTCTTCACAACTCAGTACAACCAGGAAGAATAACTTGGTTCCTGATTATTCAACCGTAATTGTTTCTCTTTGGATGTTTTACAGCTGGAGGAGGAAAAGATACAAACAGGTGACCTCAGCTTTGACTTTAAATCAGTCAGCAAATGAAATGTTAGTAATAAGAGACATGAAACAGACACATTACCCATGATAGGAAATACTAAATCTACAGCTGGGCTTCAAAACAAAACCCTACAGTCCACTTTGCTGGGAATAAGAAGATATACAAAGCTTTGACTTGGGGTCAGGCCACAGAGTCAAATATACAAAGAGGATATAAATCAGACATTATTTCTAAAACTTACTTGCCAAAGGACAAGACAGTGAGTACGGAAGTATTTATGAAAACATATCAATGCTGAAAAAAAGGCAACTACAAGGGCGTGCAGATGTCAGCCAGTCACAGATGTGCTGCTTGATTTAGCAGTCAGACCTAATCCCCGTCCCCAGCAAAGCTTGGGGACCTGGCTCTCACACTCAGGTTTTAAAGCAGGGGAGCTCCCCAGGACAGTATATAACTGGGGAGTACCCTAGGACCCACACTATCGACCAAGCTGGGGATTCAGGAAGGCTCACGTCACCTCAGGGAACACACACACTAAAAACTTTTGCTAGAAACTACATTAAACAATTACTGTTGTTTATTAAATATACCTAATACTGGACTACAACAAAGCACAAGGAGTTTATTGCTTCCCTCTGTGACCTGTTCCAATACTACACTATCGTCATTGATAAGAACAGTAAAATGGTATCACACTTGCAGGGAAAAAGAGTGCTTGGTATAGGATATCAACGATTTAACTTTAATGAGGCTGTGGAAAGAGTCCTTGCATCATGCCCAGCACACCACAGAAAAGGGGAGTCTTACCAAAAGCCTTCCTCCCTGGACCACAAGAAGTGGAGCCCATCTCCAGGCCATGGGCTCTTAGGATAACTTAGGATAACTCAGCAGATGGTCACAAAAGCAGGAATTAAGTGTAACATGCCAGCTCTGCAAAAGCCTATCTTAATCAGAGGCATTTAATAAAAACATTTTTGTGCTGCACACCACAGTTTTGAGAAACAGAGAAGCAAACAGCAATGGAGTTACCGATGCAACTCCACCTTACAGACAGGCCAATTTAGGCAATTCTGTACAGAAGGAAAAAATATATAAGATGCCACAATTGATTACTTTTGTTTAAAGCTAGTTATAAAAAAATTGTTTATTGTTTATGCAAATTATTACTAACTAGAATTTCAGTGCAATGGTACAGCACTTCCATACCGCAGAGAAAGCAAATCCAGGACCCTGTTCATCTCCAAGTAGCAGGAAGCTGGCAAACAAGCAAAGGGGCAAGCAGCCAAACCAACCACTGCTGCTAAGAGCAGCATAAATCATCAGTTTGAATCAGGCGGCTTTACACTTCCTTTTTGAGGACTCGGCCACTTATTGCTTCTTTTAGAAACATTTATCAACCTTGTATCAGGTCACCATGGAAAGGCATGAAAGGGGCAACAGTTGCAGAGTACTTCCATGGGTTTGACCTCGATTTGGGCCACTTGACTGTCAAATGTCAAAACGGGAGTAAAACTTAAGAGACTACAATCTCATACTGTTCTAACATAAACATAGCATAGCATAACATAGAACTTTGACACTTTTCTTATATTTTATAAATAAAAATATCAAGCAGTCACATCATGTCACCAGATGCAGGACAAAAAGCCACGGACAGCCACGTGCATAGTCATCCTTTGACAACTCTTATCCTCTTTTAACAGCAACCGAGTCCTATCAGAGAAGAAGGAAAGAGCAGAGAGTATTTTAAAAAAAAACTTCAAAAAATGGAAACAGAATTCACAAAGTAGATAGCTACTTCAAAGCACCAGTCATAAAAGGAAAGATGCATGGGAGCTAGTCAGTCACACTTCATCAGTCCATAAAGCAAGGACTCTCTCCTACCCTGAAGACAAAGGGCAACTGAGAGATTGTCCTATCCTGTCACTCATCCTGCAACTGCCTAGCAAATTCAAAAGATTTAAAATCATGAGATGGACTGCTAACAACTTACACTGGTTAACCTTTGGAATCTCAAAAGAACTCACAGCTAAGAAAATTAAGCGGGTCATTTGGGTAACAAAAAATCTCCAAAAAACACAAGCAACATTTTTCTACATCAAAACAGGTATTTTTCACTGGAGGCACCCATATATCCCTAAAGATGAGCATTTTGATGATTCCACCAGGCTAATAAAACGCTGATATGGCTTTTTCCTTGTAAAAGTTGACAATATGATTGCGCAGAAAATTCTGTGCAAATTATTTACAAAGACAGGCACCCAAACAAGTACTAAATCCCAAACATTGAATTTGAACATTCTGAAGGTCAATATGAGGCATCTAAGGAGATGCTTGTGCAACACACAAAATTAAGTATCAAAAGCACTATAGACAGAAGGAACAAACTTTAAAAATAAGTCCAACATCTAAAGAGGTATCTATCTTAATTTTTATTGCAGTACTATAATTTCTAGTCCTACATTTGCATAGTGTACAAACAATGCATTTGAATGTCCAGCTATTATCACAGAATCGTAGAAGTGTTTGCACCTAAAGGGATCTTCAAAGGCCATCCAGTTCAACCCCTATGCAAAGAGTGAGGACATTTTCAGCTAGATCAGGTTGCTCAGAGCTCCATTCAGCCTTTGAATGCTTCCAGAGATGCAGCATCTACCACTGCTCTATGATAATAAAAAACAGGATAAATTTTCAGAAGCATGCTTTTTCAGACCCTGCTGAAAAAGTGTTTCATATGACGCAATTCAAGCAGAATATGTTTCAATCTGCTTGACACAAACCAGAGAAGAATTATTTTATTATTCTTTCAAGAAAAAGCAGTGTACCAAAAGTCACCATTCGATCACTAAAAAAGTTAAAATAAAATATGTGGGATGTGAACAGAATTGACAGGTATTCCTAAAATACACTTGACATTATTCGCTCATATGTTTTATGTTTTTAATGATCTTGATAATCTTTGCTCATTTTACATGCAAATAACCTCATTATGCAAGTTAACTTTTTAATCCAGCAAATTTCAAGTGAATTTCAACACTTCAAGAGTTGTTGGGAGCAAACTTTCTTTGTATTGACAATACTTTAACATTTACGCTGCATAGCAATTTAATCGGGATGTTATAATTTGGTTCTGTGTGGGCGTCAACTGACTTTCTTCAAAGTCTGCTTCACATCTACAGAAGTTATTCACAAAGAAGATGCAATTATATTAATCACATGGGCTGACTATAACGTCTAAGGCTTCAGCACATCTCCCTTTGGGAAGTTAGGACCTGCAACTTCACATATTGGAAGACTTCCTCTGAAAGCAGTAAATATATTTCTTGACTTTTGTTGCACAAACCCAGTTTTGCTGGTCCTATAGCAGAACATAAATAGGCTTTCCAAACTCTCCCACATCCGCAAGATCTTAGGCAGGAACAGGAGAAACAGAAAGTCAATACCGGAGTCCTGAACACAAACATTTTAACTAAAAATTACCTTTTCTCCTTTAAGTTTGCACTCTTTCATACAGTGCCAGACATCAAAATACAGACTAAAGCTCTAAACTTTAGTTCTTTAGAACTAAAGTTCTAAACATTTGAAGGACCTAAACCAGAAGCAACTTCAAAATGCCAACACAGAGGGCCATCTAAATTAACCTATTTTTTTTTTGTCCATAGCTTACAAACAGAATGTTTATGAGAAGACTCTTATCTTGATTTACATAACTTGCAAATTGATGGAAAATTCATTACATCCCCTGCGTAAGTTATTCCATGATTAATTATCCTATTTTAACTACCTTTGCTTTCAGGTCTAGGGTGACACAAAAGATTCAGATAAAATTAAAGACTTCATACAATGATTTTCCCTAAGTTCTTTTAAACCTCTAATACAGTAGATTACTCTAGCTGTAAGAGCCAAGAATTTCTCTATTCTTCCAGTTTAACAGCACTCTTCCAAGTGTTTCCAGTTTAGATATGTAATACCAGGCCAAGTCACTGGTGCTATGCAGGTAAACATACAGGGCAGTAGCTGCTGAGGAAGAGGAACAGGAAAGCTAGACAAGGCCAAGTGAGAGATTTCATGTTTTAGTATCTCCCTATGAACTACAACAAGAATTGGCAAGTTTCCACATTTATTTGCTTATTTTGCTGACAGGGATGTATGTTTTCAGGAAAACAAAAAATTCAGTCCTGTGGCCAAATTTTGTTACATCAATACCATAAGATCTCTTTCGGGGTGAGTGTGGTCACACATGGGTCAGGAGGCTGGGGCCATGGCACGGAGCTGGACAGCAGGTGAGGGGAAATGCCAAGGATCCCCAGCCCCAAGCTTGGCCCCACACTGAGAAACACACCAAGAACACGCTCCTATGAGGTTTTATGATGGTGTTCAAAATTACACAGAGGAAGAAAGACATTGGGGTGCTGGAGCACATCCAGAGGAGGGCAACAAAGCTGGTGAAGGGGCTGGAGCATAAGTGTTTTGAGGAGCTGCTGAGGAAGCTGTTAAGTCTGGAGAAAAAGATGCTCGGGGGCACCTTACTGCTGTCTACGACTACCTGAGAAGAGGTTGTAGCCAAGTGCGGGCCAGTCTCTTCTACCAAGTAACAAGTGACAGGACAAGAGGAAATGGCCTCAAGCTGTGTGAAGGAAGGTTTAGATTGGATATTAGAAAAAATTTCTTCATCAAAAGAGCTGTCAAGCATTGGAACAGGCTGCCCAAGGAAGTGATGGAGTCAGCATACCTCTGTGTAGATGTGGTGCTCAGGGACATGGTTTAGCAGCGGGCTTGGCTGGCAGTGTTAGGTTAATGGTTGGACTCAATGACTTTGGAGGTCTTTTCAAAACTAGATTACTCTATGATTCTAAGGTGAACATCTTAACACCCTGATGGAAAGGAAGATGCTTCCATCCATGTTTGAGAGCAGCAGTGCTTCCCCAGTGAGGAAGCTTTCTAGCCACGGAGGATAATTTTTTAGGAATAAAGCTTTAAGTTATTAATAAGAACGAAATCTCTTGACCTAGATTTTCTCCAGCTTAAAAAAAAAAAAAAAAGCATATACACACACAACACAGCCTTCCTGTACAAACACAAACATATTACATTCATCATACAGCAGAGCACTTCAAAAGATATTTCACAATGAAAACAAAAAAAGGCTTTTTGTGCTCCTCCCTCACCCAGCTTTGTCTAAGAACATGAATACAGACGATGTTTGATTAAAACAGAAACCTGAACCCCAAGTTGCATGTATTTACTTTTCAAAACCATTTTACAATTTGATTTTCTTCTTGCCTGCTGTGATAATTGATGAAAACTACACAAGGATTAAAATGAGCACAGGTGCGTGTCTACATAGTTCAAAGAGATTTGATCACAAATGAAAATAATAATGATATAAAAAAGCTTGAGTATTTTTAGATGTGGATTTAACACAGCCTAACCAAATAAGCTTAGATTAAAAGTAGGATTTTACAGTCCAGATTTCATGTTGCTGAAATTCAAAAATGTGTATTTCATAACATATCAGAAACTTTCGGGAGCAGTACCTGATTTACTTGCATTAACAGCCCTCCATATAATACGTGTCAGAGCCGAGCCACAGAAAAAATAAAGGCACTACAAACAGTAAAGAGCACTAAAATACAATACAAGGGCATGTGCTACAAAAGACATTTGGCACTAAATCAACCTTATTTTTAAATTTGTGAGAGGTAAAAGGAAAGTCTACGAGCTGAGAATATCTTTCTGCCAATTTACAAATCAGCACAAAACCCATGCTTATTTTCTTTGCCAAATATATCTTGCTACAGCTGAATCACAACTTCCTCGCACCCGTGAGGTCAGGAACCATTTGAAAAGAAATGCACGATACAGCTAATCTTTGTGTCAGCTCATCATACCTAATGCAAAAAACATGATTTTCCCCATTTTTCTGACCCAGCTTCCTCCAGCAAAGCTAACTAGCATGTTGCTAATCCCAAATTTGTTGCACTACTTTGTTAAACAGATTTAAAAGACAAATGCACACAAATCACACAGGATAAAGAATTTATTCTGTGCTCAAGGCTTACTGCTGAGCTTCTATTAAGAATTGAAAAAAAAACCAAACCAACAGCACTCAATTGTATAGAAAACAAATTTATTTGTCTCAAAGGAAGACTCTACACTTATGTAGACATTTTTATGCAACAGCTGCTTTCTTGTCTGAAGTACCTAAAACACTGTTCCTACAATAACATGTATTCAATCTTCTTTCTGAAGCCGAATCCAATATATTTTTAGACCTCTGAATAATAACAGTAGGAGATTATAAATATATGGATCAGAGATGGAACAATTCCCATCCTTCCCTCCCCTCCCCATGCAGGGGGGCAAACTCCTGACTCCATCATATGGGACACAAGAGCTAATCAGCACTTCCTCCCAACAGGCTTAATTTTCACTTAAGCACCTTTTTGAGTAGTGAGAATGAGGGAACACTGGCAATCATTTCACATAAACACATCAGTGAAATTGTCAATATCGAAAATTTTCCCCAGCGGCCCTGTAACTTCATTTACCTCCATACATTTTCCTGTACGTCTTAACCACGGATTTATACTTTTGTAGCACCCAAACATAAATTAACTCCAACTCCATGTCAAACATCTTATTGACTTAGTGGTTTTGAAACCCCTGAAGTTTTGACTTTAGATTTTCACACAACTCTCAGAGGACTCACCAGGGCACCAAGCCCAGGCTTTCAATAGACTGGTAAAGAAACTGAAATTAAGACATGAAAACCTGAAAAAAAAAAAAAAGTTAACCCACCACAAACTTATGCTTCTAGTACGTTTTCTTTAATCAAAAACACATCCTATGCCATTACTGCACAATTCAAAAATATTTCTTTTAAATATGTTGGTACACCAAGAAACTAATTTTCCTGTTGCTTAAACCATCTTGTATGCTTGCTATTGATTTAACTCATGATGACAGATGATTTAAATAGCTCCCTAAATACAAAACTTTCAAGGATAAACAAAAGAAACTGCGTAAAGACAAAACATTCTTTTACCAATTTCTTGTCAATTAAACATATTGCTGAACAAATTTAGTTGCAAGATCTTGTCCTGCCAATATTAAATCTCAGATGCAGTTCAGTTTCTGCACACCACATTTAAAACTGCAGAGATCATAAAAGTACAGAAAGCAAGACCACTAAAAAAGTGAACAATTATTTTCCACATTTTACAAAATTCTGCAGGTCAGTTCAAACCCTGAAGAAGACAAAAACTGGTTGTTTTTTTTAATTATAGCATATAATTCTGTACATAAAAAAACATATATATTTACAATATAGTTTGAAAGTAATAAAGAGGGGACTAAGGCATGCATTGAAAAAAACTGAAGATTTCAAATCTGAAATAATTTAGGCACTTTAAAATAACCTAAATATAAAATTGCTGTCATTTAGTTTTAATTAACAGATAACCAATTTGTTTTCTGCATGAATTTGCATAGCACATGGCTAATTACTACCTTGTGAAGAGCCTTGGGGGGGGGGAAAAAAAGGCATAAATCCTTACACAGTTCATCAACAATAAAAACCAAAATACCACTGTGAGCGCCTTTTTTTTTTTTTTTTGTGACAGCAAGTATAAATAAAAACATGCTTTTTAACACACAGGCAACTAAACAGGAATAAGACTGTAAAGCAAATCAGTGCAGGAAACCCAGGATTAAGGCTGAAACTTTATTTTAATCCTTCTGTTCACAGAAGTAGCAGTCACCAGGCAGCATGTGGTCTGGGCACGCACCTGCAACACACAGGCAGGATTTAAAAGTACTTACAAAGAGATCAAGTTTTGTCTGAGAAAAGTTTCCCTTTGTCTTAGGAAGTGGACTATCTGCCTTCTCCAAAAAACAAACAATGACCACGCACATCAGCTTGCCAGTGATTCTGCCAGAATGATACCTGGATGTGACACATGCACAACCCATCATTCCCAGGGATTGACTTGACAGTTAGGAAAAAGCTCAAGAAAAGACAAAAAAAACAACCAACCAAAAAAACCAAAAAAACAAAAAAATAACAAAACCCTCTTGCTGTGGACATATTAAACAGTTCAAGTTGACAGCCACACCACACTACTACTCTGTGAACTTTGCATTAACTTTATGTAAATTCTTGTATCAACTGATGAAGTCTACCCACTTGGTAAAGGTCTTCACAAACTGAGGAGCGGAGGAAGAATCCTTTAAACACAATGGAATTCCCCTAACAATTAAATAATACTATCATTTATCTGGTGCTGCAAAATGATTACTAAAAGAACAAGGTTCATCCTTGAATATCATCTCCTTTTGCCTCACACAATCTTTTCTGATACTTTCGTACTACAACATTAGGTGCTGCAGCAGGAAACTTCCAGCGGGGCTTGGGACCTCACAAATTCCAGCTGTCTCTATCCAGGAGCTCTTCTGGTGCACCTGGGAGCTAAATGAACATTCACAAGTCAACAGACCCATTTTGTATCACGGAAAGATTGGGTCACTACTAAAAAGTGCATGGGGAGGGGTTTCTAAATCCTGTTACTATAAGTTTAGCATAGAGTGCAATAAAAAGAGAGCCACAGAGACCAATATACTTTCCAGTGAGGCAGCTTTGAGAAGCATCTGTTTGCCTCGGAGACCAAAGCCACTGCTTTCAGTCCTAAGCCATTTTGTTACAAAAGTTTAAATACTAAAGAAGCAAGAGACGTTTTGCTTACATTTGGTGCTGTTTCTCTTGAAGTGCAGAAGAGCTGAATTTGCTGAACTATACCCATAAACTGGGTTCAACTCCTACCCCGTTAGTAGCCAAATACTGACAATAACAAAACCACAGTTCAACACCGTGAAGTGGAAATGCTTGCAGGCTACTTTCTGACCCTTCCCCTCAAGCACGTATGACAAGATGATTGCCATCAGGGGTGGTTTCGTACCACTTCATACTCTACCACTGGGTTCTTCCATTGCCTGAAGAGTCAGCTACAGTCCAGCAGCAGGTAGCACGGAGCAAGGGGCAACTTACTTTTTCCCATACACCATATGGATACTTGTTCATTTCAAATCAAGCTACAGGATCACATCACTAAATAAACAAAGGATTTTACGGCATTCATTATTATTTTAAAGCCGTCAGACATCAGCTGCCTTATCTGACTATGAAGAAACTGTCACAGGCAAGTTAACAAGCTCCTAAAAACTGGAACTCACTGAGCTGATACTAAAAGATACTTGGAGAAATAAAACAGCATTTCAGCTTCCAAACTGAAGATGTTTACATAATTAAGATATGCAAATAAGGGTAACAAAAAGAAAGGGAAAAAAAAATCTTAAAAAGCTCTGATTATATCTTCAACCATTTTCCTACTTACAAAGCCACAGCCTTGCCTGACAATCAAGTACTAATACTAATCGTTATTTAAAAATTCATGGTAATTATATAACTTATCCTTTTAAACAGTTTACTGTATTAAATACTAAACAGCTTTATCCTGCATAAAATCAAGCCAAGATACAACATAGCCCCTTCACTGCAATTCTCAGTTTTTCCCTTGAAAAGCAAACTCATTACGTTCTATAAAGAAAATAAAGTCTCTAAAAGAAGACTAAATTCTTTCTTTCTTTCTCAAAGGCAGGCTCTGAAGAGATTGCATAAAAAGACATTTTATTCTTGGCTCAAATATGAACATTTGGGAAACACTACTTTTGAGCAAGGACTCACCCACTTAAAGGCAGAATAATTTATTTTGAAAAGTGGTGTGAAATTTCAGGGGGAAAAAAAACCACACATGTATTTTGCACTTCCCAGCTTTTGGTACTTTTCCAGTTAAGACAAAAATCTCAAAATAACCTCTTCCCCATATAACTGTTTTCTCATAGATGCTGCTAAGCTATCTTATACCACCAGCAAGAACTTCTACAAGAAAGTAACTATTTCCAGACAATCCAACTCAGAGGACTGATAGGAAGATAAAAGTAAGAGCACTTCAGATATTTTAGGAGAGAACCTGGGAGAGGGGCCTGGGAAATATGTTTCACTGGGTGCCCACCTCATGCTGCCGTGTCATCAGTCTGTTCAGCGCCCTTCAGAAGATGTGGTGGAGCAATGCCGTAGCTCAGAACTCATGGACAACCTCTCAAAGCACAGGGCAGGGCAGGAGTTTAAGCCCAGCCCTGCCACTAAAGACTACGTTCCTGCCATAGCTAACAGTCCTCGGAGGAGCATCGCTTCTCCTTTGGATGCAGACCATGTACTGGAACTGTTTCCCCAGATTCAGTCCAAACCAGCTGCAGAAAGGGAAAGCTCATCTAGAAGATTAGATCAGGTCCCTACAGAAACATTTAGGACTTTTAAACAAAGAATATTATTTGTGTGTGGACACCATCATGTTACAGAAAGAATACCAAGGGATAGAGAGGAGGATTCAGTCTTCTGTCTCCAAGGTGACTCAAGATTACCTGCAGACATCCACATAACGTTTCGCGACTGTTAAAGAATGTTGCAGATCCCACAGTTAATGGCACAAATCAGAAATCAGATCAACTCCTTTTCCCCATCTCATGCATGCATGCTTTCCTGGAAATGTTCTTTTGCGTATTCTCATACTGTTTAATGTGAAGGAATTGCTATTTCTCTCTATTTAAGATGCAAAATCTCAACTATGACCTGCCAGTGCTCTGCGCAGCTGAATTCCTGGCACAGCATCCAATGAATCATCTGTGGTGTTCCTGTTAAGTGCCCATCACAGAACCACAGGTGAGACACACCAAAGGATTCAGGAGGGATGGCCAGGTAGATCCTATGGTCCAACCCAGAGGCCAGCCATGCCGTAATCCAGGGGAGAGGCAGGCCAGGCTGTGTCCTGTGGGCTCCTGCAGGAAGCCTGAACTTAGG
This sequence comes from Cnemophilus loriae, assembly GCA_013397755.1. Taxonomy (NCBI): domain Eukaryota; kingdom Metazoa; phylum Chordata; class Aves; order Passeriformes; family Corvidae; genus Cnemophilus; species Cnemophilus loriae. The sequence continues at coordinate 493,726 of VZTF01003398.1, read as the reverse complement.
GCACAGCAGGGAGGCTCTGTGCTTTCCAGGGCCTGCCTCCTCCCAAGATCAGCGGGAAGCACAGCTGCAAGGTGCACCCTGCTGCCAGGACAAGCCCAGCGCATGCATCCTGCCACCAAGATGGAACAGAGGACTGAGGAATGACTCTGCCCAAACAGGCCCTTGGCCTCTGCCTCACTGCAGATGTGTCTCCATGAGCTGCCTTTACAGCAGGAATTGGAAAAAAACCAGCATCAGATGGTGGCTATTTTGATAACTGCCCTCCTATCACAAGTATCAGTCTCCAGCTGGAATTACTCTACCAGGCACCAGCTCATCTTTTCTTTTCCCTTTTTATTTAAATACCCACACCCTGGAACGTAGATAGGAGTAAATTAAAGCACTTGTATTATATAGGTCAAGTCCTGGCCTGTTCATCTACATACATTAGCATACAGGTAAAAGTACTACAGACATCAAAAATGAAGCATTAATGGTTAGCTCAAATACACAACCTAGGCACTGTTGGAAGGAAAAAAAACAACTAAAAAAAATTTAAGACAACAGAAAAGTAACAACAGAGACAGTAAGGAGGTAATTCATTTGAATCTTTTTCCCAAGAAAATTTTCCCTTGTGAACACTTAGATGTATTTTATGAGTAGACAACATAATAAACCAGACATCTTAATTTTATTTCACTTTACATTTTGTACATAGTCAAGCTGAAGACCAAATATATAAATCAAGATAATTCCAATCTGTCTTGAAATGTGCTTTTAAATCATCTGAAAACCTTGTACATGGTTTCCTTGTAGAGTACATCTCTTTTTCATGAAGAACATATCCCCTTTCTCCCCAAGTCAGAAAAGAATTGGTTAAAAGAAAAACCACTATGTAATTGATAACATATAAGCAGGTATGTTCTGTAATTTCTCATCAGGGAAAGGAAGTTCTCCTATGCTTTAATCTGCCAAAGTTTGTGAAGTTGTGATCAGAGATATCATAATATTAAAAAAAAAAAACCACTGAACAACAACCCAATGGCACACTCCCTTCACTGTCAGGAGCCTTCAGAGGCACAAAGCACAGAAGCCACAATTAACCCAGCCATACTCTAGCACTGTAATTCCCTCCTCCATATCCAAGCTCTGACTCTTCCTTACCCTTGGAGAACACTCACTATAGGTGCCAGCGAAGTTTACAGGTCAGTGACCACAGAATTTCTGACATTCTCATTTACACTTTTATTAACTGCTATGCCAATGAGCTAGTTGAACATGGATAAAAATTGTAAGAGCTGTTCAACTTGGTGAACAAGATACACTTCACCTCAGCTCTGTTTATCTTGTCAGAAACTGCAATCTTTGCGATTATGAAAAAGTGAGTTCTGACATTGATTTGAGAAAAATCCCAGCCTAGGAAAATCTCTGCATCTCTGTGTAACCCTGCAAAACAACTTGAAAGAAAGAAAGAAAAAAAAAAAAAAGAACTTATGCCCATGTGACTGTTCTACAGGTCAACAAGAGGCTATTACCGCCACTCCAACATATCAGTTACTCTAATAACACTTAAAGTGAATTTTAGCAGTTTGGTATTCTATGTATCACCTATTAAGAAGAGAAAGGTATTAAGGAAACAATGGGAAATTCACTGTTACAACATCAGAATTGTAATGCAGAAAGGACTACGTGGAGAACTATTTTATTGCTTCTTTCAGCTCAGAATATTATGGTACCAAATTACACTTCATTGAAGCCAGACTTCATGGGGATTGTAAGCACTCTTCTGTCTGGTTCAGTGTCAAGAACAGCTGACATACCTGTCAAATATAACATGGCTTTCACAATTTGCACTAAGTTGAATGAAGTATTCCATGAAAGCAAATCACACTGATTAAGGAACAGGTTTTTTTGCTTCTCATTAGAAGTTCAGCTTTAAATTAGTAGAAGTTCTAGGCATGGGAAAGACGTGGGACCAAGCCTGGAACCTCACAGCAGGCAGCTTTGCATCAGACAGTATCTGTACCACAACTTCCATAATACAAGCTGCCTCCTTGCCTTCATGTTCAACTCCTACTGCAACGCCTTCAGGCTTGAACCTGCAGCAACAGGTGACTGCCACTGGCTTGCGGTGCTGCAATACTAATTATCTCCACTGCAAGGGCTTTTTGGATACCAGTCTTTGTCCTTCGAGCCTGCACTTTGTTGTCCCACCTCAGCTGCAACACCTACAAGGAGCAGCATTTGCAAGGAAAGTGTTCTGAGCACACAGCAAACACGAACAAAGGGTATTGAGAGAGTGAGCATGGATGTGTAGGGCGGGCAGCTCTCTACTCAGCATCTGTGCTGATCCCATCTGAGCAAAATATATAATACCATCCTGCTATTCAGCAGTAAAGCAAATCTACTGTCACCACTAGCATTTGATTAGCCTTGACCACAACAACAGCACAGGAGGCAAATATTCCTCTCTACTCTCTGGCTCAGTAGCTCAGCCCACACAATCCAGTAAAATACACGTAGGAGGTGGAGTGTGAGGATCTGATTTCATATTGGGGCGAGGCACCTTACAAAAAAATCTTTTCAGTAACAGTCATCCAGAAGTAATACGGAAATCAAGTTAGTTGATTGCAACAATCTAAACAGCATCATTTGATACGTTCGCAGAGGTTCTTGGATAATGAAAGTTTAGAAGGAGAAATCCTATATTTTATTAAACTCAGCATAGCTGGGGTACAGGGCCTCTCCCTATAGCTTTTGCCTACTGCATTTTAGGCCAAGTAATGAAAACATTAATGCAGCTTAGCCAGCAAAGCACAAGTTAATTCAGCTTCTATCTCTCCAAAGCCTATAATTCTCTGGTCTAGTCTTCATGAAGAGCACTTAAAAATGTTTCAAATATAAGATGAACATCCATATAATCATCTCTGCACATGCCTGTTTCTGAGGGGTATGGATGCTACTCCAGAAGGCACTGCAGACTGCACAGTTCTCTTCCCAGGCACTGGAAGCACAAGCAGGTGTATCTGCAAGGTTAGGATATTAAAAGTAAGCCCAGGAAATGGCATGCAGGTTTCACCAGGACACTATGGACAAGCCACTCATGAGGACGCAGCTGTTTTCACGGCTGTACAGTATCCAAATCACCATGATTGCACAGGCTGCACACACACTAAAGCCCAGCATGAGCCATAAAGTTGACACAGTATGAGCTTTGGGGACAGAAGGGGGACAGCAGCAATGCAGGGCACCGACAGAAGGAATGTCAAGCAAAATTCAAGAGCTGCTTAAGATGTGAGGTGCCACTGGATCCTAGGGAGGCCACCATACTCCAAATTCTCCTTATAATGCTTACAAAGCATACTCTAGGACAGTCCTGTATCAATTCTTTTAGCCCAGCGTCTGATTTCTTACTCTTCAGAAGACAAGCCCTTACCTCCTGGTGTTAAGGGAGGCCTCCTCATTTTTTCATTCACATTCAGCATTTACTCAGAAAATTTTCCTTCATCCTTGATCCCTCCAGCCTGCATAATAATACAGGTGATCAAGAATAGTAGGCCACTGACTTGATTTTGCATTTTTATTACATTTGGGAGAAATTGTGCTGCAATAGTCTTGTTCTAGCTCATCAGCACTTCTGTTCTTTGGTATATATTATGGATAAAGCCCATGTAGACAAACTAGCAGGGTGATATTTCATATAATTCTTTGTCTTTCTGGTCCAATCTCTCATTTAACTCATGTTTGCTGTCAGTTTCCAGGTTCCTAGGTCAGGAGACAGTGTTTCACTCAACTGCCTCGTATGACAGGATGGATGGTTCACAACTGGGGCCACAGCATCAGAACAGAACAAAAGTGTAGAACAAAGAGACTTTTAGGAATAAATAGTATCAAAAAATAAAATCAGAAAGGCCAAAGAGCAGTTGATTGTCCCACCTCTCAGAACTACGTAATATCTCACTTAAAATTTCACTCCCAATAGTTACAGTCCAAAGAAGCTCCAAGAAAGGTATGCAGCAAATTATTGCCCTGAATACTACTAATTTCACATTTACTGAGTGAAAACCATATGTCTATTTGTGTGCATTTCTGCAATTGCACTTTTCATTCATTAAGATGAGAAATTGCTTTTTTATGCAATCTGCTACCATTCAGATAGCAAAACAAAGTAATGTCTAGTAGCAGGCTTGCTGTTTTTGGCTTTAGAAGGGTGGGGTTTTTTTTCCCTCTCTTCCTGTGAGAGGAAAGATTTTCCCAAAGGATTCAAGCAATTTCATAAAACAAATGTAAAAACAAAGACACTTTTGTTTAAGGACTGAAGGGTTTGTTTTGGTTTAAGGGGGATTGAGAGGGAAGGAAGAGAGAAATCATACTGATCATCTTTCAATTAAACAGGGAAAAAAAAGAGTTCTCAGTCCTAAAAGAAATTTGTGATAGCACAAATTTACTATAATAAACAGGCCATCAGAAAACAAATCAAGATTTATTTTCTAAATAAACAATTTTGTTTATTTTAGTCGCAAGTGAACACCTCAAATGACTACAACAAAGATCAGAGGAAAACATTTCTCTCCAAATTAAAGAGAACATTGTGCTGTGCTTCATTAGAGTCAGGGTCTCCTTTTCCTCACAGTCTATCAAACAGAAAGAGAGGGGGGCAAGGAGGAAAGACCTGAAATCTGTGGTTTTAAACACACAAAGATTTGGGGCATTTGCTTCAGCTAGAAGTTCTGAAGCTCAACCTAATAAGCATCATTTCATTTGCAGGAAATAGGACCCAATATTACAACACGAGTAAACCCCAAACTTGCACAGAAAACAGTGCAATATGGAGACAACACAGCAACAATAAATAAAGACAGAATTATCTAGAACACCTGAAATCCTTCAGTAAAGCATGTAAGGAGGCCCTGCAGGAAATCCGAGTAAGCAGACCTTCACATCTGCATTATTCCCCAAGCATTTGTACAAACACATTGAAGAAATCACACATTGTGGAACTGCGATTCTAGTTTCTGATTAGCAGGCAGTAATTAATAGAATTAACTGATTTATCAGTAAGTCCCAATACATTGTATCAAGTTTTATTATGTAGAGAGACGATCACAAGTGATCTTCAGTGACAAAATAACATCTATCCAAATGGAGCAAAAGCAAACCATGAAGACTCATTCACACTGCCTAGCATGTAAATTCATTAAGGATTAACACTCACTGCAATTATCACTCAACATCCGAACTAACACACTGGGACAACCCAACAGTAATAAAATTCAGTAATATTGCAGGTCAGAAAGGCAAAACAACACAGATAATAAGAATCTTGCAATTAAATACAACATGCAAACGGAATACATCACGTTACTTACTTGTACTTACACGAGCAATTTACAAATGTTAATAATAAAGTTGAATTTTTCAAAACATAATCTTGAAGTACGTGGTTGCATGAGAAGTGACAAAAGGTTCTTAAGTAAGATTTAAAAAATGGTTTAAACCCACTGGAGTTAGACAGGAGGACAACAGATTGACAAACATATCACAGCAACATTAAGTTTTATATATACGAAATAAAGTACAAATAAAATGCACATTATCATCATCACCATCATCTCAAAAGTGTTCTACCCAAGCATTACTTAAATGATTCTCCTCCAGCCTAATTTAAACTGCAAATACGTATATATGCACATGCATACATGAGGAACAGTTTCCTTGTGACCTCCCAAGTAGCAGTATGCACAGATTAACTTGTCAAACAGAGAGAGACAACATACAAAGGTCATTACGAATGCAAAGGTCTGGGTCCACTCACGAATTTGGGTAGTTACTTAAAATAGACTTGTCTAATACTATGGAGAGGCACTGGATGAAGAAGACAACTCAGACAATACTGGACTCTACTATTATCTTCCCTGTCCAATAAAGTCTTAAAACATTTCCTCCCATTTCTTAATGCAGACTTTTCCAAGACCCCAAATTGTAACAGGAAATTATTTGAGTGATTTTGTTTTTAAGAACACAGCAAAGCATCAGGAGACAAGTGCTCTGCTCTTCGATTTGCTAAAGACTGTTTGAATTTAGGTTGAACCTCTACCTTGTAAATATGAAATAACTTTTGCACCTCGCCATTAATATTTGGGACTTGAAGGCTGTCAAGTGAAAGATGTTATAATGCCCAGCACAGCCCTAGTCTCATCTTTTTTAACAATACACCCAACACTTGTATAATAGAGCAATAGCAGTAAATGAAAAATCACAGTAAGCAAACAGCCTAATAATGCATGCTAAAAGCTACTAGGACAATAAATTCAATTTTCCCTGGGATTGTTAACTTATTCTTCTGATGGCTCAACACAATCTTTTCACAATTACTTCCTATGGGGCATGCTGACACATTGAGTTCATTAAATAGCTCCTCTTTAAAAAAAAAAAATAACACAGGCATTTAAAGCAAACAACTAAAATTCAATAGTTCAGACTTTTAATAAACTTTGCTGGAAAGGTGTTTGCAACTGGATTATTTCTAAGGAAGTAGGACATCTGCCTTATAAATTCAAAACAAATAGACATAAAGCAATATCAAGATACTGATCTTGCTTTGATGTACAAACACACTCAAAGCACCTTGTTTTTTCAATGGTTCTTCTCAAAATACATTCACACAGGTGACATATTCCTTTTTCCTTCTGAAGTCATATCAAAACTTCCAGAAGTTTCCCTGGGCATACAAAGACCAGCTACAAGAGAGCTTATAAACAGACAGACTCTGATGCTATAGCAAAGATCAAACTAAGTCAACACAGCATAGCCTTCAAACCACACATGCCATCTTTACACTTTCAACAAGCCAGTCAAGTCTTCAATAGTGTCACTAGAGAAAGTGTGTCTCAACTGGCATACCTCATACCTCAATTTCTTCCCAGTGGTTAGGTTGCACTGGCCTTTGCATAGCTCAGCACCAGCACCTGGGTACTGCAAAATGAAGCCACAGACAAGAACACATCCCCCAGCTGGGAGCCCCCAGCACGGGTCTTCAACAGCCCTGCACTTCATCTACTGCACAAGTCTCCCACTCCTACTCGCAGGAGCACAGTCCCCGACAAGAGGATGCAGCCGGTGCCATGAAACACTCCTAAGACCAAGAGAGCATGAAATTAGGCACAGGACAAATGTGGGCACTCACTCGACAGGAGAACATAACCCTTTTATTTATTTATGGGTGCAAGTCAGCCAACCTGACCTCCAGCCTGCATGTCCATTTATGCATTTTCTGTCCCACACATATTAATTTGTGGTTATCGTTAATATTTTATGACTTAAGCTTGATTCCACTCCATTACGCACTAAAAAGAGAACAAAACAGCTATTAATGTCATAGATAAGTGTTTTTACTTGCTATAAATTCCATTTACCATCATATGACTAGACAACACACACTCCCCAAAAATAAGTGCTTCTGCTCATCATACCTCCTTTATTGAAGTCATTTCTATTTCTGTTGATTAACTATGAGCACCAAAGCATAAAATACAGCAGCTTCAGTTACCCAAACTGCTCAGTTCCTGAACAGTCACATACGAACTTCAATACTTAGCTGGGACTCAGGACACGTACAGCTAGGAAGGCATCCAAAATCTGACAGTAAGAAAACTCCTTTTGAATTCCCCACATACATTATTCTTGTATTCATTCATCAAATTATCCTTCTGTACCTCAAGTTTTTAATCCAAAATCACAGATGAATCTTCAGTTCATGACCCTTCCTCTCCTCCAAGAATTCGCCCCAGGGAATTTCTAAGCAGCTGCAATCTCCCATCTCTGCCATTGCTAAAACACAAAAGCCAGAGTAGTTTAAGTTTTGGTCTCACATCTAACTCCAGACTGTTCACACTACATGATCTTTGTAGCCTGCATGTCTATCTACATGTTCCACTAGGATTTAATATTTTCTGTACATAAGTGCCCAGAACTATGTATAGTATTTGACATGAAGCCTAATGCCTTGCCTAATAACTTGTCCATCATCACTGAAGAGCTCTTCCTAAGCATCACGTTTGCTCCCATTTCATGGTCAGTATCAAATAAGAATCACCCCCATTTGACTATGGCAGTCAGGCCTTTTCCTCCAAGCCTCTTTTAAGGGATGACTTGACAGCCGATAGCAGATGTGCTGCTAACATCAATCAGTAGATTACTTCGCTTTTTGAGCTGTTTAACTTCCTGTCATTCCTATTGTTTCAGTCATCACAGACATTCAATTCTTCCTGTGCAATAATCCAACCTACCTCAGTGCTGACTACGTTTCCCCACTTTGCCTCATCAGCAATTGTCCTTTTCATATAGTTATTTCAGCCAGTATGGTGAAGTAAAGAGACCAGCTACCCACTAATACTAATGCAGGGCATGAATAATTCCTTTATTCATGCAGGCAAACTCACAATTTCTCCTTCAGGAGACACCATACCATCCTTCAGCTACGCCCCACACTTCCAATTTAGTCATTTTTGGTGTATATACATTGAACTGAAGCCTTCTGCTCATATTGTCTAGGACATTCAGTATTTAACCAGTAATAATATAACTTTAGTCTTCCATGACCTAATTGTGGCAAATACATGATGCATTTTATCCTGTTTTCCACTTAGCTTTGTATACTTAATTACTTTTTCCATTCCAAATTTGTTCTAGATCCTTGAATTCTATTGTGACCAGAGTAAAAGGTGTGAAAATTTCATTACCTTCTCCTTTTAAAATAAATGGAACTATGCATCTTTTGCTATCTTGCTATCACAACTGCTCCATTCAGCCTAACAGATAACACCCAATTCTACTTTTTTAACCCAGCTCCAGTGCCCTGCATCAACTCTCTCAGAGCCCAAAAGCAGAGACCCTTAGACTTAGTTTGACTGGGAGCAGACATAAGACATTTATTTTGGTCATTTCCACTTGGTACCCTATCTTTCTCCCATATTCAAATCCTCATCCATATCTAAAACTAAACAACTAAGACAAGAACTGCTAATTTTAGAGGCATCAAGCATTTTTCATGCAGCCTGGTCCTTATAACATCATAGTCAAATTCTCTTCTCCTGCTCTTTTTATTTTTTTTTTCCCCTCTTCATCTTAAATTTCTTCATCCTCTAGCTTTTGGCAATTCACATGCTATCCTGGCAGTTTCTGCTCTCCAACAATCAATCTCCTCCTTTACTTCATTCCTTTTAGTTTTTCTGGTAACTTGTAGTATCTTATTCCCACTGCAAGGTCCACAGCCCCGCTTGGCAAGCTTTTCCTCTTCCTCAATATGCAGTTTCCAAGCAGCTATTGTACTTTCCACTTAAAACAGTCCAAGCCTTTTTTTTTTTTTTTTTAAATTTAAACCTCCAACTCCTACAGGCCTTTAGCTCCGTGGACAACACAAACTAGTTCTTCTAACTTCTCAGAACTTGCCCTACTAAAATAAAGCTTCCTTAAAAGAAAAACACTTTGTAGTTGACATTTACTTACCCTTCAGTTTAATTCAAAATTATTAACTTGTGGCTGATCAACACATGTGCTCAAGGCCTTATGGAAGGGAGCCATAATCTAGCAGTGGAAAACAAGACACGCTGTCAGCCAGTGAGAGACCAGAGATGTTCCAGAATTTAAAGATACACCCTCTAGTTCTGGGCAGGCTGTAAACATAAGCCTTCATTTACTCCGCATTCCACTACAATTAATGGCCAAAATCTACCCCATGACAATTCAGTGTACTGACTTCTAACTTAACTAGTCAGCACTGGGAAACATACTTGCAAAAGCACATGTGAGAAAAACCTTCCCTTTACACACTAGCACACTATCCAAAATGAGCTCCGAGCAATCAAAACGCGTTTGCAAAGCTGCGTCCTATAATTTGACTCAGTTTTGCCTCAGTAAATCAACCTTAGACTTCCAGATTTTGAAACAAAAGCACCAAAACAGAAAGCCATCTCCCATTCAGTGGAAGACTGCACCCATACTAAGTGCAGCAACAAGTGGATCCTCAGCATGCCCACCACAAGCCTAAGAGGGGCAGAGGAGGAGGGTGCAGGTGGCCAACTGCTACAGTACAACACAGAAAGAGCCTCTCTAGCAAAGTGACAGTGAATCATCTCCACATGAATCTGGAAAACATGGTTTCCCTCTCAACTTTACCTTGTGATACAATTTGCTTAAGACGGATGCATGAAGGTAGTCCAGGCCTTCTGTGCAACAGAGTGAACTTGCTGGCACAGGCTATCAGTCCCATCGAGGCAGTAAATCACACTTACCATCACATTCCTGGTATGCCTGCACCGCACAGGCACCTGCCAGCTGCCTCCTGGAACCCAGAGGGCAAACTCAGTACCGCAGCATGAAATACCAACTGATGTGCCAAGTTACCGACCCACGTGAAATGGGGGCCCTGAAAGGGCACATAGCTCTGTCAGCTCCAACAGCCCCACACCACGGCAAGGGCTGTCCACCCTCCACGACGGATTGATGGTGGTCTCTGCATCCACCTCCCTTGGCCACCAACACCATCACGTTCATCTCCCCATGGAGCACCTCCACGCTGCTGGTGCCTTCTGCTCTCATGACCAGTCTCACCAGTTTAAGTCAAGCCTTTCCAGCAGTGGGGTGGGTATTCTGCCACCCTTCAAATGGGGGAACATGGCACTGGACACTGAAAAAGCAATTCATTGTTAGCCATGCTCAAGGAAATAGCATTCTACCTTTTACTCCAGAAGTGCTTAAAAGTGTTTTATCCTGTTAATTCTAGGTCAGTTGAGCGCATGTGCAGTATGGATTACACTGACCCTTTCAGAGCTCTCAACATTTTAAAGTAAGTAGGACACTTAACATTAGATGCACACCAAGCTGCACCCCTCCTGTAAACCACACAAGATCTGCCAGTAGGCTTCAAGGCACAACTAAGGAATAGTTGCTTTATAAAGCATGGCTCTCACAGCACACAAGTACAAATGTGAAATAATTTATAAATGCCAAGTCTGGCCCTGTACCACATTAAATCAATACAGGCTTTTACAAAAAATGCCTGTATTGGATGAACTGAAGTGACCTTTGCAAAGCCACCCAACAAATCAGCAGCAGATTTACAAACAGTACAAGTATTTACAGCTAAGTGATAAAAAGGTCTACATTAAAGATGAAAGTTGTCCTGATGTTTACAAAATGCAATAGCATTGTCATTGCAAGCACAAAGAAGATGTTTCATGCTTAAAGATCTATCTAGAGACTTTAAACACGAGGAAGAATGGACCATACGCAAAGGACCATAAAATTCAAGCTTAAAAAGTTAACACTACGATTCACTGGAGATGTTAATTTGCCGGGGCCAGGTCTTTGCAAGTTTTAACCTTCTTCTCTGCACTATCAGCTGCCATATATATTGGACCCTTAGACACAAATAATCCCATTGCTTTCCCTCCTTTTCACAGATGCCCTGCCTGAGCGAGGGAAGGAGGACAAAAAAAAACAACCCAACACGTTTGGAGCAGCCTCCTTCCTTCGCCCAGCTAAAGTTTTCTTGAGGTCAGATTAGCACTCCGAAAGGAGAGCAGGCGCCGGCAGGCCCCTTGGCAGGCGGTGCTGTGACAGACGCGGGGCAGACCCAGGGGAGGCAGCCATGTGCTCAGCCCCGCATCCCCCCGAAAGGGCATCCCGGGAGGAAGTTCTCACTTCTCACCGACTCGGGGAAATAACTCGGAGTCGTCACACAGCTATCGCTTCCAGCGGCTTTCTCCTGGGCCATATGTTTTCCCCTGCCATTAGCGAGGCGTTTCAGAGGAGCCAAACCGCCCTCCCCGCTCCGCCGCGAACCCGCTCGCGGGCTGGCGGTCGGACCGCCGCCCCAGAGGCGGGGGGCGAAGCCGGCTCGGCCGGTGGAGCACCACCCGCGGCACTCACCCCACGGGGCTGCGCTCCGTCCCCGCCGGGAGCCGCCCGCCCGCCGACCCCCGGCGGCGTGGCTGGGCAGGGCTGGGCGGCTCCTGCTGCAGCACCCGGCGGGGACGAGCCCCCCACCCACCCTCGGGTCAGCGCTGCACCCCAGCCCCGCTGCAGCCCCTTCGCCAGACGCCCCGCCGGGGCTGATAGTGGGGGGTCCCACCCG
>VZTF01003398.1:275659-481529 GCA_013397755.1 Cnemophilus loriae | reverse complement strand
AGGGGGACCCGCCGCTGCCGCCTTTGTTCAGCCGAGCGGCGCCGGGAGGGGAGGGCGGCGGGTGGCACGCTGGGCGCTTCTCCCACACGGAGATTGTTCCTCCGGCGCTGGCAGGCGCGGAGCAGCTTCTCTGGAGTTAATTTGGGTCTGTGATGAAAACTCCTCCACCTGTGACAAACGCTGCTCGGCATCCAGCACTGAAGTCAGCCTACGCGCGGTGCTTCAGCTGCCTGTTTATGCCTCAGGAGCTGACTGGTGACTCGTGTTAAATTAAGGGTGGGTTTTTTATTGCTCAGGGTAGATGGCATCGCGAAGATTCGTTTCTTAGTATTCTGTGCTTGGCAGCCACCAAGAAGTATTGAAAAACGAATTTCAGATACACCTTTGCCCTATTGTCTGTGGTAGGTCACAGATCTTTCAAACGTAGCTACTCATTTGCTATTGATCTAATGATTTACGCGTCCAGTTAAGGTACCTTTTTCAAAGCTTTTTTTTTTTTTTTTTTTGTGTCACAGTACTTTAGTGCTCATCCTATAAATCTCCTCCAAGCTTACCTATTTAGTCTTTCTTAGTTCAGGTACCTGAGGTCAACACATACAGTCCTGTCATGCCAGGTAAAACGGTAGAAGGGGGAGAATTTGCCCTCATTCAGATCTAACTTAGAAGAGACTGACAAACCCAGAAATACCCTTGTACGAGGCGTTCCCTGAAGGATAGTTAGGCTTTGGTCGTTTGCGTAGAGGTGGAATCACTGACATCCTCTACTTGCGTAGAGGAGCAGTCACTGTATATCCACAAGTGATCTTTTAAGAAGGCAGCAACAAAACGAGACTACCCTAGGGTTGTTAAAACCAGGAGTAAACTCTAAGCAGCCTCCTTTAAAAGGTCTTTTCACTTAATGTTCATTAAGCCACAGCAGTTAAAAGATCCCACCTGGGAGCTCTCACTATGCAGAATTCTGCTTCCCAGACTGAGAGGGGCAGAACAGCACAGGGCTTTAGATGCTAAGCCAGCTCCTCAAGTTTAATACCTAGACCATGTTGCATTTTTGTGCTTCAAAGAAGCAGGTGATTTATCAGTTCTCCTAGCTATTACCTAGAAATTTGCTGCATGGTCCATGAGGTATGTGAGGAAGGAAGGGAACCTGTGGCATGTGAGCTCTTCCCCATTACCCACAAGGACCTTCTGCTTCCTGCACGTGTTAGCATAGCTGCATCAGAAAAAGGGAATGAAAACTATGTGAATTTGAACCTTTACTCCTGTAGCTGTGTTGTAGGGGGAATAACTTTTTTGTTTTAGCTTAAAATTAAAAAGTGATGTGCTTGGGGTTAAAAAACCTGAAAATGTAAAACAGTGTAGTAAGCATAAATAAGCCTGCCTAAGACATCATGCAGCCTTAAGTCAAGCCAGTGTGCTAGAGGCATAAGATACATCCTGCATCCTAGGAGCTATCGAGATCTGCTTGCTGCATTATGCACTAGGGCCAGAAGCCAACCATCAGCCCTGCAGCATGTGCTGAATGGAGCCTCCGCCACACAACGGCTTAGTCATTTGTCACGTGTTCAATCCACAGGCATCCCACCTCTTGTGGCCAACTTTTACAGGATGTACATTGTGCCCTTCATTCTTTAGGCTAGATGTACCTAGTAAGGAGAGGAGTAGGTAAATGCAACTGTAATGTGAAATTAGATGACCTGTTCTGGCCAGAAAAATTCCCAATTCCTAATCAAAACAGAGGCTTATCAATATTTTAACTTCAGATCAATATACAGATATTTGCTAAAGCCTAGGTGTGTGTATAGCAGTTCTGTTGTGCCCTTTCTGACAAAACAAGAACTGTGGAGTTGTTTCTTATGCTACTACCTGATAAGTTTTTCACATCCAGGCATCAGATGATGGATAGCTTTATTAAATTATGCCACACTGTGCAGCTGCTGCCTCTGGGAAGAAGAATGGAATAATACAATTAATGCCTCACGTTTTAATATAGCTACTAAAATGTGATCTTTGTTCTCACTGTCAAGACTAGCAACAGAAGCCTCAGACATGATCAACCCGTTGAAGCAGTGGTGAGAGGTCCTCCCACTGGAAGGCAAGCTGCAGACCTGAGCTCATCATGAACACCCATGGACTTTATCACGTGCCAGATCCCTTTAATGAAACCAGCACTCTGGCCCTAAGATGATGTTTAAGGGTACATTAAATGATTATCCTCATACACAAACCTTTGTATTTTGAGACACTATAACTACTGATTTAAAAATCATATCTAAGACAAGAAACTAATTTTATAAACATGCATGTGCCTGATTAAACTTGCTCAATAAGGCTGCTAAATAGGAGTAAAAATTGTGCATCAGAAATTCTGTTGTCTGAAACTAAGTCAAGAACCCCTGGAAATTAACATAAAATTATCACATTCCAGACTGATTTCTTCTTTGTGCTTTGCAAATAACAGATTATTAAAAAATGCATTAATCCTCTCAGTCCATTAAAAGATGTCACAACTTTCAAAAGGTTTTGAGATAAAAAAATTAAAACCCTGCCTATTGATCATAACTCTGTTCCTAAATCCATATTCTTATAAGACCAAAAATAAAGCATTTGTTGCTCTAATCAATAGGTTTACTCAGAAACAGCTGACACCACTTAAAGTCGTGTTAATTAACACAGGTTCTCAAGGTCCAGTTCTAATGCAGACAAGCTGTGTCCACCTTAAACAGAGCCTCGCTATTGTTCATGCTACTTCAATCTGCCATTAATAGTAAGTCTCCATCTCACAGCTGCTGCTAAACCTAAGGCCTGCTTGCATTCAAAGAGGATTTCAGTTGTAGTTTGGCACGGTATATGCTATTCGCAAAGTCACCTGTAACTGTAAGAGTGACTTAGAACAAAGCTACTCATTTTCCTCTTGTTAGCTCTAAAATCCCTGCTGTGGAAAGTTTGGGGTTTCGATACATCTTCCTTGTGCAGACTTATGTGTAATGCTCAAATACGTTCAAAAATGCGGACTGCTGCCTGAATTACTGCAGCACTTGGGCTGAATGAGCCACAGCAACTCAAGTACTGAGTGGTGTAGCCTTCCTACCTGCCCTACCCCTGTAGGGTGTATAATATTTATCCTTGTAAATATTCTCTCCAGTCTACTGACCTGGAGGTGTGAGCTGGGGTCAATGACAAGCTCAACAGACCAAGCTGTAACCTGCAGAAGCTACACCCTCACTGAGTATTTTAGTGTACTTGGTCTTGGTTAAATCAATTAGTGAGGCATGTGCATGATCTCTGATGGTCAGCCTGGTCTGCCTGCTCAGACTATCCAGCCGTCACCTCAACTGTGCCTGCCGAGGTGGGAGTGAGATGGCCAGACAAAAGCACTGCTTTAGCCATCACGGCTGGATCGGCCCGTGTCTGCACATTACTGAGTTGCATGTACGCATTCGACAAAGGTCAGTGAGCAATATTTCACAAAAAAATGGCTGAGTTCTCCATTCCCACCCTCATGTACATCCAGCTGCTCACAAAAACAAGGTGGCACAGGACATTCTAGTCCCGTATTTTCTCTGGACAGTATTATATAAGTTGGGGTTTTTTTATAAGTTGTTTTTATTTTTTTTTTTTTTACTTTGATCATAAGCTTTGTAGAAAACGTGTGAGCAACATGTTACTGGAGGCCATAAGTGGTGCAGGTATTTAGGAGTGCTGTGAAAAGTGTTTTCTCAGTATTGTTTGAAGCAGGGGGCTGATGACAAACGACAGGTGTTAGTTATGCTGACCCATCCTTCTGGTGCTCAGTAACAGGGAGAAACAAGCCAGAAACCTCCTCCTCAGCTTCTTGAAGGTCTCAACACTTCTTGGAGTTATATAATGGTTTATGTTGGAAGAGACACTTAAGGTCATCCAGTTCCAGCCTCGCTGCCATAAGCAGGGATACCTTCCAGCAGACAAGATTGCTCAGAGCCCAGTCCAACCTGGCTTTGAAAATTTTCAGGGATAGGAACCTGCTCCAGTGTTTCACCACGCTTATAGTGAAGAATTTCTTCCTTATCTAATCTAAACCCACCCTCTTTCAGTTTAAAGCCATTACATTTGTCCTATCTTTAGGACTGTTTATTTTCCAGTTTTGGAAGGTGTGTGATGGTAATGCCAGCTGAAATGAAGGAACTGAAAGATGTGAGGCCGTGACTATGTCACTTGACATCCTGCCTCAACCCATGCAAGCAGAGAAATAAAGACACGTCTGCTCCTGTTTCCTACATACACCTACTTGGAAAACACGGACCCATTAAAGCTGAGCCAGACAGATATCTTTTCTTTAATTAGCTTGTCCTTTTAAGTGTCCCGGGAAAATTATTATAAGAAATACCGTATGATTGCCCAAGAACAAATGAGATATGCTTTTAAACACCCTTTATTACTAACATTGCATAAGCATTCCAACAATCAAATCTAACAGTTTGTTATCATAGCTGCAATCCCTTTGGCTTAGTAGCAGCAAGATGAATAGCATGTCATATCTCTTATCAGCAAATAGCTGCCTGCCTTTGTAAACAAAACTGTCAAGACTGATTCTCCATACACATTTGCAAATTATACTCATCGGTTATGTGTCTCGCGGCATATTTAGTGTGCTGCCGAGGGAATGCTACCCTCACATCAGTTTTATATGTTACCAACATCATAATATTGTCAAGGAACAAGTAAGTATCTTGCCAACTGTGGCTTGATTTCTTCAATGTGTCCTACAGATCCCTGATGAAAATCCTACTTATTATCTAGTTTAGAAACATTCAAACCTAGCATGTAAATGAGAAGTAAATGTCGTATCCTGATACTCAGCCTGCTCCAAAGAGCCCTGTGTCCTCATCCCAGCACCAGCATTTTACTCACTGTCTGGCCAGAAGGAATTCAATTCCTTGTCTCAGTTCAACTCTATGCAATATAATAATAATGTCACTTATTTAGTGGTGGAGGAGAGTAAATTAGTTGTAATGTGTACCCTGTGCTCTAAGGATATAGAACAAAATATGAACTTAGTACTAAAAGTTCAACCCCCCCCACCCTTTGACATTTAATGTTTTTTGGATTTTATTTAATCTGCATAGTAAATACAGAGGACAAAATTGATAGTCACTGACATTTTTTAAAGGGAGAATTCCCTTTTTGTGATTTTTGTATGGAAAAACCTCTGACCATACCACATTAAAAATAATATAAAATATATTAAAATATATTAAAATGCTGATGCTAAAATTGCTGTAATTTTGTTGCTTTCACTTACAGAGGTAGGCACATTTTTTGAATGAAAACAACTATCATGCTAGTTTTGGCATTTTATGTTAATGATGTGTAATAAAGTAATGTCATTTCAACAGAGAATTCTAATTAGTTGCCACTAACACAATACAGTCTTGTATAGTTACAAATTTTGTGTATGAAGAGAACTGCCTTGTTCTCATTACAGGAACTAAAACCACAGATCATCACGTTTCTCAGTATTGTACCAGAGGAATGTAGGAACACACTCATGACCACATTAGGGAATGGCACTAGCAACAGAATCAGTAACAGATAGAAAATGTGATGACACTAAACTGCCGATCATAATTCATCCATGGAAAAAGTCCCCACCCTGCTCCTGTGCTCACATCAGCCTGCAGCACTCTGGCTGTTGCACAGCTCTCAAACACTGGAGCAGGCGTTTCTTCTCCTCAGCTCATCAGGCCAGCATGGGAAGTGATGCTATCAGGGAAGTCTGGATCAGAAGGGGAGATGAGAAAGATCTAGCAGATCCTATAGCATGAAGCAAGCACTAGGGCAGAGTGACTACAGGAGTCATTTATTGCCTGTTGCATGGCTTTCTCCCTTAAACCCCAGGTGCTAGAAAATTTGAGAGCGGTCAAATTTGCTGAGTGTGACTGAGTATCATCCAAGCCAGCTGAGCTGCAGTGTGGACGTCTGAGTGTGAATAAATCCAAAAGCAGTGAGATCTGATTTCAGGGTCTCTCCATTATTTAAGTGTTGTGTGAGGTGCAGAACTAACTTAGAATAGCATGAGGAAAATGGCAAAACAGCACACCAAGTTCTCAAGAACTAAACATGGTTTGGATTGGTAAATCATTAATCCAGAAAGTGGTGTTTGTTTTTTCTTTCTAAAAAAAAGCTTGATTTAGCCTTTTTTAAAGATGTAGTTACTTATTATTTTCCTCAGAGAAAAGGGTTAGCTTTACAAGGATCTTGAAAACAGTTAAGGAGTAAAAGAAGGAATATTAAAAGATGAGCATGAACTGAATTATATGTAGAAATTAATAACTTGTTATTTAAACAACTATGATACAACAAAATAAAGAAAAATTAACCATAATATTTATTTCATGGTATCTATTGTATCTGTACAACTTCCTAAGTATGAGGGCAATCTGCTTGTACTGAAGTACTTTGCAATTACCGTAACACAGTAATGTGACAAGCAAAAATCTTAGCCAAGGTCTGATATAGAAGGTTAGCACATGAAACCTTGTATGCCTTTGTAGTCATGTGCATGTTTTGTCTCCTCTTCAGTAAAGCACTCTGCTAGAAGGAACAGACACCTCTTTCTCAAGAACTTCAGCTGCAAGAATTGCTTCCCTGAACCAGCTCTTTCCCATTTTCTCTCCCAGTCTGCATCAAGAGGGGTCCAGAAGACTGATGGGTTTAGGTTGCTTGAGAGGTTTCACTTCCCGTTTGGCTTAGAGCTGGCAGTAACCCTCTCTCCCTACCTCTACACCCCAGCTGGTGTGGGATCCTACCAGGGCACAGGTTGAGTTTCATCAATATCCCTCTATGGTGTGGTGTCAGAGTGGGGTTATTTAAAGCAGTTCTGCAGAACATGAAACTACCCCACTTTCCTAGCCTTGCTTTTTCTTTCTCACTTGGCCTCAGCAAGCAGCACAACAGGCAGCACAACATGGCCTTATACATTGTCTAACCCCAAATGTGCAATGCCACCCTGGCACTCACCTGCAGCGTTCCTCCCAACGGAGCTGCAGCTGTGTACCAGGCACTGCTACTCCCAGGCTCTGCTTTGAAGAATGCACCAAATACCCTGGCAAGGGCAGATTGGAAAAACAAAAGGAAAAAAAAATCAATCCATGTTGCTGCATCGGAGATGCTCAGAAAGGGCTTGCTATCCCCCAGAGTTATCAGCTCTTGCTGCTAGTAGGTATATGATCATACTTATATAGTGTCTGTGGGCAGTGATTGTGTCCCTTTCAATGCAGGCTATTCCAAGAGCTTCTTTTGACAGCTCAAACATGAAAAGATTTGTTATTTTTTGAAATGTAATGGTAGAGGTTTTATACTCTGGGCCAGAGTGTCAGTGGAGGCTCTTTGGTGATGTGTGCATTGGAAGTGACAAGCAGTGAATAACTGACATCAGGCATAAGTAATATTTGTAGTCTGACTTTGATATGTTATTCTTTAAAAAATCCAGTCTGTAAATACAGTCTACATTTGTTAGCTTGAAAGGAAGGAAAGGGGATGAGTGCGAATACAGAAGAGAGAAATGAATAACCATGACAAGGAGAAAAAGTAAGCAGAAATAGGCTGATAAAGATAAAAAGGAGTGGGATTATGAAAAGAGAGAATATAGACATACAAATGGATCATAACTAATATAAAATTTCTGAAAAGCAGGAGAAAAATTGAAGATGAAAGGAATCACAGTGTAACAGATCAGAAAAAAGAAGAAAGTGTTTATAAACTCTTATCTAAATTCCAATGCACAGCCAATAATGACTTCAGCACCCTATTAAATAAATGTGTTTTTTGTAAAGCAAGTATGTGATAAAGTCCCATTGATTGTGAGACACTGGTTTGCAAGTAAAAAGGATTCTGTAAAGGTATTTAAATATACAGCAGGAGCAGGCAGGATGATGGGTATGTATAATGTAGAAGCAATTTGGATGGTGATGAAGTCACATCGTGAAACAAATATTATTATTAACCCCCATAAGAACAATGCAGTTTTTCAGCAAGAAATGGCTTATTCCAGGGAAGACATTTGAACGAGCTTGTGGGACTCTTTCAGAGACTCCAGTGAAGCCAATGACTGTATTTTCATTCAGACTTCTTGCTTTTCTTTGTTAATTATCTGTAGGCTAGAAATCTCAATGAGACCAGTAAGCTATAAGATGGTATGTACTTTTCCTGAGTTCTTTATTCACACACTGCCAATTATTTTCTTTGAAAGCAGGAGCAGGTATAATCTAGCAGGGAACAAATCTTTGAAGTCATTGAAGTATCTTCCAAAAGGAAATATTTTACATCAGAAGAACAGAAGAGAGAGACATGAGGGGCTTCTAGAACAGGTCAGTGGCTGAAGCAGACTATCAGCTCCCATGTGGTGGTCTCATTATCACTCCCAAACAGCACTTTTACATAGAAGAGTTGTCAGATAAAACTTCACATCAGTCAGCATGCTTTTTCAACTTACTGAACACAATAACAGGAAAAGTATGCAAACCAGCATGTTTAAATTGCATAAATCATGGAAGAGACACATTGTCTATCCACAAGAAAAAAAAACAACAGGATTTCAGTATTGTATTAAGGAGGTGGAGCATCAACTGCCTCCTTTCTGTACTTGGCTGCTCGTAAGACTTAGCTGCAGCAGAAAAGTCATACATTAAGCTTTCACAAAGGGATGGAGCCAAGACTGGGTATGGCAGGGTAGGGACTGCACTGAGCTCCACTTCCAGAGCAGCCGCAGGTGCTAAACAGCCTCCAAATGTTTGCCTTTCCACAGCTGGGGATGGAGATGCCACCTTTGAAAACATCCTTTCTGTGCTTCTGTTCCAGGAACTGAATAAATATTTGTTATTTCCTCATTTCACAGGGCCTCTGCAAAATGATATTATAAAGTGTGTAAATTATCAGGAAATCTTGGCTAGAAGGCACTAGCTAGGCATGTAGTACCTTATTATTTAACAGATTAACTAAAGGACTTGTATATTGCTTACTTGATTGCTGAGTGCAGCAGTACAGGTATTTATTTTACACCAAACAGATCAGTTGTAGATCTTTGTAGAAATGGCAGTGTCTTCTAAATTTATCTTTAAAAGGGTGTGCAAAACAACTACAAAAGAGTGGGGGTTTTTTGTGAGGAAAACAACACTCTGCAAAGATATGGTGTAGCATTAAAGATATGTTACAGAATCTGAAAGTATAATTTGCAACAAAAACTTGTCCATAAAAATTTTATTTATTCTTTAAATAAATTTATTTAAATTTTTAAAAATTTTTACTTATTCTTTCTTTTCCAGAATTTCTGAAATTACTCCTAAAGTCATTACCAGTTGTTCAACTGGCAGATGTTTTATTAAAGGTACCATATACTGGGATGTATCCTACTTTACCCATCAGCCATTTTTCACTAGCAACGTGAATGAAATGATGGGAACTATTGGTGCATGTGAAGAAAGATTGGACTCTTGTGTTTTATAGCCCATTACAAGAGCCCTAATACAATTCACAGCTTCAGGAAAACCACTGTGCAATATTTAATGGTATATTGTCACAAACTATATATAGAATTTTACTTACAATCATACTTCCTAATTTTACAATGTTTAATACAGATAAAAAGCACAACCAGAGTTCAGAAACATAAAACATCCTTTTCCAGGTGTGCCTCCAACTTAACTGGTGTTTAGTTCGTATTTTCAGTAATAAACTTCAATTACCACTCAAGCATTTCCCTGATTTTTGACCAGGTGTATGTAATATACATAATCTATTAAAAAAAGTTGAGGGAACACTATTAACCTTTAGGGAAATATTTATTTGTTGTTATTGCTGCAGATTTAAATTTAAGCATAATTCAAGATGTACATTCAGCTTCAAATAGGTTCAGTCCTACATTAAATGGAGTTTCTTCAGAGATATGTAAAACTGTTAAGAAGGCTGCATGCAGCTGATTTCAGGGAGAAACATAAACAAATATTCATGTCTACTAAAGATTCCAACTTTTATTTATTGTCTGCCTCAGTATATTATGCGCTACCTTACTTGTTTTTGCAAAGCTGTTATTAATGGGTTTTATTCATAAAAGAAAGTGACAAAACCATGTTGCTAATCCTCTTGACTCCATAATAAATCATTGCTTGTTTGCTATACTCTAACATGTATTTTCAATAATGCAGAAGCAAGCTTAGGTCCTTAGGTAATAAAAATCTCCATATAAAGCAACTGCTCTTTGGCAAAGGAAAAAAAAAGAATCTCATATCTCTCTACAATCCCTTGCACTTTGAAAACTTTTGAGGCTTTCACATGTGAAGTTTGCAGGTGCCCAGCTGTTTCCCTTCACACTCTGCGTTGCTGTGCAGGGTCATTAAACAAGCCAGAGACAGCTTGTTTTGGTACCCACAGAATGAAGGATGGGGGATGCAATGCATGCTGTCCTTTGCCTTTTTGTGAAATTTGAGGTTGATTTGTAGCAACATCTACTTCCTTTTGCTGAAAGTAATTTAGATATACCAGGCAGGAAAGGTTGTACGACTGTTGAGTATACCGTGCTTAGTCCCCTTCATGAAAAGCATGAAGCACACTATATTAGGTGGATAATAAGCTAAGACTTCCTCTTTTTCAGAATTTTATTCTTTCTTTTTTGTTGTTGTTGTACTGTACATATGGAGCATGTTAAACTCAATGTATACCTTTGCTAAAAATATCCAATGTTCAAAATACAGTCTGAAGTTAGAACCATTCATATCTGAATCGCTGTCCTACATTATGCTACAAATTGCTACTGTTCATAAGAAATCTTGTATCGTAAACAACCATCTTCCTAGGCCTCAGGTGGCATTTAATGAAAGCATGTGTTCCCTTTGTGTATTCCCTCAAATTTCTTGCCAGGTGTTAATCTTGACATTTGGAAAGATTTCATTTTTTAAAACTTCAAAGTATTTTGCAACATTGGCTGTATAAGAATGCCTGCTAACTTTAAATATTCTGTTCCATATTTCTAATATTAAGTCTTTGTCATTACATGTGCCACTAGTAGAAGGAGTAATGGAAACTCTCTCCACCTGAATTAAGTTCAATCGTATGAAGGTGCCAAATCTCACTTGACCAAAATGAGCTAGAGTACATCTTCCTGCACAATGAGTTCAGGTCTGCCTTGGCGTCTATCCTGAGTTTCTCTTGAAGGAAGGAATAGAACAACCATCTCTAGGAACATAGTGAATCAGATATAAACTGACTCTGCCCTCAAGGGAGTTATGTTCTGTAATTACCAGCAAGATTTCTAATGCTAAAAAGACTTTGCAGGTGAAACTGTTGTCATTTTGCATTTTACCCAAGAAGCACCTGGGTGTTGCAATATGGATGTAACAGTTTTTACCTCTTCAGTCAAGTCCTCGAGAAACACTGTTGATACTTTGATTTCCTCTTCTTTGTTTCCTCCCTCTTGAGAGTGTCCACCTTAAGAAAACCCATAAGGAACTTCCCACATTCCTGCAGCAGCAGAACACATCTGCGCTGGCTAAACATGTGTCCTCAAGAATCTGCTTGCACCAGTCCTTTGCAATTCATGGTGTGGCTGAACAAAGTGACACTACGACGTCAGCTGCTGGCCCCACCAGAGACCTTATCGCTATGGCACCCCAAACAAAGAAAAGCAGTGAAAGCGGAAAAAGAGTTTTCAGCCACCATTCCTCTGCAGAGATATTGGGAAGGTTATACCTGTGGTTAAGGCAAGAGAAGCCACCAAAACAATACATTCTTCCTTCTGAAAAATCACTATTGTACCATGGCAGAAAAATCAGAGAATGAGAGAAGTGCTCCATTGTGTATCTTTTCTCCACACAGTGTTTGTTGTCTTTCAAAGCTTGAAAAAATATTTTTTTTCAGAAACTGCCATGTGAATCAAAATCTCACTGACTTCTTGGTGCTTAAGTTACTTTTGAAAACAAGACTACATAATAGATCTCCTACTTGGGGATTAAAAAAAAGATTATTAAGAGGTATGCATATGAGTAACATAACAACTTCGGAAAAATTTACCATGAAACAATGAATACATATTTATGAGATTAGTTCAGTTCTCTTAACACACCATAGTTCTCCTGGGATATCATATGAAATACGAATGCCATAAGGTTGTAAACAACAGAAAATGCAATCACTGTAGAACTAAATAAATTCTTCATAAATGTGTTTACTTCCAACATAATATGCGGTATAGCTGGTTTGTAAGTAAACAAAAGTGATGCATGTGTGTGCGCTGATTCATATCTACAGCTAGATTAAAAGAAATGTGAAGTATGCTAATACTGCAGGAAAATATTTGCTAACAGGAATTATTTTTTCTCATCTATGGAATAAGTATATTTTATATTGATCATCATTCATCATTCACTGTTAAATAATGTAAAAAAAAAAAAAAAAGAAGAAAAAGTCAACATGGCATAATGAAACCATAGCTGCATGTTTCATTTGAGGCTTTTATTTCAATAGACAGGCCCTGGGAGTTAATGAATATACTTTCTTCTTATCTGAAACATTAATCTGATACTTGTTTTAGAAGTATTTGGGGGGAAGTTACTCCACAATAATAAAGCTGTTGCTAGGAGGCCTGGAGAAACCTAAACCAATTTGGCTTGGAGAAACAGATAATCAGTGTCTTAGTGCGTTCTTTCTAACGTGCCCCTCGTGCTCTTAGCCGAGAGCAGGAAATCAGTGAGTGGAGAGTAAATCTCCATTCTGATTGTTTACAGAGCATAATGAGGGCCTCAAGCAAAGAAATGCATCGTTTGCTTTGTACCTGCAGCTGAAATGCAATGCATCCCATTTAATACCCGCTGAATACCATGCCGGACGTGGAACAAAAAGCTATCATTTTAGATGAACACATCAGTATTCTGCAACGGTATAATTATTTGGAGGAAAGTTTAAAATAGTCCATCCCAGAAAGTGTTTCTGGTCCTTTCAGATTTTATAGCAGTGGCCTCAAATTTCAGTTCTGTCATTTTCATTTCTCTCATTTTCTTCCTTGTTAACATCTGACATAATTTGCTGCCTTTATTTCTCTTGTCTCCCACTTTTCCCAAATCCTGCTTCTTTTACTTTTTCTTCAGTGCATGTCGCATTCTGGAGAGGAAGACTGAGATGTTGACAGTGTTCCCTTCCCTCTGCACTCCATAAAAAATATAATTCCTGTGCTTTTATCTGTGATCACTCAACAGCTGCATTTTCCAAGATGAAGCCTCTCTGGGGGCTTCAGTGGCTCACTGGGCATCCCCAGATTCCCACCCTATATTGCTCACCATGCCTTGCATGTAGCATGGCTTATTCTCACTCTCTTTCTCGTCTAGGTGCCTCTGATCCTCAAATCCAAAACTTCTTTTTTCTCTCTGAGCATGTTGTGTCTATATCTGTTTCTCTATTACTCTCTCTTGGATCTTCCGTTGTTTCTCAAGGTTAAGCAGGTCTAAAATTGAACTTCTCTTACTTCTTCCTAGAATGCCTTCCCTCCCCCACTGCTCTATCACCAGTTTTCTCTGACATGTTCAAGCTCAGTATTAGGTTCGATCTTTCTCACTTCATTCTTCTCACATTACAGTTTTCACTAATTCTTTTTGCTTAATCTGGAATATTCAAAATAACAACCCTTTTTTTAGTGGGTATGTGATAAAAAATAACCAACACTGATCATCTCATAATTAGCATAGCCACTTCCTATTATCCCTCTTTTTTAACCTTTACAATGTATGCCATTTCAAAAAAACTTTACCAAATCTAAGGCTCATTCACCACAGCCCTCATACATCTTGCTCGCAGAATTCAGACTTCCTCACCCTCATTTTTAAGATTCTTTGCAGCTTCTATCTGACAATGTCTGATCTGACAATACCTCATTCCCTCTTCTGTCCTCATCTCTCTCTAGATAATGCTTAAGATTTCCCTTCATCCCTCTTTTTCATGGTAGTCTTCCCTCTCCAAGCAAGTTTACTTTTCCTTTCTTTCCTGTTGTATTCCTTCCTTCGTCTCAATTCTCTTAACACGTAAAAATTACTTTATATTAGAACCAACTATTAAGAACAAAAAACCCCAAAACAACCCCAAAACTGGTCAGAGCATGCTTTTGACTTCTGATATTTACAAGTCAAAAAGAGGGCAAGAAAGACTTTTGTTGCATTTCAAAGCAAGAAGAAAATACATTGCTGTTTTTCTGTCATTGTACCAGGTACCACAAAGGGTTTCTACAAGTGGTATTACCTATGCTAAATTTCCTACAGTCAAACTCCATCAGTGAGACTTTAATTTTTCTGTTGCAACAGTAATTTTCTTAAAGACTTGATCCAACAAAGTACTTAAACACTTGTTTGTGTTCAGACTTGTGAGTGACCTCACTGTAGATACCAGAATTGCACACCTCATATACTTGCAATTAAGCACACAAACAATTGTTCTACTCAAATTGTGCTTTAAGCTAGCTTAGTGGTTTATTACATTCATTTTGCTTTCAGGACATAAAAGAAATCATTTAAAGAAACATATCTTGCAAGATGCTGAATTTAAGCAGATTTTTCAGGTTTTAAAATATTTTTAGCTGAGGCGTTAACTTTATTCTACAGATTGAGACATTAGTCTTCTGACTTTTGTGGAAGTTCATAGGTAAAATAAAAAGTATGTTAAAAAAATGTGAGATCTCCTTATACTAACACTTGGGGATGAAAATTCTTGCAATTTCTTCTCTACCTCGTATGAAAAATGCTTTACCATAATGACACATTTTAAAAGTGTATTCCTTTTAATGAATACTGACTTCCTCAGAAATAGAGATATGGATAAATGGATATTGAAATGTAGAAACATATGCCATAGAGCAGTTATTGATGAGAAAAAGGCTTGATGTTCTTTCACAGAAACTACTCCAAGTTATTAGAGCGTTAAGTGTGGTTCAAACACTTCAAAGTCTAATTGCATTTTGTTTGGTGCCAAACCAGAAGGTCCGGCTGCATACAGAAGAGAAAAAAAGATATAATATATGTTTGGTACTAAAAAATGGATATATCCTTAAAACACCAGGCAGCATAGGAGGAGTACTTGGAATACTGAGTAGCATTTATATAACACATAATAAATTTTAAGCTTACAAAGGAAAGAAACTTTTCTTTATAGTTAAAAGCAACTCTTTTTTACTCTTTTAAGCATTTGCAAGTCAGTATTTCCCTTAATAGTGAATAAACCTTCAAAATTTTGCTGTGATGATAAATACTTACCCCTTCCTCAGGGAAGGGAAGTTTCGTGAGTTGATCATAAAATGAGTGTTCAACAAACTCACAGAGAAGCTGTGAATGCAGCTGAGCTTGGCTCAGTCTTTTGGATTTTAACCATTTTTTTCCTCACAGAAGTTACCCCTCTTTGGATACCTTCCTCCAACAAATGCCAGCCTTTCAGATCTTCATTACTCTTCCACATATCCTTTTCCAGAAAATACTGCATTACAGCATCAGAATCTCCCACTGCTTCAAAACATATATCGTGCTGAGACAATAGCTCTCAAGGTCACTTCCCAGAATCTTTTCTATTGATTAGCATTAAAAACTATTAGATGTCTGGCTGGGTGAGTGCCTGTTAGGCTACTGCTAGCATCTCCTGAGGTTTTAGACTGTTTTATGGAAGAGGACATGTATAAATTAGGATCTTTTTCTTCCTGGTGTCCTATTGCTACATTTAAATATTACATAAGGTATGGGCTGGGAGCAAACCAGGGGATTTTCTCACGTGGTGCACTGCTGAAGAAGAGCACAAAAAGCTGAGCTCTGCATGCCCTGAGTGTGCTGGATGGGAGTCAGCACAGCTCTGTGCAGCAGAGATAGTCCCTTTCATCTGTGAGATCAGAGGTTCAGCCTCTGCGCCGATCAGACCACCGCGGCTTTCAGCAGGGAACTTTGGATTTACGTTCCCAGTTTTAAATATCTTGATCTGTGCTTGCTGCCAGCTCAGGAGCAGCTCTGGGCATTGGGAGGGTGAGTGATAAGGAAAGATATTGACTTCTCACACTTGTGGGGAGAGCTGCTGCTGTGTGTCTTCTGCCCGGTGCAGGGGACAGCACTGAGGACAGTGCTCTGAGATCAGCCTCCTGGGAGCAGGCTCCCTGGACAAATGCCATCTGCCTAGAGATGCTCTTCTTTTGAAAGAGTTATGAAACCGTTTTCCCTCTTGCTGTGGTGATGGACAATGTGCAGCTTGGAATTTCTCAGTTTTTGTCAGAGCAGACATTTCTGTGGTGTTACTGTATTCAGGCTTTGGGTAGTTCATATTTCTGAAGAAGAGGTGTGTATGATTCCGAAGTTCTTCTCTGTTCCTATCACATAGGGGAAAAAAATGCTGTGTAGTTAGTTTTTCAGTGAAAGGGTTAAAAGCTGCTGACTCTCTTTTCTGAGCTGGGGCCCTGGTTCCATCTATACACGTGCAAGTGACACTCATACTCACAAAACTCACTTAATTGAGGACTGACTCATTCCCTCCTACATTCAAACCCATGCTCCCAACAGCTGGTACGCAGTGTCTTTTGCAGCTTTTAGAGTTTTGGGAGGGTTTTGCTGGAATTTTCTTGTGTATACTATATATTTCTTGTTAAATCATTGTCACAGTCTTCCATTATCCTGACATTCCCAGTTTCTACTGGCAGGGCATCAATAGCTGTCCTTCCTGTTGTTAGTTCTGCGACTGTTGCTCTTATAAAGATGCTTCTGGGAGTTTTGAGAGGTTTGATTTCTTTAGACAAAGACACCAGCATCAGCCTGGTTCCCATGGCTACCAGCTCCTCAATCTCTACTCAATACAGACTTTTCAGCCACTCTCATTCAGAAAAAAAAAAAGTAAAATAAAAATCCTTCTCTTATCTCTGGACACTGCAAGTTGAATTGCAACTTCCTCCTGTTATTCACACTGCCAGCAAGAAACCCTGAAGTGAGTGTAAAGGTTCACTCTGACTGTTCCATTCAAGGCCACTGCTGTCACAAATACATCATACAATCCTGTACATAAATCTGCCAGGATCCATCATAAAATAACTCCTAGGATTTTTTTCTCTCATCTTTTTCAGCTGGAGGATTGAGTGGGTAATTCATTTTTCTGGTTTCCTTGAAAAATTTTGGTTAATTTTTGGCATTCTCAAATCAAATGGGTAAAACGAACAGTTTGAACTAAAGTGAGAGCATTATGTTGCCTGTTTTCACACTGAAGAACAAGGCAAGCCAAAATAAAAACATTTCATTTTAAATAAGGGCAATTTTAACAAATGTAAGTAGTAGAAAACACAGATATAGCTCTGAGAACCATTCACAGAATAAAGTGAG
Source organism: Cnemophilus loriae (assembly GCA_013397755.1). Lineage (NCBI taxonomy): Eukaryota > Metazoa > Chordata > Aves > Passeriformes > Corvidae > Cnemophilus > Cnemophilus loriae. The sequence continues at coordinate 464,184 of VZTF01003398.1, read as the reverse complement.
AAATTTAATTTCTGTTCTCTCTTTTTTGGGCAAGCCAAGGTCCACTTCCCCGACCGAACAAGAGTTTTTTGCCTTATTTCAATAAGTCTTTAAGGACTTTGCACAAAACCTAACTTAGCTTTAACAGTTTTCTTCCTGCATCATATCATATTCTCTAGTGGAGTAGTTAAAGCAGTATCCTGGAGTGACCTTATACTGGGATAAAATATCAATTTCAGGCTTTTCAGGTCCAGAAAGCATCCCAACCCATTAGCTGGTCAGTGAGGATTTGTTTACTTTTCATTTCTAAATCTAGTCATACACATTCGCAAAATTCACTGAAGTGTACAACTGGCTTTAGGATGAAGAAGCTTGCACTGCTATAATTCAATAAACTGTTTTTAAAACCCTCCAGTCTTCTAGAGTTTTACCAAAACAGCATGTAGAATTTCAGAGGAGGACCAATTAATACCTTACAGTAATGCATTAATGTGTCACACAACATCTGATAGCCCAAAACACTTGATTTGGGTATAATTTAAATAAGAACAAGTCTAGAATGCCTGTGGGTTTCACACTGACTTACCACTGTATACATTGCCCAAACTGCACAAAACTCTAGAAAACAGAAAATCTTCTGGTAGCACAGTATCGGGGACAGCTGGCTGAAACGTTGCTTGAAACCACCATTTTGCAAAAAAATAAAGGCCTTCTTTTGAACTATGAATTAAAATAGTAGCAGTGTATATAAAATATCATGCCTTGATTTATTTTTCTCGGAACTGATGAAAAATATTATCTGAAACAAGGAAAAGCAGCCAGATTTAGATACTAAAAATTGGTTAGCTAACAGAAAATACATTTAAATTCAATTATACTGGCAGACCTTTCTAAAGACACGATTGCTTTTGGAACAAACATGAAGTGAAATTTCAGTGTGTAGAGTTCCCATATGATTTTCAGTTTGTTCTTTGTTGGGAGCCTGGATTAAATCAGCCCTCCAAGTACTTCTCCTGCAATGACACATCTCTGCTCCACCAAGTGTCTGCTGTCATGGTAGTTTAGCTCACTGATCCCTCTGTGGGATTGTTCTCCTAGTGACAGGAACTGTAGGGCTATCTAGTGTCTGAGTTCCCCCACATACTTGCCCTTGCCTCTCTGAAAGAGTGGAATGGTGGCATGTAAGGAATGTATACATTTGACTGGGATTTACGGATAACAAAGGACCAAGCTGGAATAGTTTCTTCATCACAGGTTTCCTGCTATGTGAGGATCAACTTTTCATCATGTGTACGACAAGGATGATGTTTTTGGAAGGCTTCAAATCTCTTGCATATGTGTGGTAAAAGTGGTCTGTGTGCACATTAAATACACAATCCGAGTCACTGTGGACCATCTGTGCACCACACATGAGGAATCTGACACTTTCTATCATCATTAAGCATGATATTCATGCAGTACTCAGCACAGGCTTAAATAATGGTCAGAGCAACTCCAACAAATGTAATCAACCCACAGCCATCCACACTCCTTCCATGCTGGGATCCTCCTCAGAAATCTCTTCTTCCCAAACCTGTGAACAAAAGCGGGTTTCATTTGACCATTTGACAAATTCGTCTGACCAGAAATATGCACTTTTGGGCAATTAAACGCCTCCTCGACAGCACATTAAAATAGGTCAGATGAACTGCTGTTAAGACTGCGTATTTCTCTCTTTTTTCACAGAGAGCCTAAAATGAAAACCTGAGCAGTGAACACCCACCTGCCAAAGGCCATTACAGCTGGGTGAGAAGCATAGCACTAAGTGTCTTTCAAAAAGCTTTTAGCTAAATCTAGGTCCTTTCAAAATGCTCTGTGCCTTTCCAGGGCTGCCTGCCATTGCATCTGTCCTGCCTTCAATCTGCTTGCCACTTGCAGGAGGAGCTTCAGGCGAGCCCGAGGCCAACAGCAGGAGCTAGCTCCAGTTCCACAGTTTTCCTACACATCCACCATCTGGCCCAGGGACTTCTGTGGATATACACCGAGACCTTGTGTACCTGTACAGGGTCTCCTCAGCAAGTATTCCCTCCCCAGACCTAATTGCTTAATTAACTGTTCACTTCCAACCACTGCTACCAGTGTCTTGAACTGACTGCTTGGGCACTTGCATTCCTAGGAAGAGATAAAGAAGAGTAGATGCAGTAGGAAGCTAAACAAGATGATGAGTCTGGTTTTTGCTCTCGAAACAGAGAAACCAAAGACTGTACCTTCTAACGATGAAATACATCCTACATTTATTTTAAACTACCACTGGTGATGCTAGTATGTTTCTCCAAATTAAAAGGAATTTATCTTTGGGGAATTTTATTTCCTAGTGTCAAACTCATGGATCTGGACCTTGGCTTGAAAGTAAAAATTGTGCCAGGGGCTCTTACACCAGGTTTTTATCTGAGAGTAGTGGAAGTAAAATTTGTCTGAAAAGTCAAGCATGCATTTATATGCAACTTAAAACTTAACTACTCTCTCAAAATGGGCATTTACACTTTTCAAATCATTAACATCCCCTTGGATACCAATTGCAGTAAACATTTAAAATGAAAGCTTTTCTCAGAATTGTCATTACTAAAAGAAGTAACTCGAAGCGAAACTGTCTCTAATTTCAGGCAGATCGATGAAATCCACCTTATGCCTATCTATTCAAGAATGTACTTAGTGAGTACAATTTAGGAAAAAAACTGTTAATTCTCCAGAATTAGGCTTCTTAGATACTTCCAAGTACTTCAAGTTAAATTTTGTCTAGTGCTGAAGAACAGACCTGTTTCCTGCTATATTTTTGAAACACTACGATAGCCTTTCATCTTGCAAGTGTGTAACTGAAGCTTCAGTTAGGACTATCATGTGCAGTCTAATCTCTGTGCAACACAACAAGAACTTTTCAATGATCTCCATGGCAAAAGAAATACTAAGAAATCAGCACAAGACCTACTTACTACATTTCTGAAGCATCTTTTGCTATCAGAGGTATGCTAAACATAGTCTGTTAAATCTGTTAACAACTTACTTCCCATTTAATTGTTCCCTCAAGAGTCATTGTTCTTTCATATGGTCTCTTAATAAAAATAATATACCAATAAAGTAATTAATATATGTAATATAATGTTTATTCATAAGATATTCTGTCTACAGTAAGCCGTTCTGACAAACTCTCCTCTCTGAAGGTCTCATGAATTAGTAATTAATTAAGCCTTATTTTTAGAGTATTTCATTTGAACAACACTTTCAGGCACGTGGTGTGATTCTTGGTGTGTCCTATGCAGGGCCAGGAGTTGGATTTGATGAGTCTGATGGGTCCCTTCCAAATCAGTATATTCTATGATTTTGTACTGATAATTTTCCCTCATCTCATGAGCTGGACTATGGTGAAACTGTCCTGTACTTAAACAGGCACAAGAAACAAAGCCTAAGAAGCTTCAAGGGGAGAAATCTTTCCTTTAATTGACAAGTGGGATGTCAAGGCTGCTCCCCACCATGGCCAGCAAAGATGAATACATGTGCACGAAGAGCAAAGAGAACAATTCAAGGGGAGTGGTAACTCTCCATGCTCTTCAGTCGACCCAGAAGCTCTAAGACATTTTATTTTGTATCTTCCAGCTGCCTCTGTCTTTCATGGGGATGAGCAGTCCTTGCTTATTCTTGAATCCTGTTCAGCCCCTGAGCATCATGTCCCTTTGGCTGGAGTGAACACTTTCCCCCTGTGATAGCCTTGGGTGAAAGTGGAAGGGCTCATAAGAGCTTGATGGTATCCTGATATTTTTCTGGTTCCCAGTCTATTCCTCTGTACAACTTTGAGGCTACTCATAAATATTCAGAAACCATTATGCACTTGAAATTTTCGTCTTCTTCAACTAAGTGAGCTGCATCATCAAGTTTAATATGCTAACTTTGAGGAATCCACTTCTTTCCCCTAACCTTTTTTTTTAATAAAGCTGGCATATATCACTCGTCTATATTACACTACAGCTCCATGGTGTTTTGTACATTTACTATATCATACGTCAATTCAACATCAATGTCCTGTGTTGATGTTTTGATTTAGAAGAGGGCTGACACAAAAACACTGAACCTCCCCACTACCTAGACCGCAAACACCAGAATTAATGGGGTGTCTGTGGTATAGAGATTGACTTTCTTTCTCCATTGGATAGTATGTGCACATTTGTGCTTCAATTGGCTGTAAAAAGTGGGATTGCTCAAGAAATTTGTAAAGGACAAGTAACACTTCCAGAACCGAGCTTATGTTGCCCACCACCACTAGCACACAGCCCTAGCATTGCTCTACAGGCATTCACACATTTTTCTTTCTCTATTCACCGTGCTCCATTCTCGTGTATTGGCTTATTTAGCCAAAGAAAAACACGTTAAATTTCAAAACTGAAAAAATTCTGTGTGGACAACTGTTGTTTTGATCAAACTTTTCCGGACTCCAAAAATACAAGAGATTAACTTGGTTAAAATAGTGGTGGGAAAAGATTTTCCACCTCTCACATTATGAAAATTTTTCTAATTGTTACTTTTTAATAGAATGCAAGTTTTATAAAAATGTTTGTTGAACAAGCATTGTGCCTTCTGCCTCATTGCTCTGATGGTACCTTCCACCGTGTAAAGTTGCATAGTATCCACTGAAAGACATAAAAGGAGCATAAACTAATATAGCAATGACTGAAGAGCCAGGATGTGGATGCCTGAGAGATCCCATCACATATGCCCTTCTTGATTCACTGACACGGTTACAGTCAGGTGAGATGCTGAAGTTTGACCTCCATTTCATAGGACAGAGTGAACTGCTGACAGATGTTGACCTTACAGGCTTGCACATCTGCAGTGCTTCCCTGCCATTAGCCCAAAATAGCTTTGATTAGCTAATTTTCAGATCGTGCTTCAGTGCCCATTTGTTTTGCCTGGTTCTTGACAAAACGGTACAATCAATCTGGGTACAAAAAACATGATCAGTTTTCAGTTAAGTAATTGACAAATGATTGGATTTTACACACTTTCTGACATAGCATATCAGAATAAGAAAAACAAACACATCACAGTGTTATTTTGTATATGTTCTGCATTTTTAATAATCTTTGAAATAGAGGCTCCCTCTTTTATTCCATGATTGTAATAATCTGGATTTATTTTGTTCCTGGTAATGAAAGGAAATTGTATGCAAATTCTATTCCCAGACCAGCCAGATTAACAACTGTAAAACCCTTCAACCCTCTAGTTGGCAAATGATTTATTGACATGACATTCAAATGTGTTTTGCTTCAGCATTAATGACAGGAGTTCCAGAACTTGTCACTAAAGTGATAAATGGATCCTTACACGTACAGCCTTGAAAAACTGGGAATGGTGCCATTTTCCCTCTTCAATTTATTGAAAATCACCTCTCTTTACATTTACAGGAAGTAGCAACTTTTTTTTCCATGCTGTAGTTATAATATATCATCATTTTGTTTATGAACAGTTAATTACTTTATTCGACCTTGTGTTATTGGGAGGGTATGGGTTAGTACATAGGAAAAGCACTCTGAAAACAGCTGTGGCAGGACTGATTTTTTTTGACCTTGAAGAAGATAACTGGGATGAATACAGCAGCCTAATCAAATGCAATAGTAGTAAAACTGCTATGGTCATGAAATGCATTCATGGCACATTTCCTAACGTGTCTGCTTTAAGCATATCTACACAAGTTTCTAAAAATGAGGAAAAGAGGTTCCCAAGGACAAGTTGTTCCTATACCGAGAAAAAAACATTGACACTGCAGCCTACAGCAGTTGCTAAAATATTTATGCAGATGAAAAATAACAGATTTAATCATGTTGTTATAAAAGTTGGAGCTCTCTGGTATTTGCAAATGAAAGATGTGAGAAATGGTAAGTTTCACTCTTACTCAAAGTGCAGAGAGAAATTGCATTTATTTTTTTATCAAAAGCTTTTACTGTGAAGATTCATATATATTTGTGAAAAAGAACCGATTTTGTTGAATTTCTTATTCGAGATTTGGTTTTGCAAAAATTTTGTGAATTCATCAAAATTAGTTCTATTTTCAAACCAAAAAATTCAGATTGTTCAGTCTATGATGGCTGTTATTTCAGCAAACTGATTTAACTTGTAGGAAAGAAAAAATAATTATACCATATTCAAATAAAAATGAAACACTTTTGTGCTGAAAGGTTTCAATAGTTTCTATTCTTTTGTATTATTAACAGTGACCAAGTTGAGAAAATTTTCCTGATTGATTGTTTGACCTGGTTTGGGTGAGAAAACTGACTTTTAAAAAAACCTCAGCAGTTTCCCAGGACACAAAGACCATTTTCACTCTTGTGTATTAACAAAATTTTGTAATGAGCTCAATCTGTTAGTATGGGTTGTTTGGTATTTTGAAAATACTCTGCATTCAGATGTCCCTGATAGGCTGATACCATTTGCTGGTGTGGGTAGGCAGCGTGACACCAGTTGGGTATTTCACAGCTCAGACACTGCGCAGCTGTCCAGGCATGCTGGAAGGACCCAGGTGTCAGACTGCAAGGGAAGGAGAAGGCAGGAGTGAGAATCAGTGTAGACTACCCCAAGTTCACTTCCTTGCAGTAGGGACCATGCCAGCCCCCTCAAATCACTGCTTTAAGGTGCCCAAACTGAACTGCTGTTATTCAGATGAAAATTAAGGCTTCTCTGCCAAAGAAAGCAGGAATAAACTCGGTGTGAGTGGATCAATTGCTCTGATGTAAAGCTCAGTACAAAACGCCACCCAGACTAGGAACAACTTCTGCATCTCTAGCACAGACCATCCATTACAACCCCAACAGCCCAGGCACTGTAATTAATACAGTGCCAGTTGTTTTTAAATGTGACTGTACTTTATCACAACTTTAAAGTGAAAAATTGGATTGAAACTCCTGGGAGGACAAACTTCCCTTTCTCCAGTGAGTCTGCAGCTCTTGTGCCTAGCAATCCTCTAACATTCATATGTCTGGAAAAAGGATAAGATGAAGGCAGAAAGTGCCCTTATATGTAAAAAGCTTAAAAATAACAGAGAATTTACTGAACTCTGATGTACTCTGAAAATATTTAAGGGGTGAAGTCCCTCAGAGCATTTTTTTATTAACCTTTTTTCCCCCATCCTTCATAACAGTAGCACAACAATAGCTCTATTATTGACTGTTCTCTGAAGATTTATCTTCGGCCTGGACAAACTCAATCAGATTCATAGCTGGTATATTTCTGGATGCCGTTTGTTCTGGAAAATGAGGGCCATTCCTTAGTCAATTAGATTTCCATGTAAAACTATCTGTTATGATTCCCAGGAGCTTTATTCCATGTGAAAGGTTAAAGGTAGGTTTCACAAGCCTTGTAGGAAACACTCCTACTGTTCAATAGTGCAGGATGCAATTTAAGGTCAGCATTAGGTAAGAGGAAAATATGAGCTGTTTTATACTTGAACAGAAACCACAGACCTTGCAAATACAGTAAAGTTTCAGTGTTGTGAGAAAAATAATGATGCAGTTTTTATTGTTATGAAATGCCTGATAAAGGCTGAAATAGCATTCATAGCAGAGATTTAAATAAGGTTTCTATTACACTGCTTCCTGGCATTTTATCAAATCAGATGGATGTAGACAACATATAATGTTATCAACATCAATCCCACATTCAGACTCTCCAACGCATCTGAAGACATCTTTAGGAGTGCATGGCGTTTTTGTGCTTATTTGTCAATACCTATGGTGTAAACTGGAGACATAATGATGCTGTGAAGTAGCTCATTCTGATAGCAGGTGACACCTTACCTTGCTTTTAGCCTGTGTTGCTCATTGTTGGCTCCTTTTAGGCTGACTTGCTTTGAGGTGTCTGTAAAGTGCTGGTGACTCGGTGTGGTCCCCAGCAAAGTTGGCTGTTGCCTTCTGCAGCCTCCTGTGATCTGTTTTCAAAAAGAAGGGCAGGTGGAGAAGCTGTGATAAAGAGAATGGTTAAGATTAGGATATGATACATCAGCTTGTTTAGGCACACAGTGCTTATTATATGCACTCATATATGACTTGGAAGGAGAGGTGATCACTGTGGAAAAGATGAGTCAAGGTGACTTAGAAGAACCAGAGGGCTGAGGAGGAATTCAGACCTCAGTTACCCAGATGAGCGATGGTAAGTGAATTTCATGCCTGTTACTGAGAAACCTATGAACTACCCAAACATCAGAGAATTCTCAATTAACCTTATCAGCCCAGCAGAGAAGACAGGTTCTCACCATAGCGCCATTAGGGCTCTGCTGAATGCGGTCAATAAAAGACAGGATATGCTGCAGAGATAAGAATGGGATGATAAACTCTGCAGAAGGTATAATGCTGTAACCAAGTGTGCCTCCCCATCTAAAATACAAAGAACAGCATTGGAGAGAGGAAAACAGCAAGTTCAAGAAAGAATGGTGGAAAAATCGATCTGAAAAGCAGAACTCCCTACAACAGAAAGTCAACAAAATCAGGAATTTAAAAAGAATTTTAAAGTGATTATAAATAATGACAACGGTTTTGGGAAATATCTGGAAAATCTCATACATAGGCTAATCTTTATTGGATCAGGAGGAGACATAATGATGAGTGACAACTGGCTCACTTGCACTTACTGAGAAGTTCTTAAATCCTACATTGAAATGTCTGCCGGACACAGGTTTAGATTACTGGACGGCATTTCTAGTGTAACAATTCCTGTACTCGTATATTGGTTAAAAATTAAAGAGGAAAGAATGATACAGAGTCACTAATATAGTTGCACATAACTTTACCCCTAAAACACCTAAAAATTCTTTTTCAGAGCTCCCTTGAATATCTGTGGAAAGTTACTATGAACATGCCTTCTTTGTGCTTGTTCAGACATAAATCAAAAAAGAAGCTTTTCATCAGAAGATCAGCATGAAACCAACCTCTGAATGCTGACCTCCGAAAAGTAGTCTTGTGCTGCTACAAAATTAGACACTTCTATGTCTCTGTTCTGAATAAGTTGTTAACCTTCACCCTTTTCCCAGCGTTAGCAGAAATAATCATTGCTACTTATCATTGTTACTCATTGTTTTCAAAACACACGTGTTTTGAAATCTTCGCCTTGAGAAGATTTTGCAAAAATTGCATATGTACAATAAAAACTAATGGGATATGAATAAACTGTAGTTAACAAGCCACAAAGACCCATTTGAAACAGGACTTTTAAGATTTTATTTGAACACTATGATAGAGAGCACCTGATGAGTGAAAAACCTAGATTGAAGAAAAGACATGAAATTATAGACCATTAGAGCAGGAAGCGCAGATGCATTTGTTCTATAGATGTACTTTAAAATTTACTTGTCTTTTAATTCTGCTCCCATTGTAAGCCAAATCCAAACTTCATATATTTCCAATTGATTTTCCTTTTCATGATCCAGTAGACTTGTCACACCTTGTATTCAGTTCAAGTTTTGGAAAATGCTCACATTCACAGTGTTACGTATTGTCTAAACCGGGCTGGGTTTGAACCCATGTTCCAGGGTATGAATAACTGTGCTTGGCCAAGTATCCTCTGACAGGGAATTGCTGAAGGTGAGCAGAACTGACAGTTTCTTTGGGTTTAAGGCCCAGGGTGACCCTAGCTTTCTAATTTAAGAGCAGGTTTTGCTTGGTGAGTTCAGAGGTAGCACAGGTTACTCCCTTGCATCTCAAAACTAGACCAAACAGAGGGAAAAATAAACATGTCTCTCATTGCTTTCTAAGAGCAATTTTAGATCTCTACCCACTTGGTGTGCTGCCTGTTCTGAATCTCAGCTGAGGCAACCAGCACTTCTCACGCACTGAAGGGTGAGTTGCAGTGGCCAAACCAGGGCAGCGGATTCCTCCTGAGGAGGCGGGAGACACTGGGCATTGCAACACCCCCCTGGGAGGTACGGCTGCATTCCACCCTCTAACTCAGCTGTGGAGAGCCTCAGGGTATTCTGGTGCTCACTCAGATTTTTGAGAATCCTTTTGATAAATACCAATAAAAGTAGAACAAATAGTCAACATAGCATCACTTGCATGCTTTTATCAACCTGGTATACAAAGATCACGTAGTCCATAAATAGTCTGATAAGACAGAAGGAATTATAAAAGTCAGGCCATCCAATGTTCAGGACAACACAGGTCAGAAAAACCTCAGTTATTTCTGCACAGAGATCAAAACTTTTGTTTGGACAGAGGAGACAGATCTGACCTTGCTGTGAAGACTTAATATCTTCACCACATACAGTGGCACACTGTCCCAGTGGCTAATTATCCACTCTTGCTGCTGGGAATGTGCTATTTCTTGTTTGATTTTGTTTAACTTCTGCTCCTATTTAATCTCCTTTTTTTTTTTTTTGGTTTTGTTTTGTTTTGTTTTATTTTGTTTTGTCTTTCTTGTTTTATTCTCTCCTTACAAAATTAAAGAGACAGCCACAGCCAGTAATCTTTTTCTTGTGTTGGCACTATTAGACTGTAACTGAATCACTGCTTAGCCAAATTCATGCTGAGCACCTCAGATTTCAGTACCTATGTCAGACTTTCCATAGCACAAATGATTTCTGTTGTTCTTTCTGATCCCCCTTTCGTTTGCCCTTTTCTCTTTGACACCAGGATCAAACTGTTCCTGTGCCAGACTTTATTGTCTTGTACATAGAGGTAACACTTCTCTCTCTGCTCTAGCTGCCTATCAAACCAAAGATACCCCTTGGCAGGATGAATATTTTCTCTTTAGCCTATGCTGAGTTTGGTGGAGTGGTGCCACCTTGGAAAGGGAGGGAAGAGATGGAAATTTCTTCAGACCAGTACAGAAAAAAGAGCTGCTGCTCTTTCTGGAATAAGGTTGGGGATAATCCGCTGTATGCATGGGACAAGGTGATTTACTGCCAGCGTGTCTGGGCACTTACTGTTACTGTGGCACAGGATCTACCACCTGTGAAAACCTGGGGCAGGAGATCAGGACAGCACAGCAGGTTCTGGCTGAGCAAACATGAGGATGTGTCACATATGGTGCTGGACCTTCCCAGTGTCTCTAGCTAATCTGGGCCACCAGCATATCCTCAGAGATCAGAGCGTAACCAGAGAGCAATTGAGCACCCTGCTCAGAAACACTTCATAGCAGTCCTATGTCAACTTTCACTTGCTTACACCATCTCCATCTCTCATTTCCCTATCTCCTTCCTGTCTACCTACATCCTTGCAGCACACAGTTCTCATCCTTCTGACTGCTGCAGATACCCTGATTTGGACAGGGTATATCTTGTTGGACACAAGAGCTGTACTAGTTGTGCAGAGGCTGTAGACAGCCAGCTTTTCACTGGAGGGATGTCTGTGAACTTTGATAATTTTGTTGAATTATGAATATCAGGGTTGTAAAATATATACAATGTTTTAAGTATGTGCCTCTGGGTTAGTACCTAAAACTGCTTTCTATCAGAATTGAGAGATCTTTTATGGTTATAGTCCTTTCACTTTCTGTGCATTATTTCAGCTATATTTTTAAACAAGTGTATTCAAAATTGTTCAACAGACATTTTCTTCACATATATTTCAAACTACTGCTTATCTAAAAGAGAATTTAAAAAATGAGATATGTGCTGTCACTTATCTTCAGGTTACTTAAGCAACCTGCTATTACTTCTATTTCAGGATTGAATGAATCACATTTTTATAAGCAGAAGGAAACATAACCAAAAGATTTCCAGATAGTCTCTGTGGTCATTAGATCTAAGTACCTAGTAGCATTAGTAATTTCACTGTGTGTTATCTGAAACTTTAGGCCTTGAATCATCTCTCTGTTTGGCTGTATGTTCCTAAGCCAATTTTGAAAAAGAAAATTAGGCTCCTAATTTTGAAAGCTGAATGGCATCAGAGTGAATTAGGCTCTAAAATCTGGCTTGATTCCGTTCACTATCTGTGCCATGACTGCAAGGCATTATAAGGCAGCCATGCCTTTGCAAGAATTTGTGGTTTCTTATTTTACACTGAAAAAGTTATCCTAAATACACAATATATTCAGCCATGATATTTGCTAATGTATTTATATGCTGTTATGACTAAGACAGGCATTCTTAATTAATAAGTCACAATTTCTTATTAGGTCCCTACTCACTAAGTGGCATGTGACTCAGTTAAAAGGAAATCATCAGGCAAAGCTCTGGTGAGTGCTTTAGAAATACCGTAATGGCTGCACTGCAATTAATGAAGTGTTAGAGATAATCCATTGCCATCTGTCTTTATTTTGCTAAGCCACTCAAGCAGAGACCATATTTGAAGGGAGAAAAGAAAATCCAGATCTAGAAGAATACTGCAAATGAGTATTCACTAACATTTGTTCCAGTTCTGAGCAGCTGTTCAATGTGATCGTGTTCATACCTCCTTTTATTCGCTATTCATGATCATTCTCACAAATGAGGTTTTTCTTCATACAAATACCTAATTGCAAAGGAGCACGTTGCTATTCTTCTATTCACAGTGCTTCTGCCTCTCAGCCAGGGACCCAAATCAAACTGTCTGACTCCGCTGGTCGACAGCCGGCTGCTCACAACAACCTGGGAGCAGTTCTGAGGTGAGACTTGCACAAAAGGCTTTGGTACAAAAGTCCCCAGGACTCCCCATTTCTGAACCTCGAGCGAAAGAGAGAACAAATGCAGAAATGACTGAGACTGTCAGGAATATGGCTCACTAAACCTTTTGGCCAGCTGCAGAGTTTCCTAAGCTCTAAGCTGGGCCGCAGCCCCAGGGGCTTGGAAAGGCTGGTCTGAAGGTACGAGGCTCTTTGTCTTCTTTTTAACAGTCAGATACAATGAGGGCAGCGATCTTTTTAAATGGCCATACTCATATGCATACTTACATGTACATATGTGGTGGCAGTGCTGCATGGGGATACAGATGGAATTCCCTTGTATCTGCGCATCTCAGGAATCTTAAACGATTTTTTTTTTTCTGGTTCTGGTTCTGCTTTCCCGCCTTCATCATGGAGACTTGCCTCTCTGTCCTACTTACCCACCCTGTGTTCACCAAATACAGATACAGTTCAATCATTAGTATACTCGCACCACTCTGAAGACAACTAAGTCTCTTTTTAAAAAAGTTTAATTAGTCTTTGTCTGGAACACTGACCTACCAGTCGGTCCTATTAAACCAAACAGAAAATACATATTAATAATTATAAGTCCGCAGCTCTCTCCAGGCAATGATTTTTGTGATAATGAAGCCAAAAACTGTGGTGAAATCAGAAAATGGTCAGTGAGGATCTTTAAAACAGTGTGAAAAACACTGACTTTTATGAGTGTTTATTCCACCCAGTAAAATTGTCCAAACGAAACACTGACAGTTTTATTACCTAGGGGACTGTAATAAAACAAAATTCAATATTCTTTTTTCACTACAACTATTATTTTGGAGCATCTTGAAAGATTATGTTCCTCATGTCCAGAAACATAAAATGCAGTAATTGAAGATACACCGAACAGTTCGCCAAATAGATTTTGACAAAGGTTCTTCATCAATATTTTACTGAGAATGAAAAATGAACATGTCCTTTTTATTTATTCTCTCAGGAGCCTAGCAACCTCTCATTGTGCTTCAAGGGAAAACTCAGTGCTTCTGAAATGATAGTCTTTCATGCAATCTTTTAAGAAGGTTCCAGTGCCATGTGACCATAATTTTTCATTTATTTTTTTAATGGGATCTTTTTCTTGAATTCATATCTGGCGTATTTTTGACTAGTATTCATAGCAAAGCAACACCCCGTCTGCATAGGTATTTATTCCTGAAGAGATCTGCGTTTTGATTTTATCTGTGTGTGAAATGAATTCTGACAGATCAGCTTATCAGTAAAAACGAAGGCTGCTTCTATGAAATCGGTCTGCTCATGCACTCCCCAGCTAAACAGGCTACAAAAGTCTAGCAGTTTCATCAGGGTGAGGAAGCCTCTGAGTCCGTTGGTTTTCACTTCATCACTTAATTATAATGCTTTGTAGGGTGAAGTAGTTCAAAAAGCTGAACAAAGAATGAAGAGCTCTCCTTACTTGTTGATAGCCAAATATTCCCACCTTTACCATTCATGAGCTTTTTATCCATGTTTGATTCCATTAAGGGAAATATGCACATGGTGGAGGGACAGACATTGCCTTTTACAGGCCACTGCAGAGTTGTAGCCTAAGTGCTCTCATGGCTCCCTGGCTGTTCCTGCCTGCTTTTACTGAGCAGCTGGGGGGGAGGACACATTTCCCATTGTCTTGAAATTGGAGGTCCCTAAAGGAAACGGGATGGAAACTTTCTGCAGCACCATGAAATGAGCCATTATTTGGAAACCCCACGCCTGCCCTACAGAGAGAATGCCAGGGCACTGAGGTCTTCTCTTCCTTATTGGCATGGGTCTCTTGGAGAAGGTACCAATGTGGACAGACAATCACACTTTCTCAGCTGACCCTCAGCTCTTGGCTGTCAAGTGATCCATGTCACTGCCTTGGGTGCCAGCTTGCACTGGCTATGCTATTTTGGGCTCTGTGATGGCAGAAAGTAGGACTTGCAGTGTACCTTCCTTTCTGATGGCCAGAAAATATCCTTTGACTGGCCTCAGTTCCATTACTGTGAGTGATTTGAATTATAATGATACCTCTAATATTTTTCGTAGAAAAATGTGCAGTTTGCCATAAACCTCTGGAAAGAATGAACAAACTCGTGGCTCAGAATGATCAAAAGCAGCTTTTGGTTCATCATTCTGCAATGGAGATTTCCCTGCAGCCTCTTTTTCTGTAGCATTTCTCTTTAAACATTTTCTCAGCATCAATCTGTTGGTCATTCCATCACAGAAAAGAATCCTCAGTTGCAACATGTGATAAAGCTGCAAGCACACATAAAATATCTTAGATCATAGAGATTTTCTCAGAGGTGACTGATAATCAGAGAGATGAACTGACAGGGAGATAGTTGATGTAGAAGTAAGGCCTTGACATAAATCTTTCAAAGGAAAGGGAATAGCTGGTTAAAGTACATGAAAAAAAGAATGTCAAATATTCAGGAAGTTGGATAAAAGTCTAGGTTACAGTGCACTTGCACATCCAGAATACCTACTCTGAGAGGACAGTAAAAGTAAATCATAGCATCTGTTCTCCCAGCATTCATCTTTCAGTATTGTTTTGGTGTATGTTCCTGGTTTGACGGGGTCAGCAGTTCATTGCATCTAAATGCATGTTTGTCTCCTTAAATGATCTTTCAGATCATGTTTACTTGTTTACTTCAGTCCTCAGACGTGGATGTACCCAGTGAAAACTGGCTGCTGCACATTTTGATGTTGCAAGATGCAGAGCACTGCACATCCCTGTATCTGAGGGCACAGTTAAGCCCTCAGAACAGCTGAATTGTGTCTTTGTACAACAGAGGATTTGATAATTGGGCAGATGAAGCATGAAGGAATGAAGCTAGAGAGCTGGTGGCACAAATTCCAGGCTGAATCCAACGAGTTGCATTGTAAGAATGATTTTTTGTCTTTAGAACATCTTTACAGCAGGGCTGTAATGGAGATAAAGCAAATGTTATTTACTGCTGTAGAATCATTCAAATGCCTTTCTTTTAGAAGCATGCTATGCTGCTCATAAGCAGGCACAGGGCAGCAGTCTAGTCATCGTGCTGTCTGCATTTGTAACTGTTCCCACTGAGGAAAATCCTAAGGCCATTCAGTGCCTGCATGACATGGAGCTGGGGCATGTCAAAAACATATCCTGTTATGTTTGGGGTGCAGTTAGAGATAATAATAAGTTGGCTTATAGTTTTAATCAGCAATTATTGGATGTATCCCTGCCAGATATGTAGAAAAAACATCTGTAATGTTCATGTCAGTGTTGCATCCAGATTCCTTAGTCAATTGTGCATGGGAAAAGGAAGTATTTTGAAATATTGCCAACACATGGATATTAGGTTATTACTTTAATTGACTGCATCAGCAAATGCACAGAAGTATCACTTACCAGACAAGTTTCTCTTGGTTACTCTCTGATAGTGAATTTCTGTTCACATAAATTGAGCTTCTAGGACTTCCTAAGGAAAGAAATATGAGGAACAGACATCCCATTTATCATCCTTAGGCCAGTGGGGACATTGAATATTTTAACTAAGTTTTGACAAATTGTGTGTAAGTCGGTGATCTAGGAATGAAGTGCTGGAAACCATTGGCTATACGTTTATAAAAGCAAGTAGGAAATTTAATATGTTAGGAGCCAGATGGAAGGAGTATGCCAGTGTCATGCAGAGAGAAACTTACATTTGAGACACGGAATAAACTGTAGTTATAATTACAGAAAAAATTTGGCTGCACTGAAGGATGTTTTGTCATTGATTTCAGAGAGAATAGAATTTCATCCAGAGCATGTAGGAGTGAACAGCATTTGTTAGGATCATATCTTTAAGATAGATGCAGGTATAAACTAAAGGACAGATGCCCCAGAGAGAGCAGTAACAGTTAGGAATAAAATTACTTTTTTCCCTGAACAATGAACTTCGTGTATGGTTTTGTAACGGCATTTTCTTGCTCTGCAGGGCAATTTGTGAAAATATGTTTTGTTACTTTTTTTAAATTCGATGCTTTCAAGCTGGTTTATGTGAAAGGAAAAAATAACGCAATCCTTAGGTAAGCACTTGCTGCTCCAGGAGAAAAGCTTTTGACATTTGCCTTATGAGTGAATGTAGTGGCACTGAGTGCCAACCCCTAGAAAAGAAGTTTCACATCAGTGCAAAAATTGACAGTACTGTGTATGTTGATGCCAACTTTGTGCAGGGCTATCATCTCTCACTGGTTCTGTAGAAGAAGTGCCACATTTCCCCTTCTTTCCGGACATGTCAGCAGGTCCTAAGGGCACATTTCTGTTAGCTGAGCATTCTCATGGCACACTGCTAAAAAAAGCTGCTACTAGTTCCTGACCCAAGATCTCAATGAAATACTAAATGCTTTTTCACAATACCTCTGGTTTAAAACCTGTAGGAAACATTCTTATTTTACTTGTCGTGCAGAGCTATTGTGCAGAAAGCAAGGCTGCAAGAGGAGCTATGCAGACACAGAACATATTCTGCCAGTGGCAAAACAGGCATTATGAACTTCGCTGAAGTATAAATCAAAGTTTGTTTTTAGCAGTAGGGAAAGTATTAAGGGTACATTCTATTCATTCCATATCTACCTGGGGTCCCAGAGCTTCGCAGACATGAAACGACAACGGTTCTGTGATGCCAGTGCTTCTGGGACTGTCTTTGCCCTGGGTGACACCTCATGAAGAGGATGTTATCTTTGCTGGACATTATCAGCTGTGTAAACTCAAGACTGAAAAATTCCCTCTTCTAAGTGCATCACTGAGAACTGACGAAATCTGGCATCTCCTGGAAAACTTTGGCAAGCCTGCAAAGTTTTTAACTTTTCTGCTTCCATTTCCATGCTGGAAAATCAAGAATGGGGGAAAAGATTTTTATTTTTTACATTTTTTTCACTTGATATTATAGTGTTTTGAATGCAGAAATTCAAGGAACATGGAATATAAATGTGCAATGAAAGAACTGATCTGACTGCCAGAACCTCAGCCAAGATTCAGTGCAGCTGTGGCTCAGCAAGGGTAGATGGGTCAGGAAGTCTCTGTATCATCCATATTGGTCTGGCTGTTCTGAATATCAGTTCTGCTTATTGCTGTTGGATTACACGCTGAGGAGAAGAGGAAAATTAACTTGCTCTCTGGAATGCAAGATGAGGAGTAGTTTTGCTGCCCAGCCTCACATTTTTGAACTATGATTCTGCTGATATCAGCAGCTGTCTGCTGAATCATCTTTCTCTTCTGCCGTTGCCTTAGTCCTTTTAAAGGAAGAATAAACACAGTGAAACAAGATGGAGTAAAACACAGCCGAACTTCAAAGGGATTACTGCACCAGGGACTGGAGATCCGCTCAAAAAAGACTCAGTCAAAAGGCTCAGTAAAGTAATTCGCTAATGTAATGTTCATTTTAGAGGGAGCAGTGATGATTTTAACCGTGGATAGGAAGAGTTATGATCCCGTGCACCGGAGTGAGACTTATTCATACAGAAAAGCTCAAAGGGTGGATTTTTTGTAGGTTTTGGTTTCCACCCAAATTTTCAGGTGATACGTGGCTCTACTAAAATGGTGGCAGCTTTACCACTGGGCATAGACGAATCTCAGGTTGGATCTGTAAGATGGACAAGTTACTCTTCAGTCTTTGGAGGACTTCTCTACATACAATGAACATAAACAGATTCTGCTGTTCCGAAATGCGAGTTTCAACTGTTTTGATACAAATATTCCATACAAATAAAGAAACGGAAGCTCCAGAATAGCATAAAAATGATAACAGACACACACAGACACACACACACACACAAATACTTCCAAGCTTTCTGTTACAGTGCCAGACCTTGGCAGCAGGAGATTATTAGCCTGTTTTTCAGACTTTCTGGTCTAATTTTTGTCTCTTTTCTAACAGAATAATTTCACTGACTTCAAGAGATATGTTCCTCACTTTTCCAAGAGGGCTACCACGTATAGGCTGGAGAAATACATGTAACTTAACCAGAAAAATAAATTTCCAGATGCTTTTCTGCCTTCAGTGAAAAATTGGGGGTTTAGTCTTGCCCGTCTAAACATAACAGTAAAGATTTGTTTGCTTTCACAAATGAATAATATTCCAGATTATCTTCTGTGGGTTTTGGTTGCTATATTTGCAAATACATGTATGTTTTCATTTGTCCTAAATTTTCTATTTTTTTCAATAAATAGCAAGCTACAATAAGTATTACTGGCACTGTTTATTAAGGTTTACAAAAGGGTTTAATCCATATCACAGTTTTAAGACAAATTTTCCGTTTAGAATTAGTATAGTATGACTGAAAACTGATAACAAAATGTCTAGAGCTGCTGTGTATTTATCACAGCTGAAGAAGTGCACTGCCATGTTAGCACTTCAATGATTTAGCACGTCTTCTAACGGAAAATTCAATTAAAAAAAATGTCTTCTCTTATTTTGTTTTTGTTTGTATGCTTTGCTTTATTTTGGTTTGTGTTTGGTTTGGTTGGGGTTTTTCTTATTGTTTTTGTTGGGATTTTGTTGTGGGTTATTTTAGATAAAATATCTATATTTTAGGATTTTGGGTCCAATCATCTTCCCCCAGCCTCTGATAATACCACTTGGGTGGCAGGAGAAGTGCTCGTAACTAGGCTTTGTTTAGTGCTGTGAGTGAGCACTTAGCCGTAAGCCTCCCCGAGATATGTTTCTTCAAAAGCTGATTGAGGAAGGCAAAGTTGGACTTCTGCTCTGAATCTCTGTCCCAAAAGCCCATACTTCTCTGTTGATACCAAGATAATTTCAGCTGCACTTTCCAGGGGAATATTACCAAATGGATAAGGAAATAGAGAAGCTGTTTAATATTTATGTGTCTTAGGGTGGTGTCTTGGTCAACTTCTGGAATGTAATAAGGCAGTGCACAACAGCTCTAGAAAGCCCTGGCTGATGAGTGCAGGACTGAGAAGAACAATTCTAGTGGGATGGCCCCTGGGTGACCCAGGGCAGCTCACTAAGCCAGCAAAACCCTACCCTGTTTTTTCCCTCAGTTTTCTGCTGATTCAGGGAGTTGAATCATCTCCCTGGGAGGTCAGAGCAAGGTGAGAATGGAAAGGAGAAGGAAAAAGAGGAAGAGCCTGGCACCTTCAGCAACACCAGTCTTCCAACTGGGCTCAGCCCAGCTCAGCCGATCACCTTTTGGCTCAGTTCACATGAAGTAATGAGATAAATTTAGAAAAACTGCTTGACACTCAAGATCTACTCATTCACCACCTCCACAAGCCAGAGAAGAACAGTTTATGCGTGCAGAATTTCCAATCACTTTGTATTTATTTGAACAATAATATTCACATGTCTGCATCTTGGATTTAGTCCTGCTCAACAAGAAACAGATTCTCAGTCTCTGTCAGGTATGCAATTTTTCTGTGTGGGTACGCTGTTCGGTGTGGTCCATTCAGCAGGAACTAGTTAATTTACTTGTGAGTTAATCCGGAAAACCTCTGTGGCAGTCTGAAACAAAGAGGGATTGATGAAAAAACAGACACAGCAGTCATTTATTTGGTGATGTGGTCTGAATAAGAGATGAACAGTAATGGGTTATTTAAACAAGCCTGCTTTATTGTCTTTGTGCTAACAAGATTCTGTGACATTACAGAAGTAGATCATCGAAAGGTCCAGTAAAGTTCCCTGCCCTTTAGTGTAAAATTTCTCCAATTTCCTCCAGGCAGAAACAATCTGCTGACTAGTGGCATCCGCCTTGTGTTGCACAGGCTCTTTTAGGGTGAATGAAGTTGTGCTTCCTTCCACATTTAACTAAGGGAAGTGAAGGAAGAATTGCTTGCCGGATGAATACGCGTGTGCTTATATATAATACCACATATACATGCACATACATATACTGGGATTTGTGTACGTGTGTGTGATTGTATGCATTGTATATATATAGAGAGAGAAACATGCTTATAAGTACATATAGGCAAAAAAATGCCTAAAAATTTTAAACTAGACATGCAAAAGTATGGCTTAGAGTTGATCAAAACAGCAAGGCAGGAAGTGAGTCGATACATTGCTGCTGCTGTAATCTCTCTTTAGGTCAAATACACTGGCAGCAGGAAAAGGATCGCCTTGTCAGCCTGTGTCTGCAAGAAGCAAATACACTCTGGTTGATGCCATCTGCCCCTTTACTGTGACTTGGGCACATAGGATGGGTAATGCCAGAATGTTTTAGTGGGGCTGTCCCATCTGAGGCAAGTGAAGATGTTCAGTATTTGATATCTGGAACAGTTGGAGATACAGCATAGCGGACCAACAGAGATCCAAAAAACATAAGTTATGAGGAAAGATTAAAAGACTTGAACTTGCTTATCCCAAAGAAAAAAAGATTAAGGAGAAGACAAAATAATAGCCTTCAAGTAAAGATGAAAAGACAAAAGGAATAAATTGTCTCTAGAACCATGATGAATCAGATAAGGGGGAATAAAAACAGATTGTATCAAGGAAGATTTAGGTCAGAGACTATGAAAAGTTTCTGCAGGGAGCAAGTAGATATGTACACATGGGGGAGATGTGACTGCCAGCACTGAAGTCTTCAAGAATAAAGTGGAAGAGAAACTATCTCGAGGGGCCTGGATTATTGTTTTCTGCAGAGGGCTAGAATTCTTAAGGCTCCTGCCAGGCTCATTTTCTGACTTTTTGGTAATTTTCAAGCTATTTTATCTGGTCCAATGATTTCTGACTAGAAAATTGAATCACTATGTATCAGGGACCCTTGGGATATGCTAGGGAAAGACTAAGACATCTGAAGATCATGCATCTGCTACACAAGTGTGATATGCCCAGACAAGGAGAACACAGACCATGAATGAATCTTTTTGGTATATTATATATGATAGTTTGAGACACTGAAATTGGCTTTGTGTGCATATGAAATGGAGACAAGTGCTCCTTTATTTCCCAAAACACAGAATAATGCATTAAAACAAGTGTTCTGAGTTAGGATTAAGCTCAACAAATCCAGGAAACTGAGAGTTAAACTTCTCACTCTTTCTCACAACTGAAAGCTGTTGTGCTTAGTCCTTGATGCATAGCTTGAATTTTTGCATAGTTTAGTTAATTCAGAGGATTTAGGAAGGCTTGCTATAAATATTATGTAACAGTAACATTCTGTTGTATTAAGAATGAATACCAAGGACTTTATCAGAGATAGGAGATGAAGTTTGAATCATGGCAAGGGGGTATGTAGAAAATGATGTTGAAATAGATGTAGAAGCAGTTCAAGCATACTAATATACGCTAATTTTTGTTTAATCTTCAATTCAGCTTGCTTACTCCTGACCCCCTTTTCCAAAGGACCAAACTATGTTGCAAAACCAGAAAACCAAGTACTGCATAATACTTCTTGGACTTTCTTGGATGCATTAACTCAAAGACTGCTTATGACTTCAGTGGATTTGAATCTTCTGAATGCCTGATTGCAGTGCGTGGTGATAATGTAACCAGCAACATAATTTATGTTCATAGTTTTGGAGGAGGGAGAGAAATCATGGAATGTGCTTCTTTGAATAGCAGTACATTATTTTATCATAGCATTTCACCCTTTCACACCACTGTCTCTCACGTTTTGAAAAACCCAGATAAAGTAGAGTAGGGGACAAGGCTTATAGTCACAAATGACAATACCCATCAACTCTTTTCCCCCAGCATGCCCACAGATTTCTCATGTGTTTGGGCTGCAATCCCGGGAACTTTCCAGCTGTAGATTTTGCAGAAAAAAAGAATCGTTAGAAATAAAAATGTGAACAGACAGAAAGGAAACGAGGGAGAAAGTGCAAGACTGCTAGCAGCAGGACAGGTGGAAGCCAGTGAGCATTAGAAGTGCTCTCCATGCACAGAGCAGTATTTGCAGATTGTCAGCGGCACTGATTGTGTGACCCAGGTCTGAGATGCTACAGGTGTTAGCCTGCAGGGAATGGTTGGCCATCAGCAGAGGGATTGGCCAGAAGCTGAGGCCAACCCCAAAGTACACAGTGTCCTCACTGACTGTCCTCTAGCAGCCAGAGCTGTGTGTCCATCAGCAACCAACCCCTACCCCCCCCATGCCCCACCTCCCCAAAACAAGTGATAATCCAGGACCCATCCGGGAACACCAGCTGGGAGTAGTAAAAGAAGTGACCAAAGACAGGACTGGAAACAAGGCTACTACCCAGATCCAAGGCCTGTCCATGAGTCTGGGCAAAAGGCAAGACCAAGCCCGAGCTGAAATGGGGCTCCTGGGCCCAAGGAGAGAGGTGGGATATCACCTTGATAGTCACCAACATGCACAGCACTGTGAAATGGTGACCAAAATACAAGGTTTTGTACAGCATTGTTCTGCACAACCAGACAGATTTTTAGCCCAGTCTTGAGGAAAGTTAGCAAAATGGAAATTGGCCTGTTGGAAATAATATGATTTCCAGGTGGACTTTATCAGTTATTTGATTATCCATCGTTTAAAGCCACTTCCTTTCCTAAGGAGCACACTTTCAACAGTTGTATTAGATAATGTCACTTATTAGATCCTCCTTCTGGATCTCAAATCTTGCCCAATTACGGAAACAGACAAGTTTGTATTGGCAGAAGCCTGTTACTGTGTAGTGTGAAAAGAGAGGGCATGGAGTACTAGAAAGGTTAATATGTAAGCAAGAAGTAGTCCCTGCTGCTTCAAATTGCTTGCCCCAGTTCTGACCTGAGAGAATGGCAGAGAAAGGAAAATATCATTAAAAAGCTACAGGTAGTGGATTTTGAGTTGCAGCTGGACCAAACTTATCCAGACAATGTTTTCTTAGCTCTTTCCACTTGTTTGAACCAAGCTGTGTTCCTGTGAGCTTTTCTGAGCATCAAATGCCAAGCCAAATCCAAGATTATTAAGTGATATGCATATCCTTTAACCTGACAGAGCAAAATCAGGTTCGGATTGGCTGCTTAGCAGTGAATCAAGCTAAAACAAGCATTGCCTTGTTTCCTAGTCGCAGAAGTCAGAAGGTAGCACATGCTCTTGCACAGAAAGTCAAGAGAGGGCTTTGCACCAATCCTACCTTGGTAGGTGCCAAGCAGGCCCCAGCCTTTACCCCTGCAAAATTCACATCTTGGTGAAAATCCATAAGACAACTCAAGAGCCATTCTCCTGCTGTTGCAAGAATCACAAAAGTGATTCTCCAAACTATGGATAAGTTGGTAGAAAAGAGGTCATCTGAACTGTGAGTAAAAAGAACTGAGATGGGGTTTGGTACATCTTATGCAATAAATATTTACATAGCTCATTCTGTTTTCATCCAGGAAGTTGAATGCTGTGGCCCAAGTTGTTGGTTTTTTGGGTTTTTTACAGTGACAAAACATCAGCAGAGCGGGTTAGATGACAATTTTGGGCACTGCTGAGACCCTAGCAATCTGCTGAGGGTGTGGCTGAAGCTGTGAGTTCAGCAGTTGGAAACTTTGAAGACTTCTATATATTATAGCTCTGGCTGGTATAAACCTTCCATCTCATGTGAACTGTGGCTAACAGTATAAAATTAGATGGGAAATCTTGTGTTGTCGGCATTCCATGGAGGAGGCTTAGCAGGGCTGTAGCTCCTGGTTCTGCAATCTCCTCATGTCTCTAGTACTGTAGCAGAAGCCTTCTGCCATGTCACAGAGCCTAGCTGTGGTTATCACAGCCTTGAGGACCACGAAGAGACACAGGTAAGGGAGTTGTCGGGTATCTAGCACCCTCAGAGATTCCCTTCTGCTGGAATTCTCCAAGGGGCCAAATGGGAACAGCATCTCACCTGGTCCTCCTCCAGGTCCAAGCCTTACTCTACATTAGTCAGAAGGAGGAACAATGGAGTCCCGTTGTAGTACAAAAACAGTATTTCAGGAATAGCTGAGCGCTTATTCCAAAGGAAAATCTGTAGGGAGGAAAGTTTCTTTCAACACACAGGATGGGATGTTGCATTTCTGGCATTTTCCATACAGATACGTATTTCTGATTCAGCTAAAAGTGTCTGGTACATATTTCATCAGAGTTCTGTCTTAAATAAATCACAGGAAGAAAACCTCTGAAGAACAAGCACAAACTGTCAGCACATCTCTGTCACTGAGACACTACTACGTGTTCCACACTTTCCTATCCATAGTAGACTGTGAATGGATAAGGAGCAAGCATTTGGAGTGTGTTCAGAAACACGCCTTACAGAAAAAAAGGTACTTGTAAGATCGAAGGGGTCTTGTTTGTTTGTGCTGAAGGAGATGGAAACAACACATCTCTCTAAGGAAGCAAGAAATCTCTTTCACACCAGTGGCAAAAGCTGTCACCTCCCCAAGTAGGTAAGAGCACCTAGAGATGTTATAGGACAACAGCCTGTTCACACCTCCTGGGCTGGAGTTCTATGTTGTTGACAGTGTGCTTGCTGGAAAATTCAGCAGTTCTCACTGTCTGTTTTCACGCTGTTTTTCCTCACTGCTTATTCCTTGGCTTTTCAGCATGCTCCATGGCCATCAGAGCACATTCTGGCCCAGCACTCACCAACAGTGTCTGCAAACAGGGCTCTTCTGACCTACGGTGAAGCTGGGTGGTTGCTGGCTGGCTCCTGGACTCGGTAGCCGCTGCCACAGAACTTCAAGCTTCCTGGCCCTCAGTCACCTCACCTGGATGGAATTATGCGCAGTGTTCGTGGTACTTCATGTATTGCTCCCGGGGTTGTGTCTCTAGCTCTTCTGACAGCAGCTGGAGAATTTACTGACAGGAAGGTCACCAGTCTGGGGTGGCAGAACGGGCAGGGAGAAATGGTGTTTATTTCCAGTGTCCCAGGCCATTCTCCTATTTCTTCCCTAATCTTGTGCTCAGCATATGTTTTGTGGCCAAGGGTAGCAGTTTTTAATTATCCTTTGTTTTAATTTCATATTGGGCTGGGGCTGAAGTCACCTCCTCCCCAGACATCTCCTATTCTTGCATTTCTGCAGTGTCTCTGAACACGGCACGTATTGCTATTACCACCATCAGATACCCTGGGGAAAACTTTCAAGTCTTAAAACTCTCGAGGCAAGCATGATTATTTTACAATTAGAGAGTAAGTGGTGCCGTCCAGAGTATAAAAGTATTGACAGAGACTGTGACTCAAGGCTTAAATTTGAAGCTCACTTTGATGACCTGGAGCAAGTCTCTGGCCTCCTTTTTTTCACCTCATGAGATGTATAAACTTAATAATGTCTTACAGTGTTTGCCCAGATAGACTCTACCAGATCTTTTTTTTTTCTCTTTGAAAAACCATCTAAGTATCATTGTAATGCAAAACCAAATAATTTTATAAAGCCAGAAGAGACCCCAGCATATCAACAGGTTACCATACATAGTAATAAAGAAAACAATAGATATCTGAAGAAGGTGAAAAATGTTAAATTTAATTTGCCTCCATTTGTACTTCTCCCTTTGGACTGTGTGATATGAGACTCTTGTTCCTTACTTAAAGAGGTAGAATATTTTAGAGAGTTCAAACGAAAAAAGCTGACTTACTGGTACTACACTTCAAATGTCACCTCAGAATCTGACACTGTGAAGCTATGAGTAGTTACAGCTGGAATATTTCACTGCACAGCAGTCATAAAATTATTCCTTTACTCTGGAAAGTTGGATGAATGAAAACATTTCAAAACATTAATGTGCCTGCATATTGGGGATCCCTCTCTCCTACAGCTGAAGGCAGGGTAAGAACAAATAAGAACATATGCTAGTATTTCTCCTTTGAATTTATTTTACCAATGTCCTTTAAAAAGCCTAGTCATTTCCAAGAAGGTCTTAGATGAAACTCAGGACAGAAATTAAAATTGCTTTGACATTTTAGAAAAATCCTTTTGAAGTATTCCATTTTCCCTATGTTTTTAATGCTGTTTTCACAGTTCTTTACGAGCCTTATAACCTTGTGGTACCTTGCTGACCTCTCCATCAGTGGATAATTAAAAGGCCATCAAGTTCTCATTGGCTGTGACTGACAGATGTCCTTTTAAACACATGGTTGCTGGGTTACAAGACCTTACACTGCATTTCTTCCTTGAAATATTTGTCCTATTTTTTATATATTCCTGCCAGTAAGTGTGTCAGCATCCAGCCTGTGTGCTGGAGGGCAAAATGCTAGCTTGAGCTTTTTTTGTATCATGTGGTGCTTCATAAAAGGAAAAATAACCAGAACAACAGAAGAGCTCACATACATTATGTTGTGAAGGGCTGTATCAACTTGACTTCCACTTTCATACCATATTTTGCTGGCTGAATTGTTCTTTGAATGGAAATGCTTAAGGACTTTTATTCCCGTTTAGTAGTTCGTCCTCTTGAAAATCCGCTGAAATCTAAAGCACGACTGGGTATACAATGATGTGGCCCAATATGTCTGAAAGACCTTTTGGATCATAATAAAGGATTTTCAAAAGTTCCAATTTCTTGTGATGGTGACCAATGTACTGTGAAAAAAAAGAAGAAAGAAAGAAGGTGAAATCAAATGGCAACCATACGGAGTTTCGCAAGGATTCTGCAAAGACTGCCTAAAGTCTCTTGGGTACACTCCAAAAGGCCTTGAGACACCCCTACGTCCCCCACCACATCTTAACAGCCTGCTGTAGTGCTCTTTGTGTGCGTATCTTATGATAGCCTCTATTTGGCTGACTTTTCAGGAAACTCTGGTCCACTTATCAAAAAAAAAGAACAACAAACAAGCACAGAGAAAACTGAGAAAGCCAAGAGAGTAAAAGGCATTTGGGGACAGACGCTGGACTTTCTCAAATAATTGGGAATTAGAAAAAATAAAAAGAGGTAGAGCTTCGTCATGAGATGGTGCGCTTACAAGGATTAAGCAGCTGACTGTACATCTTTATACCAGTAAACAAGAGGGAGAAAGAAGCACAGTATCTGTTCCAGTAATTCCACAGGACTTTGTCTTTTTCATAGATGTTTTGCTCTTAAGGATTGTTTTTCTATTTTTTGCTCTACCACTCAGCCACTAAATGAACTGGTGAGAGCAAACTAAACAGTGCATGAAGGCTGAGTACTGAATCTGTTAAAGCATCCAGCAGATAACAGGATAAGATAGAGTTCCAGCTTCAACTGCATCATCATGAAAAGCATAACAAAGTGGTAGCTTATTTCTGGCATTTTCTGTTTTAGAGGAGCTCAACTTTGTGGCTTTGATGCTAACATCTATTTGATTTAAATAATAATATGGAAATAAACATCATATTGAGAGGGAGAATGGGTGCGAGATCAAATGCATTTGCATACAAGGCGTATCTAGTGTACTCATCATCATTTAATATATACTGTGAGCTAAATTCTCTCCTCAGATACAAAGGCACAAATCCAGATCAATTTTATTGACTTTGATAGAAGTAATCTGGATTCACCACAACAAATGAGGAGAGGGAGGATATTTCTATGCAACAGCTTCTTATGAAAATTGCTGCTAAGTTTGTGTTATTTAATCAAGATCTGTGAACGAACAAATTCCAAGCCATTTCTATCAAAAAGCCTTTAAAAGACTTGTTGCTTATTTGCTTGTAATCAAATAATTCGTCAGGAAACCAGCAGATAATGACAAAACCTACTGCAGAAGGAAAAAATCTTTTACAGCATTAATGAATAGATTTGGGGAATATATCTTACTGATGACTGCTACCCTGCTCCTGCTCTGAAGAATGCTTTCCATGACCCTCAGAGACCCTTGCTCTAGAGCTGGGTATTGTGCAGCACTCGGAAGAACATGTTCTTCTTCCATATCTGAGGTATTTTTTTGCTCTCCCTCCCTGTGAAACTTGTCTCAGATATCATTTGTGATGCTTCAAGTGCTGCAAACACAGCTCAGGCCTTTCCCTGACCTTCCAGGGAGGGGTCTTCCAACATATGGCAATAATTTGAGTCCTCCAGATGTTCTCAGGTCCAGATGAACCCGCAGGCAGCTCTCGCCTGGTACCGGCTGATAGGGGCTGCAGGGGGAATGGCTGCCTGGAGTAGGGAGAGCAGATAACAACCTCCACAGCTGCTCTGCAGATCCAGGGTGAAGAAAGTGAGGGATGAACAAGGCAGATGACATGAGGGGTTTGATGAAACCAACCCCTCTGCTCTGAACTTATGGTGATATATTCCAATCTGAATTCAAACACTGATTGTCTTTCATCATTTCTGTATTCCTTGGTCACTAGGGGAAAGTTTGCACGTGAAAATGCATTTTAGTAGAATTTGCAAAGGACTTGAGATTACTAAATGAACTCTGTGTGTGCTTATTTAATTAATGTCATAAGCATGAACTAAGAGGTGATATTTAGAAAAACAGTAATTAGTGTTGTGGGTACATGGGTAAATGA
Source organism: Cnemophilus loriae (assembly GCA_013397755.1). Lineage (NCBI taxonomy): Eukaryota > Metazoa > Chordata > Aves > Passeriformes > Corvidae > Cnemophilus > Cnemophilus loriae. The sequence continues at coordinate 435,262 of VZTF01003398.1, read as the reverse complement.
TGTAATTAATTCCAGATTAAATTTTTCAAGTGGAAGTTTCAGTATTTGTGAACAGACCTTCTGTTTCCCCATGTAGCTTTATCTAGGAAAAGATTGGATGAGGGACAAACTATCTTTGTAGTTACTAAGACTCTGCTGATTTTACCTTCTACTGACCCAGGGTGCAAACAAATCAATTTAAATCCTCTCTCAGTTTTAAGAGAAGTTAGCTCATGTCTCTTATAAAAGTGACCTAATCTCAGCATTACTGGTGTTTTGCTGAGAAATTTCCTGGGCTGTCATAATTTCTATTCCTAAGGCTGCTCAAATAACCCGAGCATTGTGCTACTGTTGTAATCCAGCAAAAAGAGAAGCAGAACAGGAGGCAAAGTTGCAGAGTAGAATTAGATGATGGTCCACTGCTGGAGCAGTGGTTTTGGGTTTTTTTTTGACTAAAGAAGTAACAGTCTTCAGGAAACTAGAGAATTTCTTCATATTAAAAGAGACAGACTAGAAATTCTTACTCTAAGGTACCAAGATGGAGGTTGTAATGTTCCCTGTTTACATACTCAGACTTTGTTAAGAGTTAAAGTCTAACTGGTTTAACCTGGAAAAATGCTAATTGTTTCACAAGTTTTGGCTTGAAATTTATTTTTTTTTCTATGAGAAATGACCCTTCTAAGAAAAAGATTTTCAGTCTTTTTATTCCTGGATTTAGTTTGCCAATTAACTGAACAAAAGGTTCTAAAATCACCAGGATACACAGCCAAAATCTCATCTCTGGTAACTGTTTTTTCCCCTACTGCTGGCAAGGAAGACCAATGAATTTGTCCTTTTTCCCCTTTCGTTCTCGTCCTTACTCGCCCTCTTTTATCCCTTTTCTGGTTCTTCCCTTCAGCTCTGTTATTTGAGGGTTATTCACCCTCTATTTTCCTTGCTCAGTAAGAGTCTTCATGCTTTCTGGGCTGGCAACATCAAAGAGGCTGTAGCAGCTCAGCAGAGCCTCGGGAGAGCAGAACAAAGACGTTAGGGTTACATGGACGCCGCATGCAATGATTTTGGGCCAGCTCCACTGCATCAAGCACGGGAGCAGGGATGAAAAGGACAGTTGCTTCCCAGACACCAAACAGGGCTCAGCTTGCACCTGAGTAACGTACACAATTATTCTGAGAATAAAATATTCTGGATTTACATAACTGTCTTACTTTTGTTTTCTTTCTGGTTCGTCCCCTTACAGATTATTTTACAATTACTGCCTCGGAAGCTTTTCTCACATTCTACTTCTACAGTCAGTGGAAAACAAGATAATAAACACATCTGTTAGTTTTACTCCATTGTGTTTATTTAATGATATGACTCCAAACAATCCAGTCCTTTGGGGTGGGCTTTAAGGGGTTCACGTGTCTGCAGTAAAGTTACTGATTTAATTTTCTGCCCTTCCTGTGGAAAAACAGGGACTGCTTAGGAAATGGAGTATGAGTTTTGTCCCAAATGATGGTGTGTAACAGAAGAAAGTCTTGAGGACAATGCCTTCTACTCTCCATCACGCATAAGAAGACCTTGGGTCGGTCTTTAAGATTTGCCATGAAGATTATGGAAGGTCTGCAGAAATATAGGCTCATCATTATGAAAAGCTTCAAAAGAGGACAGATAGCAGGGACTTCATAACTCCCTGTGTCTCTCTCTTTCCATGTTGCTGTAGCTGTGAGTGGTCCTTGGGGGGAAAAAAGTACTGAAATTTCATTGTCTCCCATATGTATAATGTCAAAAGGCCTGCAAGAACCGAAAGGACTTCCTGCTTTCTCCTCAGACCCTCTGTTTGACTCAACAGGTTCTAGTTCTCCAAGGTGGGTGTGCCAAGACCTCAACGGGAGCAGGAGAAGGAAGTGAAGTGCCATGTCCCACCTTCTCCTTATTAGGAGCCATGAGAAGGATTTGTGCATAGAAACTCTCTACCAGAGAAGGAGTAGAAGGTGGGAATCACAGCCAGCTAAAACAGAGAACTGTGTTTTAAACAGCTTCTTATTCGACCATCATCCAGCATGAATCTTGAGTATAACCTGGGATAGATTCCACCATGTTGTGGAATAAACAGTATTGAAAACAATTGCTTCTTCAGAGAAAATGAGATTAAACATTTCTTCTTTTAAAAATTAATAGGAAAGAAAGCATTTTCAAAGATTTAGTCAACTTAACAAAATTAAGGAACCTTTATGCAATTACAGTATTCCTTCAGTGCATGCTGTTCTTTTGCAACTTCCTTTCTCCTATTTGACCCAGAAAGCCTTAGACATACATAATTCAGTGGGTGTTTCCTATGGTGTTCTAGATGCAAACACAAAGAAGAACTGTGACAAAGAAAGAGGCTGTAGGGTTTAATAGAAGTTAAGAGATTCATTTAAGCTGACAGGGATACAAGTAACCCAGATTCGATCTGGCCTGCATACAGATTCAGCCTCTCAGAAGATAAGATATCTACATTTTTTCAGATAATAATCACTAAAAAAAGAACAGTTAATGGCTGTACTTCTCACTCTTCCTGACAAGAAAATGCCATGAAATCTGACCATAAATCAGAGAGTATAAAACATGTACAGAAGTCATAATACAACACTAAGAATAACAGGACAAATTCAGATTTCTAATTATTAGGTAATAATGTTTTATTTGGTGCACAGATGGAAGTATGTTCAGTTCTAGGCACGCCAGTACAAGAGATATACAGAGCTACTGGAGAGAATCCAGTGAAGGGCTGCAAAGGTGATTAAGGGACAGGAGCATCTCCTCTCTGAGGAAAGGCTGAGAGAGCTGGGAGTGTTCAGCCAAGAGATGGCTCAGGGGGATCTCATCAATGTGTGTAAATACCTGACAAAGGGATGAAAGGAGGATGGAGCCAGACTCTTCTCAGTGGCGCCCACAGACAGGACCAGAGGTGATGGGCACAAATGGAAGCACAAGAGAATCTCTCTGAATGTCAGGAAATGCTTTTTCACTCTGAGGGTGACTGAGCACCGGCATAGGTTGTCCAGAGAGACTGTGGAACCTCCACTCTTGGTTGAAACCTGTATGAAAACGGTCCTGGGAGACTGCCCGTTGGTACCCCTGCTTGATCAGGGAGATTGGACCCGATGGCCTCCAGAGGTCCCATCCAACCTGAACCCTTCTGTCGTTCTGTGAAGGGAATTATATCCCTGCAGCTCTTGTAAGTAATTTCTATCATTGTTGCTTTCATAGTGAAAGATTTGCAAGGGAGATGTTGAAGCCAAACACTTACCTTTTTGCGATGTATCCTGAAAAAAGATCCTGAGCTGTTAGGCAATGACTCCCAGCGCTGCCTTGCACATGGACAGCACTTCAACTGCTCTTCCTGCTCTCTAGGGTGTCATTTGCACAGCCATTGGTTTCACTGCATTAACTTACTCTTGCAGTCTGCAGATGATGAAAGTCTGTAAGTGGAGGTGGAAACCCTGGAGATAAGGGAAAAAGGTGGGATTTTCTTTAGAAGCATTGATTCCATTATGCAGGCTGTAAAAGAGAGACACAGGCCATACATACTTTAAGTTGCCTGAGGGAAGTCATGGTCCAGTCTTCTCTTCACTTCTGCTGGGAAAGAACTGTCAGAACAACCCATAAAGTCTCCTGAGTTTTCCTCCTATTTTTGGAGACTTGTTTATTGTGCAGGAGAGCACTTCAAAGGTTTCCTCAGTCTCCATGTGCTGCATTCCTGCAGCAGTAAAAAGACAATTATTCCAAACCCAGGGTGGGACAGGGGCCTGGGTAAAGGGGCCTAGATAAAGGTTGGAGATGCACTCTCCACAGGAAAAAGAAGGATTCAAACTTCTATTTACTCTGATCGTCTAACTCCAGTATGTGGGTGCCAGGATCTCTGTCCGCTAGTACCTGCTTCATGGGTTTCATAAGGAATGCCAGAATATTCAGAAAAATTACATTTGTTGAATACTGTATAATCACAGCAAGGAGGAAGAACAAGCTGAAATTTTAAACACAAGATTCTCAAGTTCTTTAAAAATCAGATTTTTCTTTTCATCCAGCTGTCTGATGGATTTTGCCTTTATTTGAATTGGAAGCAGCAGAAGTGTGATTCCCTACACTGTGGGGTTGCAATTGCAGGATGCTGTGGAATGAAACCCTATGGCCAAGAACAGACTGTGCTGTGTGAAGGACTGAGGATGCTGGCAGTTCTCACAAATGAAGAAATTGTGACTGGATTCCAGTCAGGTAGTGCATGGTTTTGGTAGCATTTTTAAAGTATGATGCTTTAAACAGAAATCTACAGGCTTTTACCCGAAGTGAATTGAAGATTTATACACTGAAAAACAAATCATTAGTGTTGTATCAAGATAAACTGCAAAAAGAAACAGTGTCAAACCTCTGACATTTTGGGCAATATTTTGCCCTTAAATTACTGTCCAAAGGAGCTTCTCCTGCATCTACAAGAGCACCAACTGGCACATTAGAAAACGCATATTATGGATTTTTGTTTCTCAGAAGCCTTTTTTCCACTTGATTGTGAAAGGAGGTTTAAGAAGCATAATTCCTCACAAGAGAAAAAGGCATCTTATGATCAGCACCTGGAAACTGAATATTGGCAAGGGAGAGCAGACACACAAGGATATTGAGTGGGATATATAATACCTGATGGTGTACAGCCTAAAGGTTAATCTAGCCCCTTACGTTTTGAACATAAGCTGTTTTGAAATATGTGAATCAAAATGACATAAACAATCCAAAATTAAAAAAAAAAGAAAAGTCTTAGTTTAATAATGGTCAGATAACAGATTTTGTTGTCAATTTGATTAAATAAAATATTGCTTTCTTGCATTTTCTCTGTCTGGTTTCCACCTGACATACCAGCACATTTGCCACAGAAGCACTGATAGCAAAGTTGGTCTCATTTGATGTATTGGCTTCTATTATGGCAGACTTCAAATCAGTTCCTGATTCAGTTCTAGTTTTCCATCATCAGTGCGTGCCTGAGTTCTCCAAAGGATACTTTGAAGTGATAGTACAATAACGCTGCCTTTGTCTGATGTTTCTGACAGTATTTGGCACTGTGCTCTTCCTCACACATAGTCTGGTCTTGCTAATAAAAATAACAGCCAGCAATTCTGTCAAGTTCTTAATGTTGATGAAGAAAATGTCTAAGATGCCATTGTACGGAGGACAAATTATGATCATTATAAAGAAGTGGAACAGAATTCCTGCCTGCTTTCCCTGCCCCCGACAAAATGCATTTAAGATTTACCAAAGCTGCATTTCAGTGGATTACAATATAGGGCCCATTCAGTCTGGAATGAATGTTTGCTGCAAATCCTCTAAACCTCCAGTGTGACATTTGCCCTGCAGGCAAAGACTACGGACATCAGAGACAGTGCAGGCCCTGTACTGGCATTTGCAAAAATAATAGGCTATCCATCAGAACAGTAATTTTCCTCACTCTAGGGTCCCGAGCTGAGAAAAGGTTAGTCCTACAGGCCTAAGGGAAACTGCAGAGCACAATAGAGTTCATACCACTGCATGACTGTTATAATTCCTTGAGCTGATAAACACTGTTGTTGTTGATAACCATCTCAGTTTCTGAAGAAATATTATAAAGTGAGCTCAAGACTTGGCACTGAAAAAGTTATTTATTTTTACAGAGGTACTATGTAGCTTTATCTGTTTTGCTGTTGCAAGTGCAAAATTAAACATGATAAAGGCAGAATCTTGAACCCTCAGGCATCTATGACAAAATGCAGATCTCCTGCTGCTTAGCTACAGCACCACAAAACACTTCATTAGGAGCTCTTCACTCTGTAGAGAATACAGAACATTTGATCCTCTTTCCCTTAATGTCAATAGGGCTTTAACTTCCTAGACAGAAAAGGCAGGCCCATAATAACCTTGTTTGATCAAGTTATTCCTAACAAATTTTAGCCCGGTGTGATGAGGTTTCTCTGCCCCTGGAATACCTCCAGATGTTCAGGAGCTCTCCCCAAGGCCAAGGTAGTGGTTATGGACAGAACTGCAAGGCTGGTTAATGAGATGCACAACAAACAGCTTAAACTCCAGGAGCAGCACACTAAATTGCTCTGACACTCCAAGAGCATCATCATCACTGCTACTTGCCTTTGCTCCATCTAGCTGCTTTTTCTCTGTCCTCAGGAGAGAAGAGAGGGTAAAAGGAGTGAGTTTGGCAATAATCCTTTGAGTTCTAAAACAATTTGGCTATCAATGTTTGCTGAGTTGACATCAGTTCACAAATAGTTTAGCTCCAGTGAGACAGGCTCTTTGCTTGTTTGGAATGACTGTGGCTTGTATATTAGTTCTGGGCAGCTCTATTTCCTGAAAGTTTTGATCCAATAGATTTATATTGGTCTATTTGGCAAAACTGATGAAATGAAAAATATGCATTTTTAGTTCAAAAGCTTTTTCATTTTTGCTCCAGTTTCTTGCTTCTTGTATGACTCTTATTATGTGACTTAAAAGCTCATCAGTATTATATGGCAATAAATGTCTTCAACGAATCCATATCTTCCGTGTTTCATGGTTACTGAGCTGTGGCAGATGTTTATGCAAAGCAAATACCGAGAATATAAAGAAGACATATCACGAACAGGAAGTTATTTGTGCCGCAGAATGTGTCGTTTTTATTTTACTCTAACACATTGGAGGAGATACAGACACACTAAATCAGGATGTATTTGATCAGCAAAGGTGATGAAAACATTTGTGGTCCAATCCTGTTTACCTCCAATAGTTTATACCATGCTAAGTGCATTACAGAACATCTTCTGTTTCAGTGTGCATTGGAATTCCAGTGTATGTTTGATATCCATGACACTATAGGCTTTCCAATAACGATACAGTAGACTGTTTTTTTTTTCTTTTTCATTGTTTTGTGTCTTTCTATTTGTTAATACTTTGATGAAAACAAATTTTGGGTGAACAGTTGTTTAGATTATTCTAGTTTGCTATCCAAACTTAGCAGTTAATTTCCAGTGTGTGCGTCCAAGATAAATACTCTTTCTATATCACAAGGAACAGCTCCGAATGCAACCACTGCAAAAAGCAAGAAACTATACCTAAACCTTACACGTGAACGTTTACCATACATGCTGTTAGAGCAGGGGCTGTATCTTCAGAGCTGCCCTTGATAATGATGTTCACTTTTTGCAGAAGGGGAAGGAGAGCACGACTAACACTAACACAGGAGGTCACAGGCCTCTTCCTGTGCCCTCCTGTGGCCAGCCACCTTGGGTTCACAGCAAGGTTTTCCACAGCAAGTCCTGCCAATCAAATCCCAGCTTATTCAATCACATATTCATGATTCCCGTATTATTCTTTTAAAACAAAATGGTTTTAGTATGCCCTTCTAAAAAGAAGTTTCAAAGCTCAACACTGCTTGAATTGTTGAAGTTTTAAAACTAGAAACAAGTAAAAAAGACAAGCGAAGCATTTGCTTCATGGTTATAGGTGTTTGGAATTGGCAATATTTACAGCTTTTTACTGTTCTTGTGATAATGATGTCTAAGGAAATAGCTGAACACCTTGAGATTCTGAAACTAGAAGGATTTGCATAACTGTGTGTCCCCCTTTGGTTGTGTTGATTTCAATGCCTTCATCTTCAGTCTGGAGATTCATTTACACTTCTAGTAGCTCCCGGTTCTCCTGCCACATTTTCCTCACCCCCAGCAGTGTTCACTGCAGTCATGAATGTTCACAGAAATGCTGCTAGTCTCCTCCTGCTAAGAGTATGACGAAGGAGATGTGCAAACTTAGGAACTGCCTCAAAATAATCAGTAGGACTGTTATGCTTTCTTTTCAGTATCCAAAAACTCTTGGCCAAGCGTAGATTTAAGAGCAATAGGAGTGTGGCTATTGCATCATGAAATCTGTTTTCTGGCCTGTTTCCCCTATTTAGTCTACCAACCTCAGAAGGCTTGAAGTAATTCTTGCCTTTCTTCTTCTAGCTTTTGGTTTTTAAAGAGGAATCCAGTGGCGTCTTTCTTACAAGAAGTCAAAAGGACAAGGAAGGGAATGCAAGTGATGCCAGCAAAGGAGCCACCAATAATCAGGGGAAATGATCTTGCAAAGAGATTCTCTCCTGTCTGTCACCACTGTCTGTGAGGAAGAAAGCAGCACTAGCAGAAAACTACCTGCTAGATTGTTTCTGCTTCTAGATCAATAAATAAAGTCTCTACAGTTCCCCTGGAAGATATCCTGCTGTCATTGCAGTCTGACTCTAACACATTCAAGTCAAAGTGAGATTAATATCTAATAGCAGCTACTTAATCATGAGCAACAACACCAATCACCCTGGCTACTTTTGGATCAGGTTTTTAAATCACAGAGCAGATAGAGCTGCTGAGCTTTTCACCCAGAATGCAAATTAAAGGTAATTAATTAACATGGAGTCAGGTCTAGAAAAACAAAGAGTTATCTGATTTTCTTTCCCCCTTTGTAATATAGAAGATTTCTGCTTAACAGAGATTCTTCATTTCCCGAGGTCAGGAAAGGCAACTGTACAATGCCCTGAACATAGAATTAAATGTAGTAAAATCCTCAATTGAAAGAAATCCTTGGTGTCCTGAGTTTTAACCTAAAACTCTTCCCACAACTGATTATTTCTGTTGACATTGGCTGCTTACGCCCTCAAAGAACTTCCTGTGTAGCAAATCTTGGGGGAAAAAAAAGAAAGAAAAAAGAGAGAGAAATAAGGAGGAAAAAAATGTGTACAATGATTCAAATCTGTAGGCAGTCAGGATTTTATGTGGTTGCATATGTGGAAACAACAGTTTTGTAATCTCCTGGCTGTTGACTTTTGTTTCTTTGTTTAAGGTTTGAATAAACAACAAAGAGATATCTGAGATTCTTTGGTATCTCAAATCTTATTAATGCAAAATTTCCAGGAGTGTTGGTCTGACAGTTTTGTAGGATTATTTAAATAAAAAAGATGAGAAGTTGTCTTTTTAAGCTTGTGAAGAGATTTGTATCTTTCACTGCTGAAGAAGGCTGATGCCAAATGAATGCAGTCTAGGCTCCACAAACACAATATAAATCTCTCTGGGGAGTATGAATATTTGGCACCTAATTTGGTCAAGATATCTATTTCTGGTTCCTCCTAAGAGGAATTCAGATTTTCAAAGTCACAAGTTTACTCTGACTCACTCTACAAACCCTCTCTCTTTCCACTGCATTGGAAGGTCATCAATAGAGAATAACCTAGTTTTCGTGTTCAAGTCATGTGCCCAACACAAGGACATTCGGATGATACACTTCTTCTTCTCTTACTCAATTTCCATTAATTCTTTTTTTGGTTTTGTTTTTGGTGGGGTTTTCTGGGGTTTTTTTGTTTGTTTGTTTTTTGTTTTTGTTTTTGTTTGGTTTTTTGCTTTTTAAAAAAAATTTAATCCTGTGTAATGGCTGGGTAATATTATCACATCTTTTTCAATCAGATAATGGGTGGCCTATTCAAAACTGTCCCGTTGCCCAGTGAGCTATCTCTACTTTCAGTGGAAGAATGATAGTTTGCACACATGGGAGTATCTGGGCCATCACTGCGTCAAGTAGAGACAGCAGTGGAAGCCTGTAGAATAATTTACCAAATAAATGATTGCTAAGGATATTGTCTTTTTTCTAAGTAATGTAAAAGAACAAAAACTGATCCGGAAGCTTTTTATTTTTTTGTCTTCACTCTTGGGAAATTGTTGTTTCTGGGTATGCACATGGCAATGAAGTGTTTAGTATATTCTTTCAGATCTTATTCTGGTTTTGTGGTTCTTTGGCAAATGATTAATCCATTGGCAGCACAAGTTTTGGTTGCCATCTACTCCGTCAGTTGAGTTTATGGAAACGATAGCTGGAAAATTTGGTAAGATACTCATAGGCTGTAAAAAGCATGATGTCAAGCTGGAAGTTAAGCACTAAATTAAGGAATACGGGATGCTTTCACAGACTGAAAAGAATTGAAAACTGAAAAGAAAGAACTGATTAGAGAGCAAATCGCAATCAGAATGTTCTTAGACTAATGTCAGCGTTAAAATTCACTATGGGGTGCACTCAAATTTAGAATTGATCCCAGGCAGGGCAAGATGATTCACAATGATCTTGTAATATAGAGTTCTCTCTAAAACTGGACAGATTCCATTCATTGTTGCAACCCCAGAAATCTAAGTAATAAAAGACACACAATGTTTAATTGGAGTTGGCAGTTAAACAAAACATAGCAACGCTGTCATATTTAAATTGATGTCGTTTTAAATGATTACATGGTAAAAGATTTCCCATTGTTTATCTGCAGATATTCTGCAAAAATAAAGAAAAATAATGACTCCCATGACCATGGGGCATAGATTGCTATTTTTTCCTTCTATTTACGGCGCAGACCATAGGAGGGAAATTATGCAAGAAAAGCAGCTCATCAGTTTTGAAGCCAGGGGTTTCAATTGCAAATGCAGTGTGACAGCAGACATTTTCCTCTGTCAAAAAGTAACAAAGTAACTGAAAAGGAAGAAAATGGGGCCTGCAAACAAATTGGTGATTCAGGAAAAAGGAAAAAGCAAATGACAGAAGTAGGAGTCAGTGACCAGGAAGCCTGAGATGCTGCTTTGTGAGATGAATACATACAAAATAGGAGGGTTTGGCCAATGCCATGCTTTTGGTTTTAATTTGTTGACCAAATGGATGTTCAGGGAGTAGTACAGATGCACTCATTTCTAATGGTCTGCATCCACCCAGTTCACATCCCATCTGAAACACCAGAGCATAGATGTGCCTGCATTCTCAGCAGTGCCAGCTCTGATTGCTCTTACAGGTGATACAGGCTTTTAGAGACACAAGAGCTTCAAACTGTCAGGGTGCCAGAAGGGAACGGCAGCTTCTGATCTATACTGACATGCTGGGATTGTGTATATAGTACTTGCCTGGCAGTAGGACTGTCTGGGAATAATACTCTGAAAATCAATCTTCTATCTCAAATTACTCCTCAAGGGTTTCTTAAAACGTTTTCATGAAGTTCTGGAATCTCCTCAGTAATGTTTGTGGTCTCTTCAGTTGCTTTCTTATTTGTGAATAATACATTGCTCACCATCAGGATAAGTAATTCCCTGGGAGCCTGAAACATCTATTTCTATTCAGATGATCTATTAGTTTCATTGTTTCTTTTTGTTAGCATCCTGCATACATCTGAAATGTTTGTACACAGGCAGAAAAAACTTACTCTTGAGCCAATTATGATGCAAATAATTGTTACTGGGTTGAGAAAACTCATGATCCAGACAGCAACGGGATAAAAAGGAAATATCTTCCCTATTATTCATTTACGTATAGCAAGTGATAGCATTATAATGTCTTTTCAATGAAGATAACTAATGTTATCAGTCCTCCTTCAACAACATACAGTCAAAATGTCCCTCTGAAACATAATTCTTGTCAAGAAGCTTGAATGCATCAGAGAGTAACTAGATTTCAGTCCAGGTAAACAATGGCACTTCTAGAATTTGACACCTGATGCCCAATTGATTTGTTCTTCAAAACACTTGCAGAGTGCAGTAACACCGGCAAAGCCAGACATTTGATCAGCTCCATGGATTTTTCAATCACAGAACTAGAAAAAGGCTTATCAAGAGCTTCTTCTCCTTGTCAATGGACAAATTACTGAGTAGACGAATTTTTTGAAAGATGTGGTTATTCTCAAAGATCTGAGGGGGATCAAGTCATCAAGGAAGAGGCCGCAGTTTTATCCTTATCTATCAAGACAGGGCTGTGACTGGGTGAGTAAACTCACTGCCTTGCTCTGTTGCCTTGCCTACCTGGTACAGGAAACATTCAACAGACTTGTTTTGTAATGTCACACTCTAATATTCCAGCTGGTCTTTTGACAGGTTACAGAGGAGGAAGGTAAACGTCAAGCCTTTCCCATGTCTGTGACAAAATCAGAAGCACTCTGTAAGGGTTTACAAACACAGTGTGTTGACCTAGTTCTCACCATGCTTACTGTAAGACTGCATCGGCTTAGTTTACCTGGAAATGTGAAGAGAAAAAAAAAAAAATCGAGCAGAAAGACAAGAATGGACTGAGATAAGCCACTTCTCAGCAAACACTTAGCAGTTGTTAGAAGACAGTGCCAGGACAGGAAAATGCCTGGGGATTCAAAGATCTAAAAAATAAAGTTTTAAAAAAAATCTGGCAGATTTTAAAAGGAAGGTTTTTTCCAAAATAAATATTCTTTGGTTTTAAAAAAGCTTTTCAGTTATTGAATACTCCTTGCATCTAACTTTCAAAGGAAGAGTGGCCAGGGCAAACATGGTCCAACGTGATGTGTAAACACAACAGATAAACACGACACTGAAGTATAAAGAGATTTGAGAATCTCCTCTTGGCTTCAAATGTAAGTGCCTGGTAAAAGACAGTCTAATAAGAAAACATAAGAGGTGCAACTGAACAACAATGGCCTGTAAAATACTGGATTTGTGGGTAACCTACTTACTGCTTTTCAAAGGAAGGCTCAGATATCTGTGCTAGTCAATAGAGTGAAAAGGAATGATCTTTTACTTCATGATTTTTATCTTGAAAAACTGGTATATACAAAGTAATAAAAATATTCTAGTGTCTAAAAAAGAAATCTTTCTTACATATAGTTTCTTCACTTTCTCACCAAAATTAATTTATTAACTTATTTTATTCTAATACACAAGTATTGCATAGCTCATGCAACAAATTGAAAACATGTAACTAAGACACAAATAATAAAAAAAAAAATTGCTTTTCTTTCACAGGAGGAGCCTTCCCACAAGGAATAATCATCATCATCACAACCTTCATCTCCCACCCAAGCAACCTCAGGGATGACTCAGTCCAGTTTAACCCTCCCTCTCCTCTCCATTGTCTGCCCAAACAAAGGAGTTTTACAGTGGGCAGTCATAAGAGCCTGAAATAACTTGATATCCCTCCTTTGCTGCCTATCTTCTCCTTGTACTCTATCTTGAAATGAAGTCATAGCGCTACATTTGTGACATCCCATTCATTTCCATGGAAACAGATTACCAGTTCACAGGCGTTTATGGCTTCACTGCCACATAAAGAGAAGGAACTGATCTCTGTGAAAGAAAGCTCTCCCTGAAAACAGCAGCAATAGACGTGGATTCTGATAGAAATAGACGTATTATCACGTTTCTCATTTCTCTTTAAATTCCAATTGACATGCCTGAGACTGGATGCATGGCTGCACTTACATCCTTGTAATTAGTGATGCATTATTCATAGTGATTCATCCCCACTCTGAAAGACGTTATTTTGAGGCTCCGTTCTACCTTACTTCCTCTTACTTCTGGATTTTCATTTTTTCCTCTTTCGCAAGATATTCAAGTCAGAAAGCAAGCATCCTTCCCCACCTTCCATCTTAATTTTTCTCCAGTCATCCATCTTAGCTTTCAGAATCCTCTCCAGTATTATTCATCCCTCATGTCTTTCAAGGATCCTTTACAGGTGTCTGTTTTAATTTCATGTCTCATGTCATTTATCATAGTTTACTAAAAACACTAAGATACGCAGAAGGAGGTGGAGGCCTGTCATAGCAACCAAAATGAACTAGATTCTGCCTAGTTTAGTAGTTTGGAGTTTGACCCAAATCTTTCAGTCCTGGGGATTATCACCAGTCTTTTCCTTGGATTTCTCTTTCCATCTTTCCATCGCTTGGCTACATCGCTGTAAATTAGGGCTGCCCTCAGGCTGTTCTGATTTGCACTCAAGCTGCCACTTGCCCATTGAGCTATTTGGAAACATTGATGCTGGCTGCAGCGTAGGCTCACTCCAACTGTTCATCCACATCTTTTCATCTAGAAGCCACAGGACACTGAATGTGAACAAATGTGAGGTCATTTGTCTTCATAATTGCTTGTAAAGGATCTTGGTGGTCCTGTGCAAGTGTTTCAAAAATATGTCCCCTTCCCAAGTGACTCTGAACCAAATGGCCTGGTGTGAGCTACACCTGTGCTCTGCTTGTGTGCTTCTGGGCTATAAGTTTTTTTTCCATTTTCCTTGCTGCAGCTGTTCATGCTGCTGATGAGAAGAGAATTTCAGCAGGGCAGGACCTGCTGTTTAAAAGGAGACCCTAAGTGACCTACCCTCACAGTCAGGCTGCAGACAGGATGAACACTTTTTCTGAGATCTGACAGAGACTGCAGAAGCAAGGGACAAGAAAGCATTGATCTAATGAGTCTTTCATCTGAGGAAAGCTGCCCAGTGGGGAGACAGCGTGGGATGACACAGAATCAGACGAGTGTCTGAGCTCCAGTTGAAGGCAAGGGAAAGGGGATGTTTATAAACCAGGAGCAGCTGCACAGCACTCCCTCTTTCCTGGAGCTGAGCACACCTGCCCCTGAGTCATTCACCAGGATGTAAACCCGGGGTGATATTCTGTGATATTAAGTTCAAGGCGAGAATCAAGTCTGGCTGTTGTGCTACCTGCCTTTTAGACGGCAAACTGCAAACAGCCACTGACACAGTGAATGCGTCCAAAGAAAAGCAGTGAAGCGGGTGAGAGGTCTGGAGCACAAGTCATATGAGGAGTGGCTGAGTGAGCTGGGGTTGTTTTATCTGGAGAAAAGGAGGCTCAGGAGGGACTTTACTGGTCTCTGCAACTACCTGAAAGGAGGTTCTGCTGAAGTGGGGATTGGTTTCTTCTCCCAGGTAAAAAGAAATGGTCTATAGTTGCACCAGGGAAGGTTTAGATTGGATATCAGGATAAAATTCTTCACTGAAAGGGGGGTCAAGCACTGGAACAGGCTGCCCAGGGATGTGGTTGAGTCATTATCCCCAGAGGCATTCAAAAATCATGTATGCGTGGTGCTTAGGGACATGGTTGAGTGGTGACCTTGGCAGTACTAGTTTAACTGCTGGGTTCAGTGATCTTAAAGATCCTTTCCAACCTGAATGATTTTATGATTTTATGACATAGACTCAAGGGTACAGGGTAAGAACAGAAAAAGTGGAAGGGCAAAGAAAATCAGATGTGAATGATTCACGCATCTCCATTTATTTCTTCCAGGAATATGTATATTAATGCACTCAGTATCAAAGATATGAAGATCTGCTCTAAGTCAGAGCACATTAATATATTACCATCTGTAAATTTTGGAAAACAACTTTAAACAGAAGATTAAATATACACCAAATTAATATATAGAAAAAAATATGAAAGCAAAATAAGAGATCATTATGTTGGTATACTATTATTAATATATTCTTGAGTTGTATTCAGTGTAAAAGAGTGGCCTCTAATCATAAAAAATATTTCCAGGGAAAGCACTACTTGTCTGTGTAATGATAACAGGTTTGTGCTGTACTTTGGTAGCAGATTATCAGAAACCTTTGTTTGTTTTATCAGCTAATTCATTATGATTTATTATCATAAATAATTCAGGGATGTAACATGAAAAGTGCATTTTCATTTGGCTGGGCATCATGGAAGCTTCTCACCTTTTCACCTTATATCTTTTATTAGACATTTCCATCAGATGGTTTCACAAATGGCATAAATAATATGTGTGGCCTCGGTTCATCGTACAGCCCTATTTTGAGGATATAGCCCGTGCTATATCCTATATCCCTGTAGTTTCCCTATCTGAGTGGTTAGGTGAGTGGGACAAAGCTAAAAGTACCTAACATGCAGGTTATACCAGTGTTCAGACTACCACTGAAAGTCTCCTGACACACGTAACTTCTGGCAATTTGTAATTTCTGAGAAAAAATCCAGAGCTGCTGATGCTGTTAAGCAACTCACTTCACTGAATTTGCCTGGGGCAAATGTTTGCAGTGATACTACATTGACAGAAACACAAAACCGTACATTTTTAAATAAATGTCTAGACTAATTTTGTCTCTTAAAAGCAGCCTCCAGGAGCATCAGAAAGGAATACAGAGTGAATTAGCACTTGGCTCACCTGTACAAAGGAGTAGGGCATTGCTGTGCTCTTTTTAAAGCCAGGAGAAGTAAAGAGACCAAGACCAGTACTCTCAGTTGGTGTTAACTCAGCTCATGTACTTGCATTAGAAAAGACTAAACAGAGGTTGAACTCCGTATCTTTATTACAGTACCTGCAATACTTTTCCAGAAACATGTTCACGAGAACTTCTTGCTACTCAAAACACCTTGACTGTCCATCATTAAGTATGAAGCTATCTGCTGTCACTCGAAACACCCTCTAAATCCTCTTCTATAAGCAGAAGGGCTTGATTTGCTCTCTTGTCTGTATCACTCATCTAAGTCACCTTTTCATGACACTTTAACCCAGATTTTTTTTTTTTTTATTCCTACAGTTCACTTCTTTGAATACAAGTAATGACATAAACTACCTGCTTTAGGAAAGTGTTGAATGTCCGTGGTACCTATTTTACCTTGAGTCTGCCTGAACAATCCCCTTTTGGTCATTGGTGTCCCAGTTGAGGAAGTTTAGGAATAGAGAGACACGTGATAAAAGTGACTGAAACTACACAAAAGAGTAGAAGAGATATGTGACCAGCCACAGCAGTGGATCGCTGGTTGGTGGAAGCCCTGCTGAAACAGGATTCTCTGGACAAACAGCAAAGTCTGCTTTCTGCAACCTACAGCAGTTTTGTTCTCCAAACCACACTGTCCATTCAAACTGTGAGAGATAAGTAAACCACATTGTCAATTCAAACTGTGGAAGATAAGTGCAACTGGCAAAATATGGGGCTGGGACTTTTCCCTTTATGGGAAGCATTACATTTAATAAAGAGTTTTTTTCATCCACGTAAACACCTAAACAACAAAAACTCTTATGCTGGTAAGAATTAAGCTGTTCTAGCTGCAATCTCTGCCACTCTGTTGCTGTGGAGCTAATCCTAACACAGGAGAAAAGATCCTGTCTTTTTGCTTTATTCCCTGAACAACCATCCTATATAAACAAACTGCTACCTCATTCCCATTGATGGAAAGTGGCCCTTACCAGTTGTGCCAGAAGGGCACAATTGAGCCCGTGCCAAAAGAACAAATGGTGTCAGCACATTTCTTATGAATCCGGATGACAACATCACAACAACACATTAGCCTTGATATAGAATCAGACAAAAACTTTATTATAACTATCCAACAGAAATGTGCGCAGAGGCGGATTTGGTTTCTGGGTCATGAGGGGCACGATACAACATGTCCACAGCACAGACTGTTTTTAACCTGCTTGTCCACTGCCCATGGCTTTCCTTCCCTTTGGCTTACGTATTTGTCTTCCTGCTGTTTTATTCTTTCTCGTCTGAGCTCCTCTCCTCCTGTACGGTTGCCTCCGGTTTCACCAGCTCTTCAGTTCTTTACATCATCTCTCTTTCCCTTAACTTGGATAAATCTATATGCCAGATCAACAATATCTTTCTGCTTCCTTTCACATTTATAGTGACACTTATCTTTGTTCCCTTTCTTTTTTTGCCATCTTTGATTTGTTTCTCAAAACTACTGCTGTTCTTTTCATAAAGTATCCCAACACCAAGAGAAAAAGTAGTAACACAACCTGATCTTTCTCATCTTACCTCCGTTCCTATATACAGCTCTTTCCTCCCTCCCATCCTGTTTCTCTTCTACGTTTTTCTCCTCATACCTGCGCTGTCATAGGAGCTCTGTTCCATGCGTTGTCACAGTCTCCTCAAAGTGTTTTTTACCCTTTTTTATCATCAAGTATTTTCACTTTCCTAGGGCTTTCCCCCCCTCCTACTGCAAGGTTTATTGCATTTCCCATATTAAAAGTACTCTTGACTTCCCCTTTCTCCTCCAGCTACTGTTCTATCTTCTTTTTTCCTTTCATCTCCAAACTCACTGAATAATCTCAGGCCACACATTTCAGTTCCATCGAAGATACCTTCTTCCCGTTGTATTCACCTTCAGACACACTTAATGTGCAATGTCTTCTAATCAAAACTTTAAGCAAAATACTCCATCATTAGATATGCCCTTCACTTTTGTTGGGGCAGTCCTAGTCTTTTTCTTGAAACTGCACTTCCTCTCACTAGCTGTTACACTGGTGTTCCCTGGTCTTCTTACTCTCTTCAGCATATCTGTCAGAAGAATGTCCTTGCCTTCCCTTAGTTCTCAGTGGAGATCTGAAATGTGTCTGTCCTTGCTTCCATTCTCACTCATCTTGATATCTTACCTCTGTTTAATCTCGTCAACAGAGCACAAATTCAATTATCCTCTCAATACAGATGACCTGCAAATCTCTTTCCCTGCCCAAGACATCTCCTTTAAAATCTTAGCCGAGTATCGCTGTTGCACCAAAGTCTCATTAGCTGCAATACTGTTAATCCTGTTTGTGAGCTCTTCTCTGCATCAAGCATTAACTCTGTCTCCTGAAATCTCATCATGAGGTAGCACTTCCCCATTTTTTTCTCAGTCAGTGTGATGTCTGGTAGCTCTCACTTCCAGTTGGTTCCTGGTATCACTCTGCAGCATTCATTTATTATTGGTTACATATATTGCAATTTAATTTTGCTGGGAATTAAAAATTGGAGTATTTTTAGAACTACATTTAAACCTGAACATGCTTAAGAGTTTACTTCCCAGCTGAGCTGAAAGAAACATAGCATTTCAAAATAAATATGGTCTATTTATTATAAGTTATATATTAAAAATACACATCCTCTGTCCTTTGAGATACTACATCTTAGCAACTATCCAGTACAATCACTTCTCATCATATCTAAGCCAGTTCAATAAAACTTTCTTTACCAAATGCTTGTCATCATCCAGCTAGATCAGATGTCCATTTTCCAAGTACAGAGCCCTTCCTTTGCAAACCCTACCTTGCTGCCATCTCTGTCTTCCTCTTCAGCAGATGTCTTAAGCATTCTCTCAGCCTACTGCCATCCTACCTGTTTTTGATTCTAATCAGCCCTCAGCACTTGCCCTTTCATCATCTCCTTGTTCAAATTTGAAATTAACATTTCCATGCTGTCTTCTACACAGCCCCTTACACTCAATGGGCAATCCACAAGTATGTGCAAAGGATATTAATTTTCTCTAAAAGCCATATTAAAACATTCCTTTCCTAAGTAGTCTTGGGAAAAAAACCACTGTAAAGCAGAGATTCTGCTATGGTAGGGCTACTGGCACAGACCAATATTGTTTCATTGTTCGTCAATTTGTTGTTCTATTTATTGTGTCATGACCTATACTTGACTGAATTTTTTTTGGATCAAGGATCATCCGTTCTGTCCTGGTTCAGGATGTTACAAAACAGCATAGACAGCTACCATTCACCATGTGTAGGAACAGAAATTTTAGCATGTTGTCCTGAAATAAACCATTGACTTCTGCAGGCTTTGCAAGACAGCAATCCTGGGTGTGCAAACACTGTTGATTAGAGGCTGGTGGTGCATCCTCAGCCTCTGCCTCATGATGCGTTCAGAGGTGAGGCAGACAGGTCTCTGCCTATTTATTGTGCAAGCAGAGGTGATAATTTAATCCCTGAATCCAGTGACTTTCACTTGTAAAATAATAAATAGATATTTAGAGAGAGAAATGTTCGTAGCAATGTGATAGCTGGATATTAGCAGCAACATGGGTGTTTTTCCACAAGGGCAGCCAAGTGTACCAGAGTCACCCAGAAATCTTTAGCCTCAGTGCTTCTCATCGCACTTGGTCGGTGGTCTCCTGGTGTTCAGTTACTGGGCTCTGCTATAATAACTTGGATGACAAATGGCATTTTTTCAAGTGTGTGTACAACTATGATTCGGCAGTATGTCCAGTAGATTCCACCAGAGATAATCTGCAAAATAGGAAAGATGGATCTGGATCTGTATTATATTTTCAGATAACAAGAAACATGATTCCTCTGAATCATTTCAAAGGATATCAAATAGTTTTTTTCTTTTTTTTTTTCCATTTAACAGGAAAAAGAAAATAGACAACTAACTTGGGTTCCAAACACTATTTTCCACACAAAGACAGATATTTAGGAGATACAGATTTCTTCCTTCTGTTCTACAAACCCTCAAACTAGTACCAAAGAAGTACTAGTACAAAAAATGTGCTACCTCAAGTAAACACCCACAGCACATATTTCTCTGAACTAGTGATGATTCAACAGTGGTTGAGAAGAGGGCAGATCTGTGACAGCTTCTCTGGCTGTTGTTGAGCATCTCCTCTATGGGTAACAAGCTCTTGTTTCTATCAAATTAAAAAATAATTTTAAACAAAGTGTGAGAGAAAAGCTGTATATGTATCTATATGTGAAATTAGATCCATATACGAGATTAGATCTGTAGGATAAGTTTATTTCAGTCATTTGCCATTCAGGCCAACTTAATTAGCAGGTCCAACAGAGTGGAGTTCCAGCTCAGTGCACACATACACTCTGGTAACTAGTCTACAGAGAGAACTACAATGATAATTTGATATTTCATTGTATTAGTTATTCAAATCATGCTTCTCTGTCCAACTTTTACATTACCTTCCACAATAGCATATTTATAAACAATTCTGGTTCGTAGAATATATTTGAGATTTTTCTATCTGTCTATCTATCTATCTATCTATCTATCTATCTATCTATCTATCTCCTAAGTAAACACTTGTCAAATATGCTAGTTAGCTAAACATCAGTTTAACACTAGTTGAAAAACTAGTGTTCATTTCAGTATTTCTCTGCAAGAATTTCAGTATGAGATATTTTATGCTTGAGATATCATTCACTTGAGTTCATGCTAAGAAAGACAATAAAATTAAGTAGCATCTGGTCATTAGAAGCTTATATATTTCATATTCAGTACACACATGCTTCTTAATCCTAAATAAATTATATTAATCAGAATTTAATTATGCGGCTGCCCTATTAAATTAGAATTAGGGGCTAGAGTAGACAATGAAACTAGTCAGAGTTTCACAATCTGCAGATCAGGCTTTGCATGCCCTACTGGGTATTTTTAAAATATTTTAATTTTAGAAGTAGTAATCATCTATGGATGTTTAAAACACCTCTGACAGTTGGCACTTATTCACAATTAATGGCTAACCAGGGGTCTTCTTCACTTGTCTGTGTAATTTAGTCACCACTTGCCTGTGTAATTCAGTCATCATTTAGTGATAAATTGCAGAAAAAATGTTTTGTTGGTAGAGTAGAAAAGGATGGTGGTAGTTTCTGACACGGAAAGATGCTGAAGACTCACATCTTGACACTGTCCCACACAACATCCTTATCCCTACACTGGAGAGGTGCGAATTGGACAGATAGACCACTCAGTGGATAAGGAACTGGCTGGATTGTTGCACTCAATCTGTAGCAGTCAATGGCTCGTAGTTCCAAGTGGATATTGGTGATGAGTGGCATGGCTCAGGGGTTGGTACTGGGACCAATGATGTTCAACCAATGACCAGTGATGTCACCTTTGCTGGTGACATGGACAGTGGGGTCCAGTGCACCCTCAGCAAGTTCGCTGATAACACCAGGCTGTGGTGCAGTTGACTTGTTGGAGGGAAAGGATGCCATCCAGAGGGACCTGGACAGGCTTGAGAGGTGGGCCCGTGTGAACCGCAAGTTCAACAAGACCAAGTACAAGGACCAGAACCTGAGGCAAGGCAATCCCAAGCACAGACACAGGCTGGGCAGAGAATGGATTGAGAGCAGCCCTGAGGAGAAGGACTTGGGATTATTGGTCGACAAGATGCTCAACATGACCCGGTAGTGTGCGCTCACAGCCCAGAAAGCCAATCCTGTCCTGGGCTGCATCAGAAGTGAGCACCCCAGCAGGGTGGTTCTGTCCCTCTCTACTCTGCTCTCATGAGACCCCACCTGGAGTCCAGCTCTGGGGCCTCCCACTTAAGAGACACAAATGGACCTTTTGGAGTGGGTCTAGAGGAGGGTGAGGAAGGTGATCAGAGGGCTGGAGCACCTCTCCTATGACAACAGACTGAAAGAACAGGGGTTATTCAGCCTGGCAAAAGAAGGCTCAGGAGAGACCTTCTAGTACTTGAAGTGGGCCTACAAGAAACCTGGAGAGGGAATTTTGACAAGTGCATGTAGTGATAGGACAAAGGGCAATGGCTTTAAACTGAATGAAGGTAGGTTTAGATTGCATTTACGGCAGAAATTTTTTAAGATGAGGGTGGTGAGGAAGTAGAATAGGTTGGTAAGAAAGGTTGTGGATGGCACATCCCTGGAACTGTTCAAGGCTAGTTTGGATAGTACTTTGAGCAACCTCATCTAGTGGAAGTTGTCAGTCCCTCTGGTGGAGTTTGAACTAGATGATCCTGAAGGTGACTTCCAACCCAAACCATTCTCTGATTCTATGATATTTCATTAGAAACCTGGGATTTGCAAGCATACAGGAGTTCACACAAGCTGTTTCTAAGCAATGTTCAGATGCCGAATGTTGAAGTGGCAGAAGTGAGTGCACGTTTTCTGTATACTGAAGTTCTGATTCTGTCCTCAGACAAAATGCCCATTAATTTTACTGAAATTTCCCTAAAGTGAAATCTAAAGGACTAGATCATAGCTCTGCGTGCAATACCTACATGATCCTTCACTGGCTATATGCATTTTTTGTGGCCAGT
This sequence comes from Cnemophilus loriae, assembly GCA_013397755.1. Lineage (NCBI taxonomy): Eukaryota > Metazoa > Chordata > Aves > Passeriformes > Corvidae > Cnemophilus > Cnemophilus loriae. The sequence goes on along the minus strand of VZTF01003398.1, from coordinate 412,725 downwards.
ATGGGATTTTAGCTTCTGGAGATAGCCAGAGATCCCTGTGGGAGAGGCAGGTATCATTCAGGATACTATGGGGGAAATGTGTCTTTCTGAAGTGGCAGCTAGAGATGATACTGCACACCTTGCAGCATATCAGCCGGCAGTAAACACTTCAGATAACTGAAGCCAATCCACATTTTCCACCATGTATTCAAACATGCATATCGAAAGTGTAAAAATACATAAAACAGGTAGACCTTAGCCATTCCCCTTGTAAATTGCACCTTAAATCCTAGAAATGTGTCTGCCCAACTTCACAGGCTCAGCTGCCCTTTTTTAGTAGTTTTGCACAACTTTGCACAAAGTTTATTCCCACTTCCATCTGGAAGCAGAACTGAAACTCAGACAAACTAAGATATGTGTGAAATATTCTCCGGAATTTCAGTAAATCCTTGTATGAAATGAACCTCACAGGTCAGGAGAAGAGTTCTCTTTCCCTTCACTATACCCCATTCTTTTTATTACCACTCCCTGCTGAGTTGTACATCTTCTACTGAAGGCTTAACTGAACCTTGAACTAGCTTTAAATCATCTCTATCTGTAATGAGGGGATACTGTTAAATTTCTGTATGGAGGGAAATATTCTCCCTTCTCACAAACTGTATTTATCATGAAGGGAGAACCAAACACAAATAAGGAGGGAAGTGGTACAGGTGTTATTAGTCCATCTCTCTTTTTCCATGAATTGCCCTGAGGATCTCCCTTAGGTCAGGCACAGCAACTTTAGGACCACCTAGTGACTGAAATAGGGAGGGAGAATACTAGTTGAAAGCAGCTGAAAACCTGGAAACAAGGCACTTGGGATCATCTTAATATAAAATAAAGTGTGTGGGCACAAAGCATTAAATTGTACAGCTGGGGATCAATAATCCTCAGCCTTAGGAGCACAAAATAAATGGAGGCTGTGAGCAGGGCTACAGCATCATTCAGCAAACACTTGGCAGCCATTTCCATTTGAGAGCCAGGATGTGATACTTGGGGAGCATTCCAGCTGCACATGACTGCTTTTATTTGTATGGCTTTGGCAGTATTACTCCAGCAGCCTGCCTCCCTCATTCCTCAGTTTGGTTGCTACTGCTTTGGTGGGTTTGTTAAGGAATCTTGTTTACTGCTTCCAAGTGGCAGATGATCTGTCTTCAGTGGATGTCAAAACTCTCTTACTGTCACTTCTGCTTTTGTCCCTCATATACACACATGACCATACAGTTGCCTGTGGTTGCTTACACTTAATTGTGCTCTTATGTTTTGAACCAAATAAATACATTAAAGCACATCTAACTTGAAACAAGAAAGAGGTACTTTCTCTTTGTATCAGTGTTCAAACAAAGCAAAAGCATTTAAGAAAGGAAAAAAATAATGAAAAGTCCAATCATTCTTCTATTGTTATTTCATGGAGTGTTGCAGTAATGATTTATAACAGCTAAGATCTATGGGAGGAGGGTGAACACAAATGAAAGTACGATGCCAAATTTTACTGTTATATGCAAAAGGATGCCCATGAATCTTAGCTCCAGCTTCAGACATCTGATGGAGGAGAAACTCTTATTTGGCTTTCCAAACAGTTTCTCCAGGGCCCGGATTCATGCCGTAAGATGCCCAAAGATAAGATCCATTACCAGACAGGACATTAATTCAAGGAGCAGCCATTATTTTACCTGCTCACTTTATAATGTTTTTTTTTTTTTCCTTTCTTCTGTATATCTCCTTTTGAATTTTTATAAAAATTTTTATTATTGTTACCACTTGTCTCAGCATCATGCTTGGCTTACTTGTTTCCAAAACACACCACCCTGCAGCCTGTGTAACTTCATCCATCGGAAGTAGAGAGAATTAGCTCAAATGGTAGAATGCTCACTTAGCAGCTAAGAGGTTGTGATATTGATGCCTGTATCCTACATTTTGGACCACTCAGTGGATGAGGAATTGGCTGGATGGTCATGCTCAAAGAGTTGAGGTCCACAGCTTGATGACCAGGGAGACACCAGAAACAAGTGTGTTCCTCAGATTCATACTGGGACTATTTAACATGAGAGTGACATTTTACAAGGTCATGTAGAGATAGGATAAGGGGTAATGACTTGAAACTCGAAGAGAGTAGGTTTAACTTAGATAGAAGAAAGAAATTCTTTACTGAGAGTTTGGTGAGGTGCTGGAATAGGCTGGCCAAAGAAGTTGTGAATGCCCCAGCGCTGAAATTTTCAAGGCCAGGTTGGATGTGGCTTTGAGAAACCTGGTCTAGTGAAAGCTGTCCCTGCTGAAAGCAAGGTAAGTTGGAACGAGACGTTCTTGAAGGTCCCTTCCAACCCAAACCCTTCTATGATTCTATGACGCTATGTTCCCATGATCCTATGATTCTATGATTCTATGATTTTCTATGATTCTCTTAATGTGCTTGCAGCATTAAGATAGAGATGTTTGTATGTTCATAAGCTTTACGAAAATTAGGAGATGTGAGACAGAGACTAGCTGAAAACCTTCTATAATGCACCCATCTACATGTTTTGAATATCCAGTGGCACAAATGATTAAGAGCTGGCTTCCTTGGTGTGATGATCGTATGGACTAAAGCATTTTGTGCTGCAGTGGGTACTACTTCTTGTGCAGTCTGGTCATCTTCTATCTCTCTGATTTTGTGACCTGTGAATGTATTTTACATGAGTGCTTAAGGTTACTTCCTCTAGTGAAGGATTTTCGACATGCCTTAGTGCAGAGGATTATTGCTTTCCTGCTCCTTTGGTGTAAATCCATCATCTGAAGTATAACTTACATGTACCATCTTCTGTAGTCACAGAGAAAAAGAGAATTTAATTTCCCTAGACCAGTTTTTTCAGACACTCCCTCAGGGACATCTCTGCTGAGCAGTGCCAAACGTGTTCTGTGTCTAATACTTAAAGTGAAGATTTCCAGTCCATAGTCCATGAGCACAGATAGACTGTTAGGATGAAAAAGGAAGGCTCTCTCAATATTCCTCTTGCTTTAAACTACCAAACCCCTAATTTTGCCAAAAAATAAAGATAGGAGTTACAGGACTATTTATGGATATAGAGTTCAATATCTAACATACTCTAGAAAGAACGGGAACATATGGAGAAATGAGTATCTGCAGAAAGAAATCTGTGAATGCACAAATTATTTGAAGTCTCTGAACTTTATGTGTGCAGTGCCCTTCTCTTCACTAACTAAAATGAGAACCTGAGAAGTGCTGGCCGTTAGAATCAAACCAGGAATTCCTAAAGTTAAAATAGTTTTTCTACTTTAAACTTAAATATATTTCCATCACTAACAAAGAATCATTGTTTTGCTTCCAGAAATAGCAATCAGCTTGTTAGTGAAGCTGGTTATGCAAAAGATGTGCTTGCCTGAGACTGATGCACAGTAACTGTAAGTAATGTAGCTGAGGAAGTTGCCATATGGGGAGAAATCATTGGGAGACTGGCAATGGGTGTGAAGTTCTGCTGTCGTATGATAACTGAGATGAAGCCCTTTTGGGAGAGAGAGTCTTGCAAATATAGGGTCAGAATTAATGATGCAAATAGTGGAACTCCTGGCAGGTGTTTAGTTCCTATTTAGAGAATTTGCTTTACTAAGCCAGAGTTAAGCTAGTGCAAAATCTTCACATAGCTGCTGACGTTTAATTAATTAAGGCATAGGTTTTTATGGTTATTAATAAAGTCATATATATATGTGCTCCACCTGTACTTAATACTAAAATTGTTTTAAAGTGATAGATTGTGGCTATACAGCACACTTGCTGCTAAAATTGTCAGTTTCGAATTCAAACTGAAATAAAATACTTTACTTCTAGTATTTGTTGTACTTTAATGACAATAAAGTTCTAGAACTATACAATGCTAAAAAATAGTGTTGATTTAAGTTTGATGCTATTCATAGCCCTTGAATCATTTTCATAAATTTTTGTACAGGAACAACTCATTAAAAGTGCATAAATATTGAGGTTTATAATCTTTTCCCCAAGCAGAATTTCCTGGACAAATTGCATTTAATTACTAGAAATTATTGGTCTCTAAATTTATTAAGCCACACATTCACATGTGGGAGTTAAGGATATGACCTTTCACATAATCTTCTTCAGTGCTAAGCATTTACCAATGTGGGACATCCCAACAAAGTCCAGGAACTGTAATTAGATCCAAATTTGTTGTAGAAAATAAAAATAATCTAAAAATAAACATCTGCTGCATTGAGATCCTTGATGAAACCCCACTTCCAGTGAAGCTAACGTACAGTATAGATAAACTAAACTTCCAGAGACGACACCAAAGTCAGGATTTCACCCTAGGATGATCCTCTGCCAAAACAACACATTTTCCAGTAATATCTTCGGCCATAGAAATTTATTCATATTTTCAAAGAAAGGGCCTAACAGACTTTTGTTTTCTCTCTGACACGCTCTCTCTCTCTGTCTTTCTTTTCCACTGTCTCTCCATCTCTGTTTTTCCTGTTTGAATAGCTCCAAATATACATGAGTGAACATTTCCTACTGATGTACCAGAAGAATGTTTTGGATATCAAATTGGAGAACAGAAATTACTGTATTTACATGGAGCTGGCTAAGAACATGTAACTCTTGTAATACCAACCCCACCCCCAAAAAACTAACACCCCCTCTACATACCCAAAACCTTTGATTTTCTTGTTAGGAAAATCAGCAGATTGAGTAAGAAGAGTATTTTCTAAATAGAAATAATTTAGAGAAAGTGTATTGTGTAAATCTGGAATCTTGGATGACACTGAATCCTTACAGATTTCTGGAGTTCAGAAGTTAAATGAATCTTTATTAACATCTACCTCCTGGGATAAAATAATCATATTGGAGCTACAGTAATTTGAAACTTTTTCAGTAAAACCTGGATCAGATTGAACTCAAGTATCTGCTTATGTTTTCATACTTACCCAATACTTCGGTCAGGTTCCCCACAGTTTACAAAATTTTTAGTTGACTTGGACAAAGTTTTGAGCAAACCTGGGGTTAATTATGACTTCATGTAGAAACCATGATAAACACTGTGGTTTTGTAGAATTTTGATTCAAAACCAGGCAAGACTTGTGGGTTTTGGCTGAGCATCACTGAGTTTCAGTTGTGTGCTAACCCAAAACTGGAAACAAAAATTGCTTCTGGTAATATATTAAAAAAATCTAGGTCATTGAAACTGCACACAACTGAGTTTAATAGACTGCTATTTGCAGCTTGGCAAGCTGTCTCATTACTTTCCATGAACACCTGGTGACAATTCTTCATGGCAACAAACAAAGAGCAACGGTGTTACTGGGTATTTTTTTTTTTCCCTTGTGTCTTGAATGTTGTGGGATTTTCCTGTTAACATCCAGACCTGTGACACACCAGTATAACGTGTGTTCATCTCTTTGTGCTTGACAGACATACCTTTAGAAAAAAGTGTTAGGTTTCTCAAGTTAAAGAGAAAAATCTTCTTTCCCTGCTGTATGACATCTGCTAATTCTGTACTCAAACTCAGGAAAAAAGGGAAGGAAAAGGAAAAGGAAAAGGAAAAGGAAAAGGAAAAGGAAAAGGAAAAGGAAAAGGAAAAGGAAAAGGAAAATTCTCAACATTTTCATAACAGTTCCTAATATCTGGTTTCACCACAACCGTATCTGGAAGAATTTGTTCCAATAAAGGTCCCAGCTGGAGCTGTAATCAAGTCCATCTTTTATAAACAGACTGACTGACAAACTAACAAATAGCAAATGTTGGTGAGAGTGAGACTGGTGAAAGCCAAAGAAATTATCCAGTGCAAATAGAAAACTGAGATATTACTTGTGTATAGCAATTGTCTAGGGGAATATAGAAATACAGCCATCACAGAATAACCATCTCTTGAGCGCATATTCAACTGGAAAAAAATTCCATTTGAAATAAAATGCCTGAGTTACATAAAGTCTGTGTCTCTTTATCTATTTAGTACCTCCATGTTCGTATGATAGATGCTCTCACTTCAATGAAAAGCCTGTGCCATACTTACCTTGCTTAAGATCCTCCGTAACACTAGAATTTATTTAAATTTAACTCGGTGTTTTCATATCTACAGTAGAAACATCTGCTTAAAATGCTCATTTTGTTTTAATATGCAGTGTTATTGCTGATATGTCCTCACTTTGTTCTTGCATAATGTTAAGAGTTGATTTGCTTTGTTTTGCTCTTCACTTTTCATATAGTAAAAAAGCATCAGTAGAGTTTTCTAGCAGCAAAATAAAGATGACAGACTTTTGCAGGGTATTGTTTTCATCTTTGTGGCTATGGCTTCATAGCATGTTCTCACCTGGGACAGCTATGAGTTATCTTGCTATGTTCAAATGACTCAATATAATGCCCGACTAGATCACAAAATACTTGTACTTACATTAATGTCATGCTCTGATAGGGTTAGCACACTCTGAATTTTTGGCTGAAATTATTGTTCAAGACCAGTTCAACTGGGTATCCCTGCACAGCTTTACATGGCACTGCAACCTTCTTTCAGCTTGCAAACATTAATTACCTCCTGTCATGGTTTCACATCACCGACATTACTGTAATTCAGTATATTCTAAAGGCTATAACAAAAAATGAGACCTGTTGACTAAATTAGTATTTTTATCAATTTAAGAAGTGCATTTGTCAGTATCAGTTTTGACTAACACCAAAAGGAACCATTCAGGTTCTGATAATTGTAGGAATGTAAGTATTGATGTAAGTTTAACAGAAGTAATTAGTGGGTCACTTTTAGCTAAGATGTAGTCTCTTAATCTTGAATTAGAAAAAAAAATACATAATATTGGTGAGCTATGGTATCAAGGGAAGGAGATGTATTTAAGAATGTTTCCAAGAATGTTTATTGTGGGAAGCACTGGCATAATCCTCTTCGACCCTCTGATCTTACCTCAAAGACCCTTTTTATTCCGCTTACAACTTCATACACAATCTTCCATCATTACGAAATATCAGAGTATTAGAAATGTGCTTCTGGCTGCCTGGATTAGGACTGTATACCATTGCCCCTCCGTGACACTTACATGTTTAAACAGTGACAAGTGTTGGTAGTTTGGCTGTGATTGCACATTTCTAATGGGTGTTTATGAAAAGTATCCAAGAAGAGGAGAAGATAAACAAAGGGGAAACAAAATAAGCAAAGTGACAAAAACAATACAAAAGACTTCATGCGGCTAAACTAGAGGCAGAGGGTGTAAATATACCAGTGAGGGAACTCTGCAAGGGCATGTATCTGTAGGAGGGAGAAAGTAAGTTATTTATAAAAGGATATGTAAAATGTAAGACGCCAGAATCATCAGCTGGTTTTTTCCCATTGAAAAGCAAACTAAAACGTTACTTGCCAAGTTTTTATTTGCATGTGGATCTTAACCTTTTCCGGTGTGTGAGCTTCTTGATGAAGTTTTGTAAATAACAAAAAAATCTCCCTAAACCTTAAACCAAACAACAACAAAAACCTAACAAGGAATAAAAATGTTACTTCTCCTGTACTGTCTATTTTTACTAGAGAAACAGGCTTGTCTCATTTTAAAGATATTCTATAAAACTATCCAATAATGTTTATGAGATAACAAAAGAGGAGTTGGATTCAGATGTCATTCTACTCTCAAAGAGTGTTATCAAAAAAGAAAAACAAAACTCAAAGGTATATTGACCACCCACAACTGCAGCCCCTGATTCCAGAGACCACACCCTCCTCCCTCCTCCTAACCACAAGGAGGGGAGGCAAGGGGGCGAAAGAGGACACGTTAGCTTTGTTCTAGTTAGCTCATAGAGGTGGATGGACGACTCAACCGCAGATCCTCAGCATTCAACCTCTGCTTTGCATTGATCATGGTTTTCAAGAGTAATCACTGCTCTTTGGTTTTTGAGTATTTGACCCAGTACAGCTTAAGAGTTTAAAATCTCTGTAACTTCAGCCGAGAAATCCCTATAGGTTCAGCCCATGTTTGCTATAGCTGACCTCTGCCAGCAGCAGTTGAAGGGAATTCAGAGAGGGCACCAAGCCTAGCTGCTTTCCCTGGCTCATTCCTCTGGCATTCACCCAGGACTCACAGTCATGACATTACGGATGTTAGAGGATGCACATTTGTCTGGTCCCTCACTGTCTCTTTGTTTTGCTCTGTCCCTTTTCGAACCTGTTGAAGATCGTGTCTCTTGCACTCTCACAGGAATGAGAAAATTAGGTTTTATTGTCAGAGTGACACACTTCTCTGCTGAGAAAAACAAACACAAGACTCACCTAAAAATTGCCAAGATGGCATCCAAAAATAAAGAGCCTCAAATTGTTTCTAGTCACTTAAACAGTGAAAGAGCATGAAATATACACCAGAAATAAAGTGCCCAAAATCTAGCATCAGTCCTTTTTGAAGAATTTGTGTGCAGCTCAGCATAATGCTCAGCCCTGCAAATCTCAGTCTTTTCTTCCTACAGTATAAACACCGAGACAGTTTTCTGGGCCCACATCTCATCAAGCCAGACAAATAAATTCTCCTGAGTACTGAAGGACCAACAAAAGCCACCGTGCCTTTCCATCTGTTTTTCCTTTGTTTTGCCTTTTAACATACATACAGCAGAAATGTGTCATTCGTAATTACACATTAATCCAAAAGATGCAATGACATGAAGGAATTCACTTTGTCTATGTGTTTGGGAGAGGATAAACAGGCAAAACACACTTAAAACAGCAATTCTCAAAGCCATGTCTTCTGACTTTCCTTCTTTCTGGAGAGTGTGATGCACTTGAGCCCTTCTCTCTCATCAAATACACTTATACCCCATGGCCTTTTCTGCTCCAGACCCTGACTGTCCCAGCTCCTTTCAGACAACCCTTGCAACTCAAGCTCCAGCAAAACCAACTATGAGCCTATCCAGCCTAACTCTGTCAGTTCCTACATTCCACTTTAGCCTTTGCTGGCTGCCCTATTAGCCTTGAACTCCCTCTGCAACCACTGTCAGCTTTGCTCAAAATAATAAAGACAAAAATCTCTTTATCCTTCACCCCACCCCACCGCCTCATAGTTTGGTTCCTGGCTTGCTTTGGCTCCTACTGGAGGGAAAATGCAGTAATATTTTCCTCCTGCCCAAGCTCAGTGTGGTTTACTATTTTACTGGGAATGAAAAAAGTTTGAGCTTGCCGGCAGCCAGCCACTGCCTCACACACCCAGCATGATCCAGCCCAAGGCACTGCCTTCAACCCTCCTCAATTCCCACCACCACTGTGCCTGCTAGAATAAGTATTATGCTCCCTATAAGGCTCTCAGGTAGGAGGGAACTGCTGTGTTGGAGGAGAGGAGGAAAGGTGAGCAAAGAGAATGGAGAGAGAAGAAAGACAGAAGACAGATGAAATTTTTTTGTGAGGACTTGTCCCTCAGCTGAAGATACATTTTCAGCTCCCCCAGGAGCTTCTGACTTGTTTCACCAGTCAGAAACCAGCTGTCTCGAAATATGCTCAGAAGGTAATTATCAACTAAAAGATGGTACAATAAAAAAGAACAAATCTTTAAGGAACATATACAACCAAAAAGTTGAAAATCCTTAAACAGAAATACTCAAAAATCTGGCTAGATTAAATTTAAAGAAGATGGAAATCACTGTGACTCAGGCATGAATGGCAGAATATAAATAGTCTTGGTGGGAGATTTTTCATGTGTTCTATTATGAGCTATTTATGTTTCATTTGATACATGAATGAGATGTTTTATTTTATCATAATAGCAACCTTGATTGAATACATTCATCCTCAAGGCTTATGTAGTAGAAGGCAAGAGAGTGATCAGTACTTTGCAGCTTGGAGGCTCCTGCCATGATGGCTTGTGCCCCTTCACATCCAGCAAAACAGGAGGCAAGGAGAATTGGCGTGAGATCTGAGATATTCGTGGCCAGCAGAAATTGCACACCATGGGTAGAAGTCCAGCTACTGTCCAGTCATCCTGTGACATCAGATATAATATTCATCCTCTCATTAAAATGACTGTGCTTTTGGAAGTAATTTCCCTCATGGCGGCACTGCTCGAACAGGGCAAAAGCCTGCCAGAGCTAACTGATGGGGCTCAGCAGCAGACAGGAGCAGATTATGAGAGAAAGAGAGTGAAAAGAGGGTAGTCCCAATATCCTCTCACATCTGCTGGCATGCTCTGCTTCAGAGACATTTTGAGCTGCAGGATGCAGCTGAACTTCAATCTACAAATAGCCCTTGTGTGTTCAAGGATAACAGCAAACAACAAATGTTGCCTTTCTGCGGGTTTATCAAACATTATGGACACTCTTCTGTGAAGAAGGAGAGTTTTCCTCATCCATATCCAGAGGAAGTTCATCATAGCACTCTTTATCTTCTGCCAAAGCTTTGAGTTTCAGCTGCTGTTACAAGACAGTTGGCAGGGGTTGGGCCACTTGGCTTTCTGTAAAAAATCTGATATCATTTTCAGGAGAACTTTCCACACATGGAAATGGTTGTTCTCAATGAGAGCAAACCAGACATACAGGAAGCTGTGCAACTGCAAAGAGCTCAAGTAGTGCTACATGCTCAGAAAACTTCCTCAGCATCTGGTGGTCTATAGCTCAGGCAGTCCTGGAGATGGGGTCTTTGTATGTAGCAGTCACCAGAAGCCTTTCCTTACATGACCTAATCCTTTTTTGAACTAATGTGAGCTGTTAGAGTCCACATCACAGTAAGGAATTTCGTAGTTCAACTGCTCATTTCATGAAAAATTTCATCTTGACTCTTTGAGTTTTACTCCTACCAGCTCTGAAAGACAACCACCAGTCCAAACATAGAAAGAGACTGTGAGTCATCATCCTCAGCTTTTCCAGGAGTTTTCTTAGGTTTTGGTCATCTTCTCCCCAGGCTGAAGAGAAGGGTCACATCATATCCTGACAATTTTGATCATTTTTTCCCACCTCCATCTTCTCCTCTAATCTTGCTATTTTCCTTCCTAAAAGACTGAGCAGAGAGGACCACACAATGTCCAAAACTTGAGTGCACCGTGGACTTACACAGTAACATACTGTTGTTTTCTAATTGCAACCTATTCTTCTAATTCCCACCACTCTTTTTGGTTTGTTTTGCTTTGAGTCGCTAGTGTTTTTAACAGATTTAGTTATTTATAACCCAAAATCTTGTTTATGCATTAAAACTTTCAGGTCAGACGCGTTTGCTGAGTGAGTAATGCTGGAGTTCTTCCTTTCCTGTATGCAGCACTTGAGCGTCTGTTTATTCGAATAGCACAGGCCTCCATTTCTCAGGCAAATAAGTAATTTCTCTTTAGACAAGTTTTTTATAAAGGAAATTATGTGGAGTAATAAGAAGCCAAATCAATCCTATGTAAATGAGTGCAAAGGGGAATATTTAGCACTGCTGTCACTCCTCTTTGTGCGTCTCTAGGAAAATTAGCCTTCAGGATCAAATTCTGGTGCATAAGGACTATAAAATTGTGGCCCAAGGCAGCAGATGCCTTTCACCCAGCCCCTAAAAGGGCACTGCCTGTATATATATCCCACATTATAAAATAAGACAGAATAAAGTGCGATATTATTCTGTTAACTACAGTCAACATAAGCATAAGATAGGAGCTTTTTGAGACATCACTGGAAATATCTAGAGAGTTCCTCTATGGCTAAGAATGTTATCAGCAGTATAGCACAGCAAACCTTAACTGTGCAAGAAACCCGAAATCAGGACAACAGCTGCTCAGTTTAAGGTTGTATATCAATAGTACAGGACTAAGTACAAGCATGAAATTTAGAGTATCTGTTAAAAAGGAGTAAAAATGAAAGAGGCATCCAGATGACTTTCAGCTATCTAGTGAATTCTTGTCCTGCATCAATATTGTCTTTAATAGCAATTGATGGATTTGTCTTTCAATATTTTGCTATCTCAAGCTGTAAAAAGGTTTCCCATTGTTTAAATTTCATGACACAGTGCTTCTCTTTTTACAGCCCAAAAAAAATCATGTCATGGAGTGTCCTCTAATTTTTTAAATTGAGCCTTTATACTCTCACACTATCCTTACTACCCAGAAATTAGGTGATTGGAGCTGCAAAAATGAATCAAGACACTGATCAGGGTTGTGTTCTGTGGCAGCTGGACTGAAAGCTGAGATAAAACCATCTGATACACAAAAGCACGAAATATACCAGTGAATAACCAAAGAAATTAAAGCAACCTGGTACATGTGGAAGGTGTCCCTGCCTATGGTAAGGGGTTGAATGAGGTGATCTCTTAGGTCTCTTCCTACCAAAACTTTCTATGACTTTATGATTTCATGATTACTTGTTAGCAGAAGTTGAGCAAAAGCTAATTATTTTAGGAGCAGTATTTCCAAACATATATTTAAAAATTAATCCAAGGACAGCAAGGAGAAACTACTCTGTATTGTGCTTCCCGTGTTATTAAAATAGTATGACTACTTTAATAGCAGTTCTCCTCACTTTCTCTTTTCTCTATTTCATTTTTTTTTAATAGTCTCTAACGCATTTGCTTGGCTGAGCAAAAATATGCACCAAATTGGATATAAAAACCAACTAAACTGTCAAATGAGAGCCACAATAATTTCTATCCGAAAACTTATTTTTCACCTTCACACCATCAGAAGAGCATAAGGAACACTTTAGAGATCTTTGTACAAAGAAGATCTCGGAGAGATTATGAAGGACAGAGAAAGAGGCCAAATTAAAATCTGTGCATCTGCCATCCATCAGAAACACGTGTTTCAGGCGGCTGTAATAGATGGTTATGCATCCATCTAGAGAAATAATCTCGCCTCATAAACCCCCAAACTGAAAAGCTGCCTAAGATATAGAATAGTTTGGTACTGGTATATGAATTTTTTACTGTCTAGAACTCATTGTAAATCATCCTGCTGTGTGCAGTGAGAAATGAATGGTGTTCAAGGTGAGAACTTGTAGACATTAATTTGATACTGTATCTAAAATATTGCACCCTCATCGCCATTAAGTGATCTATAAAGGACTGAGTAGTTCAGCCAAATAACCTTGGTTAACTATCACAAATTATTGTTCATTCTCTCATCTTATGGCTAAAGAATAAGGCTAAGTATCTTGCTGAAGATCTTTAATTTGCAAGAATGGTGCAGACCTTGTGCAAAAGGCCATTCCATGGAATTCAGCAAATTACTTCTATGCTTATGAAAAACTGCAAGATTGATTTTACCAGCGTGTGGAAGGACTTTTATTTGGTCTCAGCTATAAGGCAATGGGAAGACATGGAGACAGCCATCAGGTCCTCAGTCTACCAAAGGAAATGTATGGTCTGTTAGTCCATTTACCAGCCATAAAACCCAGCAGCTTGTCTGGATATGTGGGACAGGACATAGTGCTGCTGACTTTCCATTTCGGCGTCTTCCATCACTCACATTCTTCCCTGTTAGCAAACAAAATGGACAACCAGTTTCCAGGCTGACAATCCCAGCATCTAGGAGGTTTTGGGGTATGGCCTTCATCTCCACTTTCTCTGTTTCCTTGGGAGGGAGTAAAAACTGGAGGTGTATTAGCAAACTGTGTTGGAATGGCAGTGCTTATTTACTACAGGTAGGCAACTCTTGGTGTGCATCGAGAATTTAAAAGGCCAAGGTGCAAAACCATGTTCAAACCATGGAATCATAGAAAGGCTTGGGTTGGAAGGGACCTTCAAGATGATCTGGTTCCAACCGTCCTGCCATGGGCAGGGACACTTTCCGCTAGTCCAGGTTACTCAAAGCACCATCCAGCCTGGCATGGAGCACTTCCAGGGATGGGGCATCCACAACTTCTGTGGGCAACCTAATCCAGTGCCTCACCAACTCCACAGTAAAGAATTGTTTCCTAATATCTAAGCTAAAGGTATTCTCTTTTGGTTTGAATCCTTTCCCCCTTGTCCTGTCGCTATATGCTCTTATAAATAGTCTCTCTCCCAATGAGGAAATATTTGTGGGGAGGTGGAGGGGGAGGGGGGGGAATTAAAGGAATAATGGAGAACAGAAAATGAGCAACAAACGTCATGACAGTAGGGAGGCATGAACGGGATAATTTATTTATTTATGTTTATTTATGAATGCTGAGGTGAAGAGAGTGTTAGAAGAATAGTAGCATTTCCAAGATCTGGATCAGGACTTGTAGGACTATGAAATGAAATGTTTAAAAGGACTTTTACAATTGCATCACAGTAAATTGAGCACAGCAGTTAAAGCTAGCAAAAGAACAAGATGATTGATATACTGTGGTTCAAGAGAAGGCAGTGAAACAAATGGCAAGTTTTTGGCAAATGTTTTTGTATTCAGAAAGGACAAAAATAGTGGTGTTAGAGGACAAATAGTTCATGTTGCTCTGAGTTCTAGCAAATAGTCACTGGACTATGAGCCCAGCTCACTGTGGATGATATCAGTAAAGAATAAGTTAAAGACCTTATACAGCACATCTAATATTAATAAGCAATATTTGAATGGCCTCAAGAAAGGTCATTCATTTCAGAAAAATGTGACCAGCAGCCTTAAAAAAAGATACCTAACCATCATCCTGACAGGCAATGCAACAAATTCAAGCCAAGGCACAGAAGAATTAACTCTCTTTCTTGGAGTCAGATGTTAAACTGAGGCTGGAAGGGACCCCTCATTAAAGCAGGGCCAATACTGAAGGTAGAAAAGGTTCCTTAGGGTTGTGTCCAGTCATGTTTTGAGTATTTCTGTGGACTGAGATCTCACAGTTTATTTGTACACCTGTTCCAGTGTATGACCTCCTTTTCTACAAAATGCTAGTAATCAGGAGAAGAGGCAATTTACTGAGGTTGGTTTCAAAGCCATTTAACCGCAAGGAAATTGAGAAGAACTTAGGCCTGCAGGCTACTGGCAGAAGGGATTGCCCAACAAAAAGACAATATCTTTTGTCATTTACCAGTTTTCTGCCATTACGTAGGAGATATTTGCAGTATTTTAGAAATTATTTTGGGTGTGGATTAAATGGCTGTCCTCTTCTGGTGATAACTGAAATAACTTGGTTTTCCCCATTGCATTTACCTCTTAGTGTTCTTACTCTCTCAGTAGAAAGTCACATCCCCACAAAAAAATAAGTTGTTTTTTCACTGTCTTCCAGCACTGACACACCTGGAAAATAAACTGCCACACAAGCAAAAATCCTAACAAAGAGAGCCAGATTCAGCAAAAGATTCCACAGAAAGCAGAACTGTGTGAAATCACTTGCTTGGCTCCATTTTGCAACTGACATAAAGCTGTCTATCTTGGCAAAACAGAATTCATGAGAAATCCAGACCATGCTTGGGAAGGAACATTTTATGGAAATAAAAAAGGACTTCCCTTGTCAGAAAGAAATTTTGGCCTGGGGACTGCATGACCGAAAACTGCAAATCTGAGCAAATCTTGTGGAATAAAGTTTGTATAAAGAGGAAGGCAGAAAGGAAATACACAAAACTATGTTGCATCCTAGGTCTGCAATTTTTGTGAGCTGGAATGAAGCTGACTTCATACCGCATATGCCTCCATTGTACATGATCCACAGAGGGAGCAAATGTGCTGCATCCCTGACTGAGGCTTTTGTTGTACTTTTGCAGAAGAAACAGCTGCCCAATCTGCCAACCCTGCTGCTATGTGATTCTACCCCTGGGGACTCATGAAAATGGTAAAAAATCAAAATAGCATGCACTAGACTGCTTTGTGAAGAAAGCACTCCTTGTGGGACAGAGTTCAGGATCACAAAACAGGGGACCTACCCTTTAGTGCATGGCAAATCACACAGCTGATCCCACCACAACTGGCAAAAAATTTGCACTTCTCTTTCCCTCCCCCTTCTTTGATACCACACAGCTCCTCTGTTTGTCTGGTGTTAACAAAAACAAGATCCCAGGTCATGTGAGGAACCAAGTGCTTAATGTAATGGGAATGATAGATAAAATCCTGGGTATAAAATCAGTCAAATGAACAAAGGACAAAGCAGATACTTTTGTTTCAGTAAAAAATAGCAATTATTCTTGTGTTTCTTAACCACACCTTTACATTGCAAATTTTTCTTTATTTTTTTTAATTTTTTTTTTTTTTAATTTAAAGTGAACTTCCATGCTAGTGGTTATTGCTTTGCCAGTAATGTCTGGTTCATCCTGATAACATCAAGCTTTGCAAAACACTGTAGTATTGTCTACAGTCCCTGCTATTATAATAAGTTAACAGTTACTGTAAACAGAAGGGCTCTTGGTAGAGAAGATGAACCAAAGATACATTTTGAATTAAGCACAAACCAAACATTCCAGCTGGCAAACATTGCAGTTCATTCTTTCAAAAAAAATTGCATTGGATTTTCACTGCCAATAGTATACACAGAGTCATTGTTTCAGCCTCAGCAAGAGGGTTATTTATACACTTTGAATGTGTACTGCTTTCTCTTAAACTTCGCAAAAGTAATCCATCAAAAATCATACCAAAAGTATGAAGGTTTGTCCTAATGTTTGAGGTTCGTTTTCTCTGGTGGGTGCCACTAAAGCTCATTTTAAACAGGTCTTGAGGACAGAGGGGAATACTGGGTCACACAGTCAGATCTATTGTATATCATAGTCCGTAAAATTTATTCCAGCTACTTCTGTATGGAGCCCAGTGGCTGACATTTCGCTAAAGTGTGTGCCTGGAAGGTTTGCAGCCATGAATGTACCACTTTCTGATGTAACTGGTTCCAGCAGAAATCAACCTCACTATTAAACATTTGTATCGTACTTCCATTTGATTTTCTTTGGCTTTGATTTCCACGCTTAGGTTCCTATTGTGCTTTTCTCTGATCCTTTAAAAAGCCCTTTAATAACTGTTATTTCTTTACCATCCAAGAACCCTGAACCATCTGAATGCTGTATATTTTTGGTTCATTGGTACTTCTGAATAAAGCCAGGAGGGGGAAAGCAGAGAAGCAGATTTGACTGGAATCTAACTAAATTTTATTTGTGTTGTTTGGTGGGGTTTTTTGGGTTTTTTAAGCTATTTCAGTTTAAATGGGAACATCTTGCTCTTCAACTTTGTTGGTTCTACTTGAAAAAACTTTCAGCAACTTTCAACTTTTGCAAAAGGTGTCCATCCAGAAACATCTGCCCAAAATGACCCCCAAAACACAGAAGGAAGTTCAGTAAAATTCATGTTAAGTTTTTACATTATCCAGTCTATATTTTTTTGCTAGAATAGTTCCATAAACTTATTTTAATCACCATTTACACGTGATAAGCACTTCAATTTTTAGTATTATTTAGTATTATGATAACTTCCCCAAAGTGTACCTGCTACAAAACTTCTGTCATTCTTCTTAACTGAATATATTTGATGTGGAACATAAAATAACCATTACCATTATATGGGAACATTAGCTGTCTTTACTGTTTCGCCAGAACTAGATGTCTTTTCAGTGCATCAGGAAGAGTTTCATGAGGATGTTACTCTGTATTTCTTGAATTGGGATTGTTTAAATATTAACTACATCTTCAATCCGAAAAAGTGGACCAGGCAGTAGATCTTACAAAAATACACATGCATTTGAATATGTAAGAATGTCTGTCTTCTCTGTATAGTCCTCTCACACAGTACCTATATATCAATAACCAGGCAGAAAAATATAAGATGAAATTTACTGTTAACTATCTCTTAAAAAAATTAGCTCCCTGTGATATGCAGACAAGACCACCGTTAAGCAAATATTTATGTTCCAGAAGATACCAATTTTCCATGCTTCTGATCTGATTTTCGTACATGTTGCACAAACCACTATGAATGTTCATCTTTGGCTTCCCATTCTTGCTTTCATTTAGGAGCATAAATCTAACTTGCATCATGGGAATATTAAAGGGCAAAATAGCCTCTAAAACGCTATCAATAGCATCTATGCAATTTTTATGGAAATATAAAGAGCAATTGCCATCTTTTCTGCCCTCATCACGCAAATTCTGATATTTTCAGCTCTGCTGAGCTGTTAGTATGCCTTGCTATTGGCGTTACACCCAGCATTAGCATCCCTTCACTTATGAGGGTGATGATGATACACGACTAGTGAAACTTTTATTTTAGCCAGCATCAGCACATTGCAATCAATAAAGTATTATGCCTTCTGTGATCCTAATTATTTTACTACTGAACTTAATTGGCAATCAACAAAATTAGAATGCTCACTAGTCGGTAGGGATCCTCACACACTCTAAAGTATTTGCTTTAGGATCAGTGAAAAAGTAGAAAACCTGCCAAGAGTTTTCTGGCTGGCAAATCCTTGTAGGCTTATGAAACTTCCCAGACTTCTCATTTTTCAGGAAAAAAAGGCAGTTTTGAAAAGTTTAAAGAGACTGCAGGCTTTATGGAGCTTTGTGATAACTTTTAGAGGGAGCAATTTCCTATCAGGTAAAGTCACACAGACAACTTTCCAGGCAACTTTCTTAGGCCAGGTAAAAGCCTTCACCGTACCGACCTCAGCTCTGCCATCCTCTGACGTACAAGGTGGCCAAGTTCCCTCGTGCTTCATTAGGGAGGGACCCACCAGACTTCCCTGCCTGTGTTTCTCAGGGAAGACAGGCTTTGCCACCTGATCATGGCATTAAGCAAGCCTAAAGTTTCACCAGACTGGAGAATATTTTCAATGGTAAAGAAAATCTTAATAATGATGTTACATCACATTCCTTAATTACGGACTTTTGCACATAATCTCTTTTCTGTACGGAAATAAAACTACTGAACAATGGAAAATACTGCCCCAAGAAGGAGAATAGGTATGTCTATGAAAAGAAACAGATGACTTTAAAATGTAAGAAAAAGGTTATTTGCAAGCCTCATGCTCTTTAATGTATCTACACAGTTTATGAGCTTAATCTGGTTAATAACAAAAAAAGATACCAATGAAACAGAATTCCCAGAAGTCAGGTGTACATTTTAGCTTTATTTAGCAGGTTACACGTAACATCAGCTGTTTTCTTTTCTCAACAGAATGAAGCACCTGGATACATTTTAACTTCTACCAGTCCTTGAATTATTAAATGTGTTTCTTATAGTCTTATGAACTGGATGGAGGAATCCCTAAACCTGGAAAATTCCAAGAACTCACAGCTGCCAAAGTGAGCTTGAAAAGATGAAACAGCTGAATGAAAATATTTCAGCCACAGGAAGGGAAATAAGAGTGAATTTACTTCCATCCCACCCCAAATAATCTTACTGAGAGAACTGTAGTAGTTTGTTTGGCTTTTTGGAATACTGGATGGCAGCAGTACAATGCAGCACTAGGAAATGCCTCTCTGCTCTTGCATCTGCATAAGGCAAGCAACAGAGAAGGCGAGCCAACATTTCTTCTATCTCTCACTTTGACTGAAACCGAAATCTGGCATGGCAAATTGAAGTCCCATTGAAACAGAGCCACTATGAAAATACAGAGGAAATCCAGTCTCAGACTTCTTTTGTCACTGCAGTGCTTTCACTTTTTACGTAAGATTTTATATAAAGTGTTTTTACCTTATAAATAGACAGGAAGAGACACAAGGGAGACACAAGAATAGTTTAGTTATTCCTAAATAGTTCCTCTTCCTCTTCTTTGTTTCCCCGATGCACTCCCCCGATACCAGGCTGTCAGTAACACTCAGGCTTTGCTCTGCAGTCAGATATGCTGCGCAGCACCGCAGTGCATGAAGGCTTTTGAATTAGTGCCTGAGTCGAGAGGTGACCCGGGAGCAAGTTATTCAAGTCTAATCTACCTTCCTTGCAAGGTGCTAGTCCTTCTGGACAAACTGCTTTCACAGTCCAAAAGTAATTTCGTCAATTAAGAGCTAATTTTCCCTTTACTAAAGTCTTTTAAGTCTGTCACACGTGGTCCATTATGGCCCGCTAAGTATGATGGCAAAGCTCGCAAAGTCATTATCCGCACAGCAGTGGAAGCTGCGTGGAAGGGCACTGCAGAGCAGTCTCCAGTGACCGTGTGCGCTGTGACACAAGTCCCGCTGGGAAGGGGCAAATCCCCCACGAACAGGTAGCAAGCCTGTGTACCTTTCAGGTCCGATAAATACAACTCCTTTTTTCCCTCCTGTTGTTAACCAGTAAGAAATTGCTTTACTGAAGATAAATGCACCCAGTGAAACTATTTAGATAGCAGCAGTTGATAATTTACTAGAACAGATTCTTTGAAAAAGACAGAAAAAAATCAATAGGGATATCTCTGGTGTATTGATTAGCAGATGGGTACTCATATTACCAGAGATACAAAGTAATTTAAGCAAAGGAGTGAAAATTGAAATGGATTGGTATCATTAGTTAAGCTGGATAGCGTGATGCAAGAAGCAAAATGAATTTTGAGCTCTTTAAAGGAAGCAGCTATGAATGTTCTAATTTCAAAGTAGAAATAAATGGGAATTTTAAAAGAAAAAAGTTTCAATAAGTCTGTTTAAAATTGCTTCAGCTTCCTGGCATAGAATTACCAAAGTGACAAGAGGACAGAGAGTGGAGGCCTTCAGGAAAAAATTGTCTTATAGTGACAGCAACCAGTATTGGAGTGCCCTAAATATGCTGGGACTGTCTGCTCTGGAGAGCCCCAGCTGGGACGCCCTGAGCAGGTGATGGGCTGACAAGCCAGTGGAGGCAAAGATGGGAAGTGCAAACAGCAGGCAGCTGGTCCGACCTGAGCAGGGTCCATGCTGCAGATGCTGGGTGCTGCGTTCCTACTGCGAAAAACTTTGCTTCCCCTGCGGAAGGAATCCACAAACCTCCACTTTAAAAGGGAAAAACTCTGAAACCCCCTCTCTGGGGATTACTCTGTAGAAATATGACAACCCAATAAACAGAGCTCTGATGAAATATGGTCTACATCTGTAGTCATTTTATAGCTGGCCAAATGTGCAGCCTGGAGTTTGTATTTGCTAGAGCTAAGATAATAACAGGCCTGAGAACTCAGCGGTTGTTTGCTTTGATTTGCAGAATGTTTGTTACACCACATTACATTCAAAAATTGGGTATATCCGCTGGTAAAAATCTCATGAGTTACGAAAACGAAGCTTCTGTCAATATTGCTTTATATTAAAAAAGGAGGGGAAAATTAACAGATTTTTTTATGAGATAGCGAGGGTTTTGTTTTGTTGTTTTTGGGGTTTTCTGTTTGGCTGAAACATCCTATGGCCTCCGCTATGACTCAGTTAAAAAAAAAAAAAAAATTTGCAATAATCTACAATGTGCTTATAACCTTGTTATCTGTGATTCAGATCACTTAAAAAATTTATCAAGAATGTATGTACTGCTTCCAGAAGTTAAATAAAAGTTATGTTGCACAAGATAAAGAGGAAAAGAAGAAAGTTCATTCCACAGTGTAGGTTGGTCAGAGGATCAAGTTATGAGCACCAGGCAATTTCAGTGTCTGGAAGAGTCAATTCCATAGAAATGGGCAATGGGAGATTTACTTTCCTAGCTATCTGTCTGTTCAAAAAGCAACGCTGACCCAGTTGACAAGGGGTTCACTCTAGTTTGTTTTAAAGAGGGTTTGGAAGTTGCTGGAAGTGCAGGCAAATTTTAAATTCAATTACAACTAGAGGAGGAGGCTGCAAATCTGACGGTGAAATGTAGTTAGACGAGGCCTCAACAGGAGTTAATTAGTATGAGAAAGAAACGCAGAAAAACAACAAAATAAGGAGCTGGGAGTCCAATGAAGTAGTCAAGGTGTCTGACATGCCACTTGTTGGCCATCTTTGTTTTGTGTGTTTAAAAGGAGAAAAACAAATAAATGATAAATAGAAAGCAGTAAGGTTGAACTGTTTTACTAAATTATGAGGGTAATTCTTCCCCTGAGGAAAAAGAAAAATCTCATGTTAAATGCCAAAAGCAAGGGTAAAATAGGGTATACAATAAAGGATGCTTGCAAAGAAAACAGCAGTATAAAAATTTTTAAAAAATATCTCAAACAGACAGAAAAGCTCTAGGGTTTTTGTTTTGTTTTTCTTCTTTTTAGAATGCAATGTATTAGAAGCAACAAGGCAACAAGTAAGGGTTCAGAAAACCCAAGAAAGAGAAAAAGAAGACAGAGAAAGACCTCAAAGAAAATCTATTACTTCACGAAAAAGCTCAGAATTCAGGTAGTAAAGTGAAAGCTGAACTATTGAGTGCCTGCTTTTTTTCAGGCTGCAGGAAGGAGATTAGTCTTCACCAGACACTGAAACAAAGTAAATAGGGAAATGGGGCAACACAGACCAGAGCAGGGTAAAGAGTAAATTAAAGAGTGTTTAGACCATACAGATGTATTTGAGTCAGCAGTGCCTGATGAAATCCATGTCAGTGCACTTAAGGAACAAAGCAGCTGACAAAGATCTGAGATCCCACACAGACCAGGGGAGGTATGGGAGGACATGGTCTGGAAAGGAAAAGGACAGGAATTCTAGGGCGATTATTCTAATTTTTTTACCCAAGAAAAATGTTACCCAAACTCAATGCTTTTACAGACACCTATAGACTAACGAGGCAGAAACATGAAGATGCAGTTACTTACAGTTCACTTCAAACTGTAGGGCACATCACACTGAGAGCTGCAGGAGGTCTCTGCTGTTTAACACTTACTTCACATTTTCTCTTTAAGAACTTACTGCTCCGAGAGAGAATATGTATCCGAACTACCCGAGAAAAAGCAGGCTCAGGAGCATTGTCAGGATCCAAATTCAGCTCATTCTTGATGAATCCAGGGATGAGTGGTCTGGAATATTTCAGATTAAATTGAATGAAGACAGGTGGAAAAAGCTATGCTGCTTGAAGAGAAATCAAATGCGCAAAATGTGGAATAACAAGCTGGGAACAACCTAGCAGGGAAATAAAAAATCAAAAAACTGTGAGACCTACAGGATCTCAGAACATATCCCATAATGAAGAGGAATTCCAACCAGCCCATGATCTTGTTAATGCCTTCCTAACATTTAATCATGCAGCATATATGTAAGAAGGAGATTGAAAGTGTAGGACAAGACAGTAGTACTGTGAAGAAAATAGAAGTCGCCATGGCACATGAACATGGAGAAATGGTACAGAGCTTTGTTGAAGAGGTCTCTCAAAGGTGTCTAGAAGCACATTTCAGCTGGGTGTAGCAGCTTCTTCAGTCACTATTCAATCACTCCCATAAGCGCAGGTAGTCTCTCCCATGACAGATCAAGAAAATGAATTTAAGCCATTGCACTGGAAATACTTCTGCTTTGGAAACATTTTATGAAAGGTCTAAAGAGTATAAACCACTGGCTTCAGGTAGAAAGCAGGTTAGATCCTGCAGCATGGGTATTTCTCACAGTCTGCCGTGACACTATACTATATATCCATATAGTCAGACTTGGTGCCCACTAAGAGATCTCTGAAGAGAAGATGATGGAATTATGTTATGTTACTACCCAGGATGAAGATCTCAGTCCCCTAACCAAGTACACATTACCTGAGATTCAGTATAAGAGCATGTGCAAGAAAAGAAAAACCTAAACGCCTTAGTCTGAGAGGTGTTAGCAGAAGTGTCACTTGCAGGACCCCCAAAACAACTGTTCTGCTCTGCTGCCTGCTTTAGGAACCTGAGATGATCTGTAGGGGCCTCTGCAGGTTGTGCACCACCTCTCAGCAACAAACTGGAGAATAAGGAGGAGAGAAACAAGTATGAAAAGGAGATTGGAAGAATGAAGTATTGAGGCAAATAGAGATGTTTGGGAAAGCAGTTACACCATTCGCTTCCTGTGCACAAAATGCATTAAAAAAGATAATGGAGATCAGTTGTTCTGGAAATAAAGGATAGTGCATAATTTTGCAGCAAGGTCTATTGAAGGTGATACAAGAGTAAGGTCACCAAAGCCGTAGGATGACATCTCATGACAGTTCCCTGAAGAAGAAATTATGCAGAGGACCTTGCTGTCGTTAACAAGCTCCCTTCTCCCACTCTGTGAACCCTTGCTCAGATCAATGCCTACGTAACTGAAGGGTTCCAAATATTTGTCCATCCACTCCATCTGTGTGTTAGTCCCATAATGGTGCAGAGGGGGAGGAAGGGGGCGTGCAGGATTTTCTGAGTGACTGACGGGAAGGGAGGAGAGCACAGCTTGGTGCTGAGACAGCCATCAGTGATACAGATGCCTCTTTCTCAGGTGGTCACAGAATCTCTTGCCACTTAGTCTGTTCCCTTCGCTCTGTATTTTTCCTAAATCGCATTTCCACCTCCTTTATATTTTTCCTCTCTCTCCCCTCTCTGTTTCCCACTCCCTTTTCTCTCTCACCTTACCAACCATTTTTTTCCTTTTTTTTTTTTTTTTTTTTTTTTTTTTTTTGGCTTCCCAGAATGAGACCCTACATTTCCAAGCTGGGCTGGGCTCTGCACATATTTTCACTGTAGAGCTCTTTTGCCAAGGAAAACATGGACTTCTCTGAACTGTTCAGCACTAGAAAAGACCAGGCTGAGAAGAAGCACGATTCTGAAAGGGAGAATGACGGGAAAGTGTTCCTTAATGTGTAATATACCTGATTCAAGCAGGAAACTTGGCAGACCTGACCAAGGGAAAGCAGGATCAGACTGCCTAACATCTGCTCAGAATTACCTTTGGGCCAGCAATCAAGAGGTGCTAACATCCAGCACAGACCTTTTATTTCTTTTCATCAAGAAACCAGTTCAAACACTCTCAAGGGCACTCTTGGTGCCATGTCTTCCCACCAAGGCAAGCAACAAGTCCCTAACTGGATCACCTTCGTGGAGGTCTGGTGAAGGCATTGATGTGACCATTTTAGGAACTTCACCCTGAAGAAGGAATTTAAAGAAATAAAAAAAATCATAGAAGAGTGGTGTCTCATCCATTGGGTCTCAGGGGAAAAAAAAGAAAAATGAGGAATAGGTACTATTAACAATGAAAGAAATCAGATATGCTATTACAGAACAGTTCAAATGGTCAGATAAAAGGATGATTATGTGGTCTCTTAGAATGAGCCACCATGTAATTTCGATCATTACCAGCCACTTTCTGTCACAGCAGATAATTCCTACTCGTGAGATGTGACCAGAATACTTGGTGCCAAACATATCTGCAGTCCAGACTTCAATTTCAATGGTAAAGTGGTCTGTTTTCAAAAATCGCATGTCGTTTCACAGAGTGCTTGGACACAAGGAAGTCAGCCAGCTAGATGCCTACAGCGAAACTGCTCCCTGCAACTCCAATTCTTTATATAGCCAGACAGAGAAAGCCTCAAAGGAACTGCAGCTCATTTTACCGTCAAGTGGCTGTCCTGCACACAACAAGAAGGCAATCTGCTCTTCTTTTGCAGGTACAAAAGTGATTGACGACCCAAAGGAGAGCTGAACATCCTTATGCCTTAAAATGCATAGTCTGAGGTGATCTCTGCACGCTGGCGATGAGCGTTTTCTTCGTTCTCTCACATTAAACTGATGCATAAGCAAGTATCAGAAAACTGAAACAAGACACAGTTATTAAGAAAACTCCTTGGCTATAGGATTAAAAGTATGCTTATTGAAAATAAGCATTAGGCTTATTTTCAGCCTTAAGACGAGATGGGAGATTCAGATTAGATATTAGAAATTTTTTTTCACTGTTAGGGTGGTCAGGCGCTGGAATAGGTTGTCCAGGGAGGTTGTGGAATCACCATCCCTGGAGGCATTTAAGAGGCATCTGGGTCTGGCGCTGGGTGATGTGGTTTATTGGTTTAGCAGTTACAGTGGTAGTGCTGGGTTGATGGTTGGACTTGATAATCCTAAAGGTGTCTTCCAACCTCGATGATTCTAAGATTCTATAATTCCATGAATAATGCAGGCATTTGTCAACAGAACACTATTTCTACTAGAGCATGAAAAAAAAAAAAGAGGCAAGGGAAAAGTAAAACACACTCTGAGTACACTTTGAATGCAGTGTTGATGGAGAAAGGAGAAACAGGTCCTCCTAAGAGCAGTCTCAGTTTATTTTCCATAAATCTGCTGGGTAACTTGAATCGATAGAGTCTTCTGGAACACCTGAGGGCTATTAGAGCCCTTTTCCATCATATACTATTTTATAACAGCTCAGTTTATTCAGGCTGAGAGTGTCCATTTGCATATCTATCCTTAGAACTAATCTGAAATAATGATATAATAATAGTTTTAAGAATAGGCCTCTTTGCCATATAAATCTTAGGTTTTAAATTATGCATTGGCCCAGTGGCCCTTTAGAGCTCTTACACTCTCTGACTGATAAGATTTAAGTCCCTGAAGTCCAAAATTAACTGTGCTATAGCATGCATTATGGCTGCATCACAGAGCAATTTTATCAGCAGTAGGAGACAGAAGAATTGCACAAGTCTGGTGCTATCAATAGGAAGTGATGACTCACCCTGCTAGTGCTTTCAAAGTGGCAATATCCTATACACTGAAAATATCTTTTGAGGGTGATAAGTGACCCCGTTGCCAGGAATAGGTGAAAGACTGTTAGCAGGAAGAAGGAGGAAAAATAAGTCTTCACACATTGCACCCTTTACTTCTGATACCTGTGAAAAAAACTCATTTAGATTGTGAGTTTGACCATTAAATTGAGTAGAGCTTTTCAAGCTTTATTGAAGTGATTTTTGAACTGAGATGTCATCCTTATAAAACAAGCTCATGTCAGCCCCACAGAGCCCACTGAGAACAGTCTGATCATATAAACACAGACTGATACAAGGCCTGAGATGTGTTCAAATAACACTGTGATAAAAGAACAACCTAACTTGAATGAATGGTGGATAATGTTTAGAAAAATAGGTGAAAGGTGCTCAGGAAAATTAAAATAAAGAGTTCTCAGTACTCAGAATGAATCCTAAAGAAGAATGACACAATTGCTTGTGTGCAAGCCTATCTATTTTGCCATTCAAAGATTTTGAAGACCATTTATATGGAGCTCCAGAGACAGTGTTTGATACGCTTAACAATCCATGTGGCACCTTTCCAAATCTGCATGAGGCAACGGAAATTCAAGTTGCTTCCAGCTTCCTAGAGAATAGATTGGATGTTAAGTAGAGCAAAGCAAAGCAGGTTTCTGCTATATGTCTAGACTTGGATGGTAAATGACTTTTTTGAGGGTGCATTGATTAGAAAAATGACTGCTTGCCCTTGAGTCACTGCCAAGCTCAGACTGGCTCTATATCATTGATGAATACTGATGCAAGAGGAATGAATAAACTTCTGCAATACCATTAGGTCTACACTGTCACTGAGAACTTTTTGAAAGGAAGAATGTAGATAATTTACTTATGTAAAGGAAAAGCAAGAAACAAAACTGCATTTTAAGCTATCTTAATTTATAATATATAGTTCGGTGGGCTCTAGATTTAATGGCTCCCTTATTTATACATAATAATGTATTTTCTTTGTTAGCAAGCTGAAGTTGATTTCTAAAAGAACATGGATGCATATTAAAGATTCTTGGGTTTCATGCTGTTTGCTAGGGTTTTGTTCTCGGAAGTTCCTCTGGTGTTTAGCAACATGTATGGTCCATAGAAGACAAGGTGCCCCTAACCAGCATCCACTTTTCTTTATTACTGAGTCATTCTTCTCTTTCTGTGAATCTCACAAGGATTTTGACGCTCTTGTTGAGAATTTCAGACTCTTCCGTACTCGGCTGATGTTTGACAATGAGTTCAAATGACATCAAGTCCCTGGAAAGCCAAACACATACGCAGATTGAGAGCAAGTCCATTTTGTCTGTGTTAGAAGTCAGCAACAAAAGGACTCCTTGAAATGCTGGATTTGCCCCTGGCTTTTTGCTGAATCTGCTCCTCAGCCTCTAGATTTCTCTCTAGTGAAACAGAAAAATGATGCAAGAGAACTCTAATTCCTAAACTGCAAACATCAATTGAAATATACGCACAGGCTTTATGTTAGGTGCCGATAAAGGTAGCAGACTTTTCTTTGGACTGGAGCTTTTACCAGCTTGTTTGTAATCCATGATGAAAAGGTCAGTAAGAATCTGCAGTGCTCGTTCCAGACTCACAATTCAGATGTGCCTCCTTGGCCTCTTCTTGAAGGACAAAGAAACAATAAGAGCTGAAGTCATGGAAATCCAGGGAAATGACAAATACCTTTATTTAAGAAAGGCAGTCAGAGAGTGCCAGCAAGATAAGAGCAGTGCACCAAATAGAGATGAGGCAAATACTGGGTCCCAGTTCCTACTGAAACCACCTAAAGGGCAGACTGGCACTGTCAGAGATATTCATGTCTCCTGATTATCTCCAGCTACACGTTCCCATCACCGGTTGTGTGCCAGTGCCTCTACGACATGAGTGAATCAGAAAACTAGTCTGGTCAGAAACCTATCAATTTTTATTATGTTTGGACTGGTTTTCAGGCAGGTCAGTTTACTGAAGCAGTTCACTGGACATCAGGATGAATAGCAGAGGTGGCAAAAAAAGAGAATTGGGAATGTATGGCCAAGGTTAGGTGAGACAGGCTCCACTTCTGTTGACTTAGAGCCATCATAAAATCACAGCCCAAGCTGTAAATACTTGAAAAGCTGGTAGATATTTCTTTCAGAGTGCAGCTGCGCAGGACAATTCATAGGTAGTGAAACATATGGAGTTCTGGGTCCCAAATAATTGGTTTCACAGGGCAGATACAGCACTTTAACTATAGAAATTCTCTTTAATATTAATATAAATAAATTAAAGCATCAGAAGCTATTAACAGAAAAGTGATTTAAATTATTAGCAGCCGACTTCTGTTGCACTAAGGGAAAAATATCCAGAATAGACTCTATTCCCACACCTTGACAGAACTGGTCTAAATTTTAAACTCAGTAGAGAAAGACAATAAACTCCCAAACCTAACTTCCTGGGAGGTCAGTAGTGCAGAATTCAGAGAAGGTGTTGTCTGCAGCTTTAGGAAAATGCTGCTTCCAAGGAACTCTGGCAAGTGGGACAGCAAATGTGACCTGAATCCTAGTTTGTCTGGAAATGGCTGCATACATACAAGGCTCAGATGGATGAAATTAAGTCATTCTTTCCAGAAAAAAAAGCAACAAAAAGCTGCAGGGTAAGTTGCCCAAGCCATGGGACATCTATGTAACTGAGAAAAAGCTGCAGCTGTATTTTCAGTGCTAACTTGTTGATGTAGGTTTTATTTTTTGTCTTCTTCCTACATACCATGCAATGCGTGTTTTAAAACAAATGTTCTTCCACTCAGGAAAGAACATCCTCAGAGACACAAATTCCATATTTAAAATATATTGCATTTTGATGCCTCATCTACCTGGCTGATGAAGGAGTTGAAATACCACTTTGTGTATAAGCTTTTGATCTACATATCATTTTTAAATACTATTTTTCCCACTGGGATGAAATAGAACAAAATAAAAAATTCATCAGTTCACCTTGAGGGGAGGTGTGTTTTATCTTGGGCTTTTTAAAACCAGTCGCATGACATGGAAATGATCTTAGATTTTGTAGAAGGTTTTGTTTTGTTTTGCTTTCTCTCTCTGCTTTCCCCATTTCCATTGCCTCCCATCTTTCACCCGAATCAACCCTTCTTTCTCTTTGATAATCACAGTTCCATTTAACCTCTAACCTTGTCATCTCTGTAGTTCTGTGAAATAAGAATAACAGTACATGATGCCTCGAAAATAATGGACTGATAAATAGCTACCTCTGCAAAAAAAAAAATATATATGTAAATAATGGTATGTTGATCTCGTCTATGTACACAGGAATGGGTTAATTCCGGGTAATTGCATGTTTTTCCAAAATTACTGATTTCAGTATATAAAAAGTTGTGAGAGTCCAGGTTTCTCCATATTTGAGAACTGATGAAAGAGTCCTCTTAGCTGAATTCTCAGGTGTTCAGGAAAGATCATTTTATAGCCTTTCTTTACGGGTTAACACCTGGGGGGTCTTGCTTTAGGAATTAATGTTAGAAATGGAAAAGTTTTAATTTTCCCCTTGTGCTGCTTATTTCATGAATTGCAGATGAAGGTATTTGTCTTAGGCAGATATCTCTTGGGTCCCGGTCCTCATTCCTGGAAACTAGGGTCTGGTCACCATCTCCTGTGGCACCCTTCTGCCCTTTTGCCTGGTTTCCTTCCAGAGGATACTGGGCTGCAGAAGAATATGATGTGCTTGGTTCTGAGCAGTGATTTCAAATGCATGTTTTGAAATCTAGGCATGAATGTTAGCAATGCAGTGGCAAAGGAGAGGAAGCTGCACAAGGAGAAAGGCTGTTCTTTATGGAGAAGAGAACAAAGTCATAGTCTGGTTATGGTTTCTGTCTAAATCTGTATCACTAAAAATGACAGAGATAAAAGACACAACCTTGTTCCATTTTGCAAGGGAAGACCTGAACCAGTCATCAAGATATTTATCACTATCAGGTGAGGGAAAGGCAGGTTTTGTATCCTGACTTACATCTGTCATCTGAACATGACTATCCTCATTCTCAGTGGAGCATTGCATTCCCAGGCATGCAGCAGGAGATGAAGCTGCAAGCTCTGGCCTAACTCCGAATAGACACTATGCATCCTAAAACCACGTTGCCATCGTTTTTTCCTCAGGTGCAGTGCACACTCACTGCTTCAGTTTTAGAGACTGCTCAAATGTAAGCTAATGTGTTTCTTTTATGTACTTGCGGCTCTGTTTCCTGAACATGTCAAGATCGTCATCATAAGAGACATTTTAAGAAAAAATCTATTTTTTTTAACAACTACAAAAAAATTGTAGTTGTAGAACAATTGTAGTAAAATTGAGACAATATCAAGAGACAATAACATAACTCCAGGTCTCTGAAGTAACACATGAAAAAATTACAAGATAAAAGTCCCAACAGACTTGGGATATGACTGGCTGCAAATAGTTCAGTTTTTGCTCAAAATTAAAATATGGGGCTTGCTCTTAAAAACAACTTTTGCTATGAAAATAAGATGCTTTTAAATTTGAAAAAATTTTAAATCCATCTACCTATACATCTGTCTGCCTACTTGTGTATTTACCTACCTACTTACCAAGCAGCCTGCCTATCAGTCAAACACATGATGTTGCAGGGGCTGCCCTTTGTTAAGAAGGAGAAAAATGAGTGCTGTGTGATGTTCTGTGTCTCTTGGTTCACAGAGGTCTAATCGGAGATAGATTCAGAACTGAATAGTAACAAATGAACCAGTGAAATCAGAGTGGCTTTGGCTGAATAATAGAATAAGGAAAGATTCAGCAAAGTTGGCTATGCAGCTAAAATGTACATCAGCTTGTAATACTTGATACTTCTCAACAGGAAGAGTTCTGCTACAGTTATGGGTAGAGCTATATTTGAGAGGCTTGAATTTCCAGACTCTGAATACATCAATCAGATTGTGCAGTTTACAAAAAAGACAAGCTTGAATATCATGTTTCGCGAAGGTGAGACAGCTTTGGTGTCACAACTCCCTCTGCAAGATGTCTAGAACAGCCGTGCTCGGGAAAAAGTGCAACTGAAGGAGTCTCCATAGGCTCTAGACAGCTTTTGCTATATTGCTGCCCATTGGCAGACAAAGTTACAGCAATGACCTTTTCCTTATTGAGAGCAAGGACTGACAGAGGCAAGCAAGGCACAGGTGGACTTCAGCAAAGGGTGCTTCTGTCCGAAGTTCTTCCAGACTCATGGCAGTTCAAGTTAGGAAATGAGACAATAGAAAAAGAGAGGGGAATTACAATGACACTGGGTAAAGCAACAAAGAAAAGGAGCAGCAGTGACAGAAAAACAATTATGGTCTCTGTATTTTATAGCCAGAGTGAGTAGGAGTGTTTCTCCCACCACACTAGCATGAAAGCAAGAAGAGCATCTCATGCCAGGGGAGTAGCAGATGGAGCAGCTATATTTCATGTGAGAACTTGTGTTCTGGGACTGTCAAACTGCTGTGGGAGCTGCTCAAAATTTGTGTGTCGGTATTGCTGCAGCCCATGACTTATATCTCAAGGACAAAAAAATCATTTTGGGTTATATTATTTACAGAAATACAGGTTGTCCTTTATTCAGTATAAGTTGTTTTACTGCCTTCTTTATCCCATGTTTAAATACTTTCTGGAAGTGTTCTAACTGACCTCTGACATGTGTGAGTCATGTTCACATCCAGACTCCAGAATAAATTATGTGTGCAATACAGAAATTAGTTTCCTGTTACATATAAAAGTGTTGTTAAGGAAAAATTCCCCTTGCATGACAACAGGGATGTGGGATATTCTGCAGCAATTCGTGTAAGCTAGGGACTTTTGGAGATGTCCAGCTGTTATGGTGCAACATTTCAGTCTGACTGGGAAGTGTCAGGACATTTGTAACAGGACAGCTTTTCAGACAAACAAAAACGGCAGACACTTATCCACAAATGCCTCTTCCATGTGGCAAATTACGGTCTGTGAAAGCTCCTGAACCTGTAAGCTGAGTGATTGATGGAGAGATTTATATCCACACACAGAGGATGGTGTTATGGCCACAGCCTCTTGAAGTGCTCTCTCCTTCACCTCCAGGATAAGCTGAAGCTTCATTTTAGATACCTGGTCTCTTTTCATCAGCAGACTGAACTTACCCAAGCAATGGGGCACACTGACAGCAGTGGTAGCCCACATGTGACGTGGATGGCAAACCACTGTCTGCCTACTGACTAATCTTGGTGAAGAACTGAATCCACATCATACAGGATCTCCTAACATTCTACACAGTGCAGGCTGGAGGCACAGACTCCACTTATGCACAATGCAGAGTTGCAGCTTTTTCAAGAATTTAGACATACAGCATCTTACTTCTGCTTAGCTTGTCACATTTCAGTGTTTGAAATGTCCAGGGAAAGGAAAATAGAATAAAATCCTTTTCAAGGTGGCAAGAATGCAAACAAAAAGCTTTAAACTGAAAAAAAATGGTTTCTAAAGTACTGTCTGGCTTTTAAGCCCAAATATCTCATGGACAATTAGCAGCTTCATTAAGAAACTACAGGGCTACCTAGGGCACAGGTCAATTAGCAGCTTCAACCTATCAGTCAACTTGCTGAAGAGCAATTTTCACATCCAGTTCTTTGATAGATTATCAAATTATTTTTTCAAAGGAGGAATTTATGGACAATGATAATGGCTAGTGAAATGACATGACCACAATTTATCAATGGCTATTTTTTTCTTCTTGTAGAGGACAGTCTCAAAAGCCTACACATATCCTGCAACAATTTCAGTGCATCTTGAAAATCCTACAATCATCTTTCTGTGCTTCAGTCCAGCAGAAAGAAAGATGAAAAGGTATTAAAAAGTTAAAATATTGTAGTGATTAGGAAGCAATTCTGTTTATTTAGCTCATTTTTAGTATAAATATTTAGAAGAGAAATGTAGAGAGAACAGGATGAGATAAAATTCCCCACACAGCTTAAAAAAAATTAAGTGCAAATAGTCAATGGCAAAATAGCAGAGTAATGACCAAGAAAAGACTCTTATAAAAGCATACGAAAAGCCTGGGCTGGATATGATCATATTTCAGCCTTGGACATACGCTGTATTCTTAGAATTCAGGAAGCTCCTCATCATGCCAGCTTTCAAACAAAGGCAACAGAAAGAGAAGCATTGCTTTTAAAAGCTAAAATACATTCTATTTAACAACACAAAGCACTCAAAGAAGAAAAAACAGAAGTATCTCAAGCTCATATTTGGCTAAAATTCCCTTTTCAGCCAAACCCCTTCAAAGATCAGTTGAAGATGTTTAAAGAAAACAACTGACCTGGAGAATGATTTTGCATTACTCTCATAACATGAATTCTATGAACAATAATTGTGCTTCATGGCCCACTAGACCTAGTAATGTAATTCAGTCCAGAAATTTGCAAATATATTATACATTAACATGAGAAAAATGAGATACTAGAACCAATTGTGAAAGCTGCAGATTTTTTAATGTTGACAAACTGTATAAAATTAATGTCATTTATATCTATGTTTCAGGGATCAGAAATATTTAGAGAACACAATAGTTCTAAGAAGTACTGTTTATAAATGAACTAATATTAATACCTGAGTAGAAAATGACATATGACTGCCTACAGTAAGGTCCATTTTATTTTTTCCAGGCACTGAAAGTATGAAACTCTTCCTCGTTTTACTCTTAAGAAAAATTCCATTTAAACTAGCAGTGGTGTGTATAACAAGGATGAATTTTCCTTCAGGAAAGTAACTTAGGAAGTAATCTTAAACTGGTTCACTTTAGACTCTGTGAACTTTAGATCAAGGCTTGCAAGAAAATGGTTAAAACAGCTTTTTTAGACAAAAACCACAACAACAAAAAAAAAGAAGGTTTTTATTTCAGTCTGGACCCACAATAAAATTATTGATATTTTCATCCTACTCATCTTGTTGGATGCTGCTTTTTATCATAACATTAAGACTTAGACAGACAGCTGTCTGTACCACTCCAACCTTTCAACCAGCTGAGATGTTCACAAAAATCCGTCAGGGCAGTCCTTCCATATGAAAAGATTCTTAGCTGTTTGATACTTTAACAGAAGTTTAGGGGTAAAAAAAACCCCTGCCTAACGTATTGAGTTTGGGTTTGTACCTTTGGCAACTTGTATGTTGGGAATAAAGCTGTAGATGGTCAGGGGCTGATGAGAGTGTGAAGTAGAAACAGAAACCCCTGTGCTGAGAATGTGAGTCCTGCCGAGACAGAAATGGGGCAGGCTCTGAACAACAAGTCACTTCAGATCCAAACTGCTGCACTTGCCTTCTCTGCTTATTTTTCCATTCATCAAGAGCTTAGGCATCCTTTTATATCCTGTATGTGTTAGTTTATGCATACATCCTGCATTCAACATACAGTGTTTTAAAAACAATCTACCATGTTCGGAAAGTGAAATAATTGTATTAAGGTTGATCCTCATTAATGTCATACTGCTGCAATATTGCCAATAGTTTAATGACAATGAGGAAAATATCTGGAAACCAGGATATCTGAGTTGTATGGCTATCTTCTGTGTATGATACAGTATTTTGAATTGTTTGCACTATTTCCAGAGATTATTTTCTTCATTCCATTTAAAAGGCTGCATAGGCCTGAATCTCTGCATATTCCCTTCTCAAGAACAGACCTTGACAATCTTATTTTGGGTTTTCCTGTTTTAGTATCTGATGGTCTGGGTAATTTTTTAAAGCTTTGTTCTGAAATTATACTGGAAAATACTGTTCAACATTTCTTGGATATTAATGCTGTTGACAGGACAGTATTTCAGAGTCAGAACTGAATTAAAATTCAGAGATCTAATTTATATGAGTTTGGTGTTTTATTGTTGAACTTCAGTGGCAGATGCATTTGTGATGTAAAGTTAAAATATTTTTCCATTTATTCCTTTCACAGTTGATCTAGAAATGCCAGTCCATTTTCTCCCATAATCTCTTTGGTTTTGTCTTTGAAGTTACAGCACTGTTAGAGAACTAATGTAATTTATTCATGTGTAGCATAACATTTAAAAGAAATTACTGTTTGGCATGGAGAAAATAGATGGGTTCTGAGCAATTCTCTTGAACAGGCTCATCTGAGAGGTTACATAATTGATATTTACTATAATTGTCTGCACTTTCTTGAATTTTTCATGTGAAATTTAATCAACAAATGAATAAATAAAATGAAATTAAGCAAACTAAAAAATAAATAGATCCACCACCTGGCATCTGATGTCAAAAGGTAATAATAAAGTATGTTCTCAGTTTAAATATTTATACAAGGAGATTTTCTGAGACAGCAAGTGTTCTTAAAAAAGGTCAATTTTCTCTACATTTTTTTCCACACATATTGAGGTTCCTAGAGTTTAAATAATTTCATGAACTCATTTATTTTGACACCTCATGAAAGTAGTTTATAATGAAGAGATGCCCAAACAAATCCACCTTCGATGAATTGAAGAAAATATTAGCCTGGATTTGATTGAAGAGACAGGAGAATCTTTTTCTCTATAAAAAGTCATTTTGTTTTCATAAATATTCTTTGTGTGCAAGGAAAAGAGCCACCACTTGGTTGAAGACTAGCACACATTGAAGCACAGTTGAAATGAATAACAAAATTTCTTCTGATTTCAGTAAGAAAGAACCTATTTCAAGGCCTTCCAGTGATGTAGATGGCTGAAATTATTTAGTCAATTAACAAAAGGGGGGAATTTGCATATCGTGTCTCATCAAGGCATGATGCATTAATTTCCGTGTAAACATATTAAATCCTTGAAGTACCTAAGTGAGGGCATATCTTCTTGTATATACTAGAAGAACTAAAAACCATGAAAATTATAAAATTATATTAACATTCCAGAAATTATTCTCCTGAAGAAAAATGGAAGCAGAAACTGTGTTCCTTTAAAAAATATTCCTCTTTGTTACAAGAATAAAATGCAAACGCCTTGCCCTTAAAGACAGAGACAGAATAATTCATAGTTATTTTGTACTCCTCTTCCTTAAATGTCATCTATGCTAATATTAAGCAGGAATGATTTGGGACACATTTCTGCTTTGGAAACATAAAAACAGTTGACACCAGGTTTCCCATCTTATTTTAGATACCAACTATTTCAAGATTCTTCAAAACTTTATATTAACAAGAGGAAATTAATTGTTTGGAATAAGGCTGTGCATGACAATAAATGTAGATTTAACAGCATCATACTAAAGTACAATTTACAGAGTACTTGGTTTATGTGGAGTTGACAGCACCAACTAGACACAGCTGTCTGGTGCTTTCCTTCTAAGACTCATTTTAATTATACACAGGTCTCTCTGTGTTGTGGTTTGTGCTATGCTTTGTGTTGATCTTGTTTTTTATTAAAACACATAAAAATTATACGAAACTTTTCAGTATTCAACAAGCCACCACTAATGATCCTTCCGGACATTTTGAGATAATAAAAATCAGCATCTACTGGTGTATACACTGCAGACAAGGGCCTTCATTGCCACAGGATGGTGAGTTGACCCTGGCACAACAACGTAAAATGGATGAGAAAATAGTCACACGTCATATTCTGTACCAAAGACAGGGCATGACAAGGGACTTTGTGGAGCACAAGAGGCTTTGGAAGAAAGACCAATGGATGCTGGCTCTCTGCTCCTTCTCAGCTCTTGGGCAAGGGAAGATAAATGACAAGTTATTGCTATCAGAGATATGACTTGTCCTGTTAGAACAAGGAGCCATTTTATTCAGGAGAAATCTCTTAGACAAGTAAGAGATGGAAGGAAGGGATTACTAATGATAAATTAAGCAAAAAACCACCCATCTAATTGAGTGCACAATGGCTTGCAGGGATATGGAGACATGAAATGTGTAAGATTAGCAGAAAATTTACCTTCTCTGGAAAAACCCCACAGTGTTAAGCCATAGTACTAAAACCTTGGGAAAAACTCTGTGCTCGAAATAAAAGTGAAATGTAACTTTTTTAGGAAAGACAGAGAGGGTAGATAGGCAGAACAATGTTATGTGGAGCCTTCAACACACTCTTGTTTGCCTCAGAGTTATTAGTGATATGGGGAATACGGGACACTGAGCACTCACAGATCACTTATGGTTCAGTAACAAAACCAGTGGAATGTTCTGTAAGCTACAAATCAGAGCAAGTTACTCAATAAGCACTTCTCAGTACTATATGAGAAAGAAATCAAGTTATTAACGTCATCAATCCAGGAAATCTTTCATGAAGGATTTGTGTGGGGCCCCTCTCTTTTTTACTCTCCATGATGTTTAAGAATGGAAATTACAAAGGAAGGAGAAAAAGTGCATCTGCTAAAATTTAGGGGCTTTGAGAAACTAGTAAACAATAATGCAGACAGGGAAGCTACACAACAAAAGCTCTCTTAATAAATGGGATATACCAACAGAATACAGTACTGATCCTGGAAAGCAAAGGCTCTGTAAGGAATTAAAATTCACAGCAGGGGAAACAAACCTAATTAATGCCTCTGAGCGGCACATATTAGTGAAAAAGGACTGTTTGGACCCCTTAATCCATGAAGTAAAAGTAATTTTATCCCTGTGTGAAACATAGGTGAGGCTAATACTGAGATACAGCATGCATGCATTTTGGTGGCTGCATTTATAGTGGGGTTTAGAAGCCTCAAGAGAGCTCCAATGATAACCACAGTACTTACTCTATTTTCTGGAGAAAATGTCTTGCTGTTAAAAGCTTAATGCTTAAATCTGGTTAGCTTATTAAAAGGGAAGATTGAGGAGTGATTTGATTACAGAGTACAATGCTTTCACAAGGAGAAAACAGAGGGGAGTACATAGCCTTTTATTTAGTGAGAAAGGTGTAAGAAAATCTAAGAAATTGAATCAGATAAATTCTAATAGGAAATAAAGTACTAAACACAGTAACACTCCAAAAGATTATTCCCTGAAGTAAACTGCTTAGAAACCATCATCTCCTAAACTTTCCTCATCCTTAAATCAAAGCAGCACAATTTGCTTTGAAGACGTGCTATCAAAACACAAAGCCATTGGACCCAGGAGAGTAATATGGGGTATGTGATACAGGTGATCAGCCTAGCTGACTGAGGAATAACTAGGGCTTACTCTACTGCTTGTTGGAAATCCTTTGAATTCAGCAAATCATCACTTTCTTAGCCCCTCAGTTTATATCTGCTCATTAGGTACTGAAAGAACTTTAACAAGTAACTGGCAGGAGCACCCCTCTGGCAGTGAGTAGGCTCCATCCACACACAACCCATGAGTGGCATCCCATCCCTCACTCAGATCTTGAGGAAGCCATTCCTTAGAACTGCAGAAGTGCAGTCCTTGGACAACTCTTCAAATTGCTTCCTGTCTTTGGAGAAAAATAAGGTGTGGGACAACGCTGTAAAAAAAATGTGATTACACACTCTCCTGCACTGCAATGTCTTGCCATGCAAATGCTTTTGCAGTGAAGAGTGGGAGGAATCAGCCCCTCTAGACCGTAGGGTCTGACATGTGTGTGTGGTAAGAGACCGGGGTGCATAGACAGGCAAACCTTGCAAAAGAGGCCAAAAATGTCAGAGGAATAAAGACCAAAGCAAAACTGAATGTGAACAGGAATAAATGCACTACGTGACAACAGAGAAGGGAGTCAGAAGGCACCAGGCTGGAAAGTAAGGAAATTTGCTGCATATGGAAAAGGGGCCCTTTGCAAGTTGAGCATCCTAACTGAAGCCACAATGCCTACTGAAATTCTGAAATTCAGAGTAGGGAAGGTGGCAGGAAAATTGATAATCTGTACTAAAAGAGTCCACAGGACTAGACATTAAAAGACAATGGCAGTAGAGGATAAAACGGCGATTTAAATAGATGGAAACATAATTTTACACAGAAATGCTAGACTTACAAATTCCTAAATAATGTGAATGAGAGCACAATTCCACACAAGGATAAAAAAGAAAAAGAAATGCTTCATATAATATATTCTAACATTCAGAAGGAACAGCCTCATTATTACTGGAATAGTGAATGCTGCAAGATAGGGGTTCATCCATACAATCACAAAAATGAAGTTAGCAATGAGATTGCTATTGCCATGATTCCTATTGTTGTAGCTGTTACATGAGCAATAGCTCTGCTATTAAATGTCTAAGCACAGAGGGAAGGTCTCAGCAGTGAGTAGTCAAAGGGAGGCTGAATGTTGCATTCTGCCTGGTTCATTTTATATTTAGATTCACTGAAAGTTTATAGGGCAAAAGGATCATTCCATTAAAAGTCTGAAGCAAAGAGGAAATGAGAACAGAAAACCAGGTGCTGTGGAGACCGCTCCTGCCTCCTGAAAGGTCAGTGAGCAGTCTGAAATAATTCTCGTGAGGCAATTAAAAAAGCAAATAGCACCCATATCCACCAAAAGTTTGCCCTGCTTGTAAAAGCTAGGATGACTGCCCTTCCTTGTGCACGTACAGCTTCTGTGTTGAATTTCCACTTCTCAGTCAGTGTTTTTCCCTCTGTTCCTCAGATCACTTTACTTTCTGGTCCAAACTGCAAAGCACACTTCAGACATCTAGGACAAAATGTCAGTAATTTTGTTTGTGAAGTTGCTTGCAAAGGCAAGGGGCCCGCACTTTCTGTAAAACTCTTCAGTGCATGCTTTTAAGGCTTCACTAGCTTTTAGAGTAAGACTCCTAAAGCTGTCAGCCATCACAAAGCAGCTGTTAGAACAAAACTTTAGAGGCGCTTGGAAATCTGTAAAGAATCAGAATCAGTGAATCATTATCTATGATATCTGAGGAAATGAAATACCTGAAAATGTGACATGAATCATATTTCTCTTTGTCACCACCGTGACTCACTGTTTCCCACTTGAAATAAGATGTTCTTGAACTTTCTTTCTTTTATCAATCTGGCACATGGGAAATATCCCTCAGGTAACTGGGGTGATTTTTCCTGAAAAGAAGTGATCATGCCTATGTAAGGAAAACTCACTCAGCGGCAAGAAAAGTTCCAAGGTCAAGATTCCTAAAAGTATCAAGTTGCATATTAATTTTTAAACATAACTTAAAGCATAAGTGTATACAGCCTCACCTCAGGGGATGAGATACTTGTGGCTTCAGAAATGACAAATAACAGGTGTGGAAATTCTCCTAAAAGCTTGTTGACAGCTCCAAAGAAACCACCTGCTCCCAGGAGCCAAAGAGCTAACTGTCGCACCAACAATTTACAAAAGTGATACTGAAACTCCCTTTAGACATTAAAAGAGAGGGCAAAAGAGCACATTTGAAATCAGCCAAGAGCTCTAGGACAGGAATACCGATGAGGGTTGAAATATGTTGGGGATTCAGCTAGAGATAACCACTGGAGGTAGAAACAGGAGTCTGGATGCTCTGAAAAGCCCATCTTTCTCAGTTCCGGGCAGTCTCCCTAGAACAGTCTCCCTGGCTTGCATCCCAGTGCTGCCGTGCCATGCTCCTCTCACTTCCTCTGTAGAAGTATTTTCTTGCCATGACTTCTTGTGAAAGGTGAGACTTATCTGGGAAAGAATTCAAGCAGAAATCTCAAGATAAAAACATCTCAGAGTTCTATAGGTTACCATGTACTCTGATAAATTCACTTTCTAAAATATTTCTTTTTCAGCTTCGAAAGCTTTTCTCAGATATTGTCTCCAACGATCACTTTAAAAGCTTCTTCTCCTTTGTATTTGCACTTCTCTTTGGTTTCCAGACAGGACTGTTTGAACACAGTATTTTTTCATTAAGCTCTGCTATCCATTCCTAGATAGTGTTTTCACTGGTATCTTGCCCTCCTTTCAATTTTCTCAAACTGAAAGCACCTTTCTCTTTCACAGTCTTGTCTTTGATTTATAACATAATATTTCTGTATTTTCTCTTCAGAAGAGGTTTTTGCTGTTGTCTAGGTCCCATATTACTTATTGAAGGACATTATATCCCCAGAGGCCAAACAGAGCAGCACCAATTTATCTAGCATTTTTTTCCCCAGAAACAAAATGAAGTCTGAAGTCTCTCCCAACTATAAGAAACATTTTCTTTCTGGGATGTCATCCCATCCATTAAGGGTATATTAAATTTAGCAATAGAAAGAAGTGCCATGTAAATAGAATCAGCAGTGAGCTAATAACCTAATAAAGCATTTATTGAAGCTTGTGTCC
Organism: Cnemophilus loriae; assembly: GCA_013397755.1. Classification (NCBI taxonomy): domain Eukaryota; kingdom Metazoa; phylum Chordata; class Aves; order Passeriformes; family Corvidae; genus Cnemophilus; species Cnemophilus loriae. The sequence continues at coordinate 371,167 of VZTF01003398.1, read as the reverse complement.
TGATTAACAGCACTGCTGTACCAGGGTTGTATTATGAACTAAAATCTGGTACCAAGTGATATCTTGTTAGTTTGTTACTCAAGACCCAGGAACCTGGGGCAGGGAGAATGGTGGTCATTTTTTCTAGCAAGGATGAGAGTTACTTGGTGTGTAGAGGCTGTTCCAGTATAGACAGATGTTACACAAGTGTTCTCGAGATTGCTGTTGAGGAAGTCAGTAAGTGCTCCCCAGCACATGGCCATAAACCCCACACGCATCCTACCACACCAGCAGGGAGGAGAGCAGCTCTGGATGCCCTCAGGATACTTCTTTTCAACTGCCGTAGGACAGGCTGGATAGACATTTAACTCAGGTTATATAACATGCGGGTTTGGGTTTTTTTCTGCAGAGCAGCAGGCTCCATCATTCACAGAACTCCCTATTTTTATTTTCTTTTTCAATAACGTCATTACATGTTATTTGATTAGGTTCTCATTCCATGTTATGGACTTCATATCTTTATATCTGTTAGGAAATATTTTTAAAAGTTCATTAAAAAATGAAAAGGTGTAGTAGAAATAGCAAGCAAGAAAACTCTCTTGAATCCCAACTTATGAGATCTTTTAGTTAAATTTTAATGTTTCAATGACAAGATGTGCACAATCCCTAAATGATAGGAGGTAGAACTTTTCCAGAAATCCTCATCTCCTTTGAGATGTTTGTTTATACATGTCTTTGAATGAACTTTTAGAAGATAATTTAACCTGACAGCCCTGTGTCAGATAAATTTGGAACATGAGCATTAGATGAAAGTATGTATAAACCTAGTTTATTGATTGAGAAAATACATAATTCGTATCAGCTTGCATCGCAAATGATGGGCAATTTCTTGTGCCTTAATTGTAGACTACAAGTAGACACTGAAATGACAAATTTCTGATACTTTAGCAAGCTCAGTTTACCATTAGGAAGATATACAAAGTTTGTATAGATGATTTTTTTTTAAATAAATCTTATAAATGTCAAAGCAAATTAATTTTAAAATGTGTCAGTCACACAAAGGCTAAAAAAATTGATCAGAGAGCCCGAAACTAAAGGTCTGGATGCTCATTACCAGCTCAGATCTGCATACGGCAGACTAAGAATTGTTATTGTAAAATCTCAAAAAGTTTGTGAAATAGGTGTTCTGCCTTTATTTTAGGCTTTCACAATAGAAGTGATGATATTATTATCCTCCCTCTGCAATTTAAATTTCATTTTTACTCATCTACTAAAACTGCTTGATCATTATCTCAACCTCTGCTGACATTTATGTCTTCTGAAAATAAAAGAACTTGAAAATAGACTTTTCCTCATCGGCGAGTAAGCACAATCTGACTATTTATGTGGAAGGCTGAGTTAAATAAGCCTCAGGAGGACCTGAAATGTAGTTTAGTTTCTTCCACAAGCCATCTGCTGTCCCTATTTCTACAGAAAAGAAAGCAGACTTCACCTTATGGCTGCTTTGCAAAGAACTGCAGGCAATGAAACGCTGAGTCACTTTGGAAGAGGTTGTGTCATGTAGCCTGAACTAACTCCTGCCAAATGCAACTTGAAGGTTGGGAGTAGGGAAGAAAGTTTCCTTTTGGGCAAATGCTTTCATAGTTGTTCACAAGTTTTTTCTACACATTTTTTTCTCTCCAGAATCCCATATCTGATCCACACGTGATGCTATGTTAGAAGGGTCAAGCAAAGCCAGAGATTCCTGGTAATTGGGAGACCTAGATCTGAGGATGGTTTCTGTCTTCTTTCAGTGAAATATCTTCCTGTGAGTGCTGGGGGAAATAAGATGGCTCAACTCACAAACAGAGATTAAAACTAGATTTAGCAAGGGAAGGGGATGGACTTCTAAGCACTCTAGAGAAACCAGGGGCTGCTGAGGCATTAGGAAGCAATGGGGAAATGCCTCAAGGGAATTAAGAAGAACTCTAAAACAGAGGAGCCTCACTATTCCTCCAACTGTTAGCAATTCCACAATTGCTTACCTGATTTTTCAGTTGTCCAAGGATAAAGTTTGACAAATGATGGATGAGACAGAGTGCTTCATAAAGATCTAAAGTGTTTCTTTCTTTTTCAAGTCAAAGACTTTACCTCTTTTTTCCTCTAGTGCTGGTTGCTCTAGTCACCTTTTCATATTGTTATTTCTAGACTGATACCTGGGAAGCTGTCAATGCTCAGATGTTTTAACATTATTTCAGAAAAAATATCAGCAAGAAATGTCTTAATGCAAAACGAGATTTTGGCACCTTTCTGATATGCCTTGCTTTTCCTGCGTATATATCAAAGACTTCTTGCTGAAAAACAAGAGGCCATGTGTTGATGTATGTTTACTCCATATATCAGAATTTATTTTACTGGCATCACATGGAGATTCTGAGGTTCTTTTTTAGCAAACTTTCCTGTTCTGCACCACAACCTGAGAATAGACTTTCCTTTTCCCCTTTTCTCCTAGCTTCACAGCTTGCTGTGAATATCAGAAACGAATGAGTCTTCTAACTGTGAGTGGGAAGTATATAATGACAGAATTAAAATTTATTATTTTGCAGTGCAGGAGGTCCATGCAGTACCTGGCACGAATGAGCTGAAATGGCATGATCTTGATTATTTATCCTTAAAATAAATCCTTTTAAAAATAAATCACATTAATTGTGGTTCAAGCATCAACATTTAAGTTCTTTCTAACCATGTCAATTTGCCTCATCTTCAGAATGACTGATAGCAAAGTGAGAGTAGTCTCAGCCACAGTTTCCTTGGCAAATGCAAGAACATCTCATAGCATTACCATAAGGGCAGTGAGACAGTGGAACAGGTGACCCAGAGAAGTTTTGAATGCTCAACCCTTGCAAGTATTCACAGCCAGGTCGAACAGGGCCCAGAGTAACCTGGTCTAGTGGATGGTGTTCCTGCCCATGGCACAGTCAGAAGTGTGCCCTGGCAGCCGGGAGGGTCAACCGTGTCCTGGGATGCATCAGTCACAGCATTGCCTGCTGGGCAGTCTCCTGCTCTCCTCTGCACTGGGGCAGCCTCACCTTGAGTGCTGTGTTCAGTTTTGAGCATTGCAATATTAGAAGGTAATAAAGCTATTCTCTAATAGCTTTACAAAGCTATAGTGTCCAAAGGAGGGCTACAAAAGTGGTGAAGAGCCTTGAGGGGAAACCTTTTGAGGAATGGCTGAGATCACTTGGTCTGTTCAGCTTGGAGAAGAGGGGATGGGGAGACCTCACTGCAGTCTACAGCTTCCTCGTGACGGGAAGCAGAGGGGCAGGCACTGATCTATTCTCTCTGGTGACCAGTGACAGAACACAAAGGAATGGCCTGGAGCTGTGTCAGGGGAGGTTTAGATCAGCTATTCGGAAAAGATTCTTCACTCAGAGGGTGGTTGGGCACTGGAACAGGCTCCCCAGAGAAGTGGTCACAGCTCCAAGCCTGACAGAGTCCAAGAAGTGTTTGGGCAACATTCTCAGGCATGTGGTGTGACTCTGGAGGATGTCCTGTGCAGGGCCAGCAGTTGGATGTCCATGATCCTTGTGAGTGCCTTCCAACTCAGGATATTCTGTGATTCTATGATTCTAACTAGATGATCTTGAAAATCCCTTTGAACCCAAACAATTCTATGATGATCTTGCCCTTTACCATGCCGAAAGTGATTTCAATGGGCAGCTGAGGTGATCTCCTTATCATCATTACAATGTGAAGCAGCTGAATGCAGTCCACATTGTGACTTCAGGTAAAATAAGGAATGGTTCTGGGGACCTTCCTTCAAGCCTGAGCCTTTACCACCTGGAGAATGAAACATCATCAACTGTGTACTCTACAGCCAGCTCTGCATGGGTACAGAGAAACGCAGTTACCGCATAGGAGTGGAGAAAATGCTGAATAGAAAAATGGTGGAACAGCTTCACCTTATTCAGAAAGCCTGCCTTTTTCTTTTTTATTTTTAGAGATAGAAAAAGGCAGATGTGATATGTCTCAGCCCATATACCTCAGCCAGTTACTCTCCCTTCCTAATTCCCTCTTACACCTATTAGGGGGCTTTCAAGAAATAGAGGAAATATTTTGTGAGATGGGAACAGTCACTTAGGTCCCATTACAACTTCTGCAATCACGCGTAGAAGAAGGATAATCCAGGTACAGAACAGGATCTGAGCCCAATATGGTCTAATGTCTCTTGTCCCAGGACTACAGCTGGCAAGCCACCAAAACTTTGCCTCTGTTTAAAATGTACATAATGATACTTCATAGCTGCTATTGTAAAGATTCAATGTGTTGTCTGAGCACACCAAAAATATGCATGATGCAATCATGTATGCTACGTTTTTAAAGAAAGTACCTGTAACAATCTTTAGAAAGACAGACAGTACATGCTGGTGGCAAAGAAGGAAACTGAGGCATGAATTGTTCTGGGCAGGAAGGGTTTCTTGTCTGTCCTGCACTGTATCCCATTCTTCTAGTTAACTTTTAGAACATTTGCACTGCCTGTGTGTCTCTATCTTTTCTCATTGTCTCTAGAGACTTTAATATCCTAGCCTGAGGCTATAGCCCTGGATGAAACCAGAAACCTTAGGGAGCTAGTTGAAAACAGACTAAACAGGGAAATAAGTTTCCCAAGCACACATTTCCTTTTATTCAGCCACAAAAACTCCACTTTTAATAGCTTTTCTGAATGCACATATAACCCTCTCTTCATTTAAGCTGGACATAGAAGTCCGTAATTTGATTTGTTTAACTAACATTTGTAACCTTCACTCCCTGTGGCTTGCTATAGGACAGACTACAGAACAACACTTCCTAGCCAGGGGAGGGATGATTTCCAGCAACTGAAGGAAGGAATTGGATGAGCAGCATGCTGCCTCCAGGGAAAAAGAGAGATGGGAACATTCCTGGTCCATCCCTCAAAGGAGAACAAACTATAACATCCCTGTTACAGTAGGTTTCCTGAGTCAGGCTCTTGGGATAAAGCTGAAAGATTAACCCCCCACCCACCTGCCTGCTGAGAAACTGCTCTGAAGTGTAAATTATGTGCTACCTACCCCAATTGCACAGTTATATTGTGTGATTTTAATCATTCAGGGAAAGGACTAGAATCCAGCTTTCCTAAGCTTCAGGTGATGTCTCTAATTCATAAGCCAAAAGATTGGTCTTTCCTCTGTAATGAATTTTTTTTCTCATTACTTGTGAGCAGAGTGCTGAGAGTGCACCTGAGGATGCAGACCCATCCTGGGGCTTAAGACTATTGCCAGGGGATAGAGCATGGATTGCTGGGGTTCTGTGCAATAGAACTACTTATGCTAAATGTGGACAAGAACCCTCTCCTTCCCTTTTGGAGGGATGAGAGATCTTTCCTGTCTTTGGAAAAAAGGATACCTAAGCCTTTAGTTTGGCTCTGAGGTCTAAGCAGTGAACCCTGAGCAGTGGTAAGTAGATCTCCATCTCAGAATAAAATATAGAGATTTATAGGAAGAAATTCCTCTGGTTTATGAAGCTTTAGGTCCCATTTCTGCCTCTGTTATTTGCTGCATAGCTCACAAGAAGCTTTCACATTTGACTCTGAGCCCCATGCAATGCCAAGGGCACTCATGCTCTCCTCTATGTGAAGTGCAGATATTCAAACCCTCAAGATGACCAGTTAGGGGGTTTCTCTCCCCTTGCAGAAGAACTCCCCATCTGTGGAGGACATATACATCCATTTACAGATCTGATATGAAAGATTCTGTCTTCATACATACCAGCAAGCACACAGGACATACGTCAGTGTTTCTGATAGCAGCATTAGGTCCAAAGGGTTTTACATCATTTTCCTTCAACTGGGAAAGCATAAAAATTAAATCAAATTACATATGTGCACATGAGAATGCAGAGGCAGCAATCATTCACGCATTGGAAAGTGGTCAAAAGATGTTGTCCTCATTTCCTCCACACATGCCATTTACAAATACAATTGCACGAACTGAAGTCCATGCTGTAAAGAGCCTAGCACAAGCTGAAGTCAGATAAATCAGAAGACGTTAGATTATTTCTTTTTCTCCTCCACCTACATTAGTGGTAAAACCTAAGTGACGCTCAGGTCCTTCAGGCACAATCCTAACACTGCTTTCAATTGCATTATCAGATGACATAAGAATAATGATACCGAATCTTCCTGTCTGTAGTATTTGCACTCCATTAATGCCTGAACATGCAGCAGTTTCAGTCTAGCAAAAGAGACCCTGCCTGAGAAATTTTTAGTCTAAATAAGCAAAGATGGAGGAGCTATTTCAAGAGACCTCGCTGAGGGATTAAGGGATGTCAGACTTTCTGGCAGGAAGCCTGTGGGAGGTCAGGGAACTGAAGCAAGGGCTGCAAACCCCCAGCAGCATCAGTCTCCAAATTGTTCTTTACCTGGCAGCTGCCTGCCAGAGAGACTTGGTGGTTGCTAAATGAAAAGCAGATGGAGTTAAGTTTAGTTAAAGTAGACAGTCATAACAACAAAGAGCTCTCATCTAATCACCCAGCGGTAGTAGGGCTGAAAATGTAATCAAGTTGTTTTCTATAAATCATTTTCACAAGATAAGAGGCCTGGCTATATAGCATGGCTCACCAAGTATTTACACTGTAAACTTTCCTGCCCCCAGCACCACCCCTTTGCTCTGAATTATTGCTTTAATGAATTTAATCATGAAATGTAACAGTTGGATAATAAGAACCCTGTAAACTTCCCCCTCCTTTCCTTTTAAATTAAATTATATACTGGTAGTAAAAACATGATTATTTGAAGGTTGCATTTATGAGAATTCTTGCCCTCTGAGGAGGGTGGTGAGGAAAAAAAAAAGAATTAAAGTTTTCACTTACAAGAGAAAACAGCTTGTGGAAATAATTACACAACTTGTGAGCTCTGCACAGCATCTGTATTTAACAACATTATACTCAAGCCTTTAGAAACAGGCAAATAGTCTGTCTTTCAGGCAGTTGAATATATAAAGTGTCTCAGTTATTGTACTATATTACTAATATATTGCCAAGATAAAGTGATTGAATCTTCTGAGGAGGAGGAGGAGGACACTGATGATGTCCATTGTAATGAGGAACAATAATGGGCATAAAAGTTTATTAACCAACTCCACAGGTCACTGCACAGCAACAGCAGAGAAGCAGTAAGAGAGAAATTCAATCATGTTCTGTTGCAGCTCGCAGCATGCACTGAACCTCCTCATTAGGTGGGTTCACAGTCTTCCAAACGGGAAAGGTCACTAGCAGATGGCAGAGTCGGGGAACAGAGCTTTGCTGCTTCAGCTGCACCCCAGCCTGTGTCCAGCTCACATTCAGACAGCTCTTCTAGTTTCCCCTGATTGGGATTGTTTTTAAAGATTTTCAAGATTAATATGTTTTGGTTTAGAGTCCATGTTCCCATTCACTTCTAGGTTCTTACAGGATGGCCACACCAACATCTTTTCCTGCAGCCCCAGTCCCTTATGCTGAAGGCTATTGAATGATTCAGTCCAACGTTAAACAAACTCCTGTCCACTTGGATCACTGCCTGGCCTCTGGAGGATTTAAAGCAAATAAAAGAGTTGGATGACAGTGCATTTTTTACTTACTTTGCTTAAAGCTGTGCATTGTTTTTCTGGAAAGACAAAGCACTTTCCCTTATTTTGAATTCTTGCATTTCAATTATGCTGGAAAATGGTGATGTTTGCCAGACTGGCCTGTTTCCTGCTGCCAACATCTTCCTGACAATGTTTGAATGACTACAGGGATGGACATGTTCCCAGGGCTGCCCTACAAGCTCAGGTCTATCAGAAAACAGAAACAGGACTGGTATGAGATTTCTCAGACGAGTTCTTCTTTCTAACTCACACACTAATTTTAATTATACAACTTGCTGCATGGAACCCTTCAAGCGTTGGCAGCAGAAGCAGAACAGCAAAAGAAAGTGAGCTATTTTAACAGTGCATTTTCTGGGGATTTAGATGCTTGCCTCATTTGGTATCTAGCATCTTGTGCCTGTTTAAATAGTTGATTTGACAACAATATCTAAAAAGTCTTTGTTAAACCTATTAAAAAAACCCCCTACAATAATGAAATTCAACCATTCAATAATGAATACAGCAGTAGTTTCTATTTTCCTCTCCTACAGTTTGAAGTCTGATAATGCTGCAGCAAACAAACAGCAGATGGGATTGTAACGGGGCTTTTAAAATAATGAATATCCATAATTCTGCACTAAGACCCAGCCTCTGCCCTTGGACGGCATCTAGGGTGCTGGTAATGCCACTAACAAAATAAGGCAGATTGCTGTTTTTCTCACACACAAGTGAAATACTATCAGGACAGCGTGCAGCAGTGTGCCGATGTGGGATACCAAGGGCAAGCGTTTGAGATGGAGGAGAGGGGGAGAAAAGGAAGTTGCATGAAGACATCAGCACAGTGCTGGGACAGAGCTGTAAATCTCGGGGATGGGGTTTATGAGCTGTGGGGCTCGGTGGTGTGTTACACACTCCCAGGGCTCTGGCGCAGCCCGTGGAGGGGCCTGAGAGAGGTCTTGAGTTAGCTTTGAGCACAGAAAGAGTGAACCTGCCTCTGTCCAAAATCTAATGAGTGTCTGTCATCCCGCCAAGACTAAAGGAAGGAAATGTTAATAGATGCACCAAAGTCCAGTTCACACAAGCATCCCCCTGGGATATCAGACCAGCAGTGAGAAACACTTCCCACAGTCAGTCATGTAGGGCTTTGCTCCCTCCTCACAGGGCTGCTTGTAGATTTTATCCCAGGGAGATTTCCCATGAAAGGTGCATTTTTCAAGCCAGCCAAAGCCACGGTCTTCTCCCCAGTCCTCCAGGCCCATAAAAACAGGGTGAGTCTACCCCAGGCACTCTCTGAGTGACCTCCTGGGTCTTGCCCTCTTGACTGCTTCTATGTTTTAACTTCCAGCTGCCTGAACCTCAGCAGCACAGAGCACCCGTGCCTGGACACCCAGCAGCCCCTGGGACACAGGGTCAGGACCCCTCATGCCTGCACCTCCAGGGATGACTCCGTGGTGGGGTCTATCACCATGTCTATGAGGCTGTCTTCCCAGGACCAGAAAATTGTCTGAATAAATAAACAATAAACAAACTGTCCAAGGTGACTTTGCAGGTTTGCAGACATATCTGTCTTCCCCCAGGGGGAATTTAAACAATTACGCTCAGCAAACTGGGTTGTACAGCTGAAAATTCTCTGTGACCGTGTTAAGGCTGGCAGCTAAAATAGAGGGAATGCATCCCCCTGCATTATTAGAAGTAACAGACTACTTTGGTTTTTTGTTTTTTTTTTTAATTTACTTTTACTATTTCCTTTGCAAATTGCTAGGCACTTCTAAACACAAACCAGTTTTGCCCTTTCAACTTTCCTCACATTACAGCCCAGCTAACTCCATTAGCAAATAAAGTAAATAGCCAGAGCACTCATGAAAGTCTAAATTCCCTGAAGGTAATAACTGTATAAAACACATGGGAGTTGTTATTTCAAGGCAAGGAAATGGAAAGCTTTTAGTTTATCATTAAGCTGGCTTAGTATTTTGGTAGACCTTGGCACTATCTATTAACAATTTATGAAGTCAGACTGGGGTGAGTCTACATAAGTGATACATATTTTTGTACTGAGATGCGGGACTTGTGCTATTTGTCCTGAACTCTGTGTAAACAGTGCTTAATAAGCTCTGACTTGGCTTTTCCCATTAAACAATTTGCCTGTGTGGAGTGAACTCAAGTCACCGGAAGTTCCTGCAAGAATTACCCTTCAAAGCAATGCTGATGTCAGGAAGCATGTTTCGAGGCTGTCATTATTCAGAATTCAATATTTAGAAAAAATACCAGTATGAGGAGCCTTTGAGCTCTCACAAAAGATATGAAGGTGTTATATCCTTATGCAGAAAGGGGCAGGGATGCATGCGTAAGAAGGAAAAACACTCCACAAAGGAGAAGAACAAGAGAAGACACTGTCACAGATGTGATGCCATGGGAACCTAAGTCCATCAGCCTATGGTGCAAGGCCATGCAGGTTCAGTCTTTTGCCTGACATACTTTCTAGCTCTAGCCTGACTCTTCTGGCCCCATCTTTTAGTCCTTCTAGTCTTTATTCGCCTGAATGCTCTTTCCTTTTGTCAGTTCCAGTGTTGCAATGGTTAGACCAAGCCTACATTAGTTCTTTTAATGTATTTGCAATGCTCAGCAAAACTGTGAAAATGTAGAAATAAAAAACTCAGGTACTAACTCCTGGCAGCAGTTAGTAAGCTTGGTGCTTTCACTTAGAAAACCTCAGATGCCCATCTGAGGCCTCATTCAGTCTGCTGTGTGCCACATCAGGGGAGGACACTGGGCAGACACACAGATGTGCACAGTGGTTTTCTTCCGATATTCCTGCAGGGTTGTGCTTTCTATAAGCAGCCACAAATTGACTGGCATTGCTCAAAAATCCACCAATTTGCAAATGCTGACAACACCAAGTTTCTAGCAGTGTAGATCGTTATATTAATGTTATTTAAGGTATAACCAGACTGGCATTTTTTAGGGTAGATTCTTAGTAGCTCACTGTTTGCTACTCACTAAACTCCTCTGACAGTCTAAGGGCATCCTAGCTCTTCGGTACTCTGGGCATTCACCCATTTGTGGTATTATGCAGCATCGGAGGCACTGGGCTTAATTCTGGTGGGCAGCCTTTATCAGTTTTCCTGTCTGCAGTACATGCTGCTGAGACCAATGCCATTCTCCAGAGAATGTGGGGTGGAAGTAACTTTTTGCAGAACCTTTTTTTTTGTGTGTATTGTCAGTTTTCCAAGGCTCACATCTTGGTTTTGGAGGAACCAGAGCCCTGAGAATGGATGCATTGATAGTGGGCCTGAGAGACAACGCATAAAGTTATTGTGGGATCACATACAGATTAAATTGAAACAAGGCAAATCCAGAGCCCAAAAGCTTCCTGTTTAAGATTATTTAATTTCTTATGCTTTCCACACTGTGGGTGGTGGGACTGTTCAAGCCAGAGATGACAATCATGAACAGCAATTACAGGAATATGCTGCCTTTTAACTTTGACATGGCCTCTGTTATGAAGCACACTCTTCATATATGAGAAAAAAGTAATGATTTAGTGTCTTTTGTCTGGCAGTGTTTCTGCAGTAATCCATCTCAGAAACAAAAATGGAAGTAAGTAAAGGAAGGATAAAACCCAACCCTGTTTGTTCTTTCCTTCCAGTGCAGCACAGGAAAGGCAGGAATTCTCACTATATATATGTTTAGGTGTAATACAAAACTTCTCTGTCTATTAGAAATCTCTACTTTAAAAATCTGTTTTTAAAAATGCTTTTCAAATTTGAATTGCGGCTAGAATAAAAAAAACTTAATATCGAAGGTTCATTTCATCACGCATTGCCAATTTCTCTCTGATGATTGCTCAAGGAACCAGGATGATTAATTCAGATGTAGAGCTATGCGTTGTAACTCACAGGCTCTCCACCTTCCAGTGAAATGGAAAAGACTGGACTGAGTTTACTGAAAGCAGACTGTCTTCTACTGTTCTCTGTTACTGAGCGAACCAAGACTGTTCCACCAGGGCCTTCTGCTCACACCAAGAACTGCTGTGGTTTTGTTGATTTTTCTCTCTTTTTGAGAATCCAATTTGTAAAGTAAGTCTCAGTTTGCTTGTAAACAGGTTTATTTATGTTTCTATTGATACCTTCCGTCTCACTGTATTTTCTTTAGGGAACAGAAATATAATTTCTTTTCCAATCTGCTGTGCTAAGTAGACTTTTTCCTTTCCTTTACTCATTCAAGGTCCAGTCTAGATCCAGACATCTGTTTTCAACATCATAGTTTGTACGAAGCTTCTCAGATTACACTCTGTGGCAGCAGGAGTGGGCGGGACATGAACACTTTACAGAGTATTTAAAGAATCAGTTGCATCTTTCTTGCGTGTTGCTACAGCCAAGTTCACAGAAATCTGTCCATTTGCAACTTAAAGACCAGAAACCACTCTCTTTGGAAATGTTCAAAATATGGGTTCCTTTGGTACTTTGCTCTTTACTACAAACGTTTTCCTGATGAAATATCACAGGCTTTCCATGAATGCACACGGACTAATGAACTCAAAGCTTTCTTTAGTTCAGGAGCTCTATCATCATGATTACTTGATGGTTCTACATCTTTGGACTAATAAATATGTAATTTAGTGTTCACAGGAGATAAATAGCTATAGCTCTGTGTCTGATTGTGTTGTCAGCCAATATGACATGCATAATTTTGGGTATAGATATGGCACACAAAAAAGGTCATCACCTTCCTCTTTGCTCCTCCTCTACTAGTAAATACAAGAGTGACTAGATAAACCTCATTAATATTGAGTTCTTTACAGTGCTCTGGTGTTTAGGGATAATACTCTGGTGTTCTAAACCCCATCAGAAAGAATACTAAGACTCACAGTAAAAGCCTGAAAATTATCTTAATCTGGATAAACAATTCATCCTAAATTTTCTGACTTGATTTCTTTGTTATACAGATTATACCGTTTTCTCTTGACCTGCAGTCTTCTCTCCTGGCCTTCAGAGCAGCCACCTGCAGTTCTGCCTCCAGCCTGCCTCCCTGCTCTGTGGGGCTGGGCGTGATCTCCTAACCATGGCCGTTCTGGAGCAGAGCACTGCACACTGTCCTGCACTCATTTGGTATTTATGCACCCTGGTTCTCCAGCTGTGAGGGTCACACCACATCACATCATGATATTTCTATGTATAAAGGACAAGGTAATGCTTCTGAAGTCTGTGGCACAAAAGAGGCAAAAGATACAAGCCTCAGTGCAGTTTAGCAACACAAATATCCTATAGAGCCTTTATCAGGACTTAGAAATCCTGCAAGGCAGGCTCTGACTTACAATCCCCCTTTCTCATCCTGACATTTCCAGCTTGGCCAGAGCAGTCATGAAATAATTATGAAGAGCAGAATGATTGCTGTAAGAATTGATTTATATTTACATGAAATTCTGTTGCAGAAGAGGAGGTTTTTCAGATTAGAAATCAACTGTACTCACAGTGAAACAGAATCATTTATTATTTAACCTTGGGATGGCAGAGGGGAAGAAAGTTAATAGTTATTATTTAGTTCTAAGCTAAGAAAAATATATATTAATATTGGAATTTATTTTCTCCTCTGCTTCATCTTCCCCCATTTGACTACCTTTTTTGATGTCAAATCTTTTTTCTTCCTGTCCTGTAATATCATTAACAAGAACTTAATCAGGAAAACCGCATTTGCTACACTGTATGCATTAATATGTTATATATACACCCTACATACAATAATACATTCTATAAACATTATATGGAATAATAATTGAGTGGCCTTCAGGGTTTATGAAAATGCCAGCTTCCATGTCATTACTGGCAGCAATCTTTTCCATAAAAAGTTATGATGCTGTTTTGCAGCATCTGTTCGGTCCTGGGAAGGAAGAAGAAAGGGAGGAGAAATGGACACTCAACAGCTTTTTGGGCAGAGTCTCTAGCTGCCAGTGATACAAAACATCAACACTTTTGGGATGGTAAAGGCATGGAAATATCCTCTCTGTGGTGCTTGTGGGCAGTTGTGCAGATGTCTGACTGCTCTGTTCTGCTTTGGTCTCAGGTAGATACCTTCCACACCCTCCACTAATCAATACTAATCACAAATGCCATCTGCCAGATGCAATTTACCCAGCAGGAAGGGCACTTTCATCAGTGCTGGCTGAAGTGACACACATCACTCGTGCCTCTGGAAATCATGCTGCTCAACACCCAACACTTCCCCTGAGCACAGTGAAACCCTGTGGCTTGCTGCAGTAGCTGCCATGTGGTGTTTTGGGCTCCTTGCCAGCATCAAAGGAGTGACCTGGCTTCCCAGAAGCTTTCCAAGCTTTTACAGCGGAGGTGTCCTCCGATAGTATCTGGTGCAGTTCAGATATGCCACTGACAGATATACGAACAGGTACAATGGCATTTTTGAGACAGGTCTCTGTTCCCATAGATGAGGCGCAGAAGAGCTATCTGCAAACAGGATATTTGACGTCCCTAAACCTGCGACCTGACCTAAGAATAACCTGTGCGACATCCCCTCTTAAAGAATTGCTTATGCCTTAAAACAATAAATATAATTTATGAATATATTTGAGAGCAGAATTCATAAAATTCGTCCAAAGTCCTTTCAACCTTCGGCTTTTCATTTTTACAAATTTTACAAGACATTAACATTCTTTCACATTCTGCAGAGAGATAAGAATTTTTTGTTACTTGCTGTAATTTACAGGATCATTGTTCAACATACCAGTGTTTCCATAATTGTGAGAGTCCAGGATTTCTTATTTAAAGGTTTAATAACTTCATTTACTATGATACTCAAATTTTACAGTGCACATTATATGCAACTTTGAAGCACTGCATAAAATATTTATACCATGCCTAGATGTGGCAGCTACATTTGCGATTACATTTTTATTCCTGTTAATTATAAATCAAACGTGCAGGGGTGATTGCTTTTTTTGTTCCCTTGGCAAGAATATTTGCAATAAAACTATCTCTGTGCAGAGTCCTTCTGACAGCTCACCAGTGCATCAAACTCCAAATTATGAAGAAAATTCCCATATAAAATCCACAAGATATTATTCTGTGGAAGTTTTCAAGGTCTCCTTCAGGCCTACCACTTGACTTTGGCTTTGCATAAATTGTAAAGCTCCATCTGAGTGGTGTTCATGACAGATAATGGCATCATAACTCTTTATCAGTACTCTTCTGGATCATCCAGTTTCCCTGCAAGAGGCTGCCTGCAGCTCAGTCATCAGCAATACTGCCTGTGTTCATGCAATGACACACTGACGCAGGAGGAAACCTTTTGGGTGAAGGCTATGATGGTATTCCACTGAAAACTAACCTGCTTGCTTCGCTAAATAAAGCAGGGATTGCGAAACCCTCACGTTGAATAGAAATCCTGACTCTCATTCTGCCAGCCCTGACAGCTCATATCCAGCCATTCCCTCTCTTCCTCTAAGTATCTAAGGGACATTCAGCCCTGTTAACACATATAAATCATTTTGTTTTGCTATCCTACAAGTTAAGAGTGGTACACTCGTGTAACTTTACAGTCTGTTCTCCAGTAATGACTGATTCAACCTAACAGAACTGCAAACTGCTCTATAAATTATAGAGAATGACATCTGCGGTAAAGATGCTGTACTTGTTATAAGTAAGTCAGCTGAATTCTCCTGCACTGGCTTCAGTCCTATTTCTCCTTGCTCTAACTGCATGCTCTCCATCTTCACACTTGTACAGCTGCAGAAACAATTGTTTAGTCAGATCTTATTTTTTTAATAAACTTGTACAAATGGACCACTCTCTACTCACTGGTGCTGAATAGCAAGTACATAATTAATGTAACAGTGCCAAAAGTCTTGACAGTACGCGTATGTAGGACTGGATATCATAATTATACCAGCACACACTGTTTTGTACATCATTAACACTTCAGCTGAAATCCTCGTGTCTTAGAGGCCAGCTTAAAATTATGTTCTTTGTGAGGCTGAATGTCCTATTATTTTAGGACATAATTCTATGGGAAAAATAAACTCCTAAGATGACTTTTTAATGAGAGTTTCCATTTAATTACATGAATTTTGTTCCTAACTGGAATTTTTCAGTAACTCATTTAATTACTGATATTGATCTCATTCCTTTCTTTATTTTTTCCAGTAGCAAATTCCACAAACATATTGATTAAAAAAATTCAATTAATGATTTTTACACCCAAATCACTCACCAGCAATTCATTATAGGTGTTTGCTACTTTGAAATCAAGATAGCAGTTGCTTTGATTAGAAATGTGAGCTTCTGTACCATAAAACGTTTCTGGGCCTTGATAGGATAAGCCACATTCTTAATACCATGTGTCATAAACAGATAGTAAATAAAAAGCTCATTAGCATTGAAGTGATACCTTAATGGATTTTTTTCCCCTCAAATACTATTTTAATGTTGCTGTAGGCAAGAGAAAGGGCAGTAAATAGTTGCCTGATACAGGGATACTCCTTTCTGTATTCAAATACATTCAAAAAGATGAAATTCCGCTTTTTATGCTTTTATGGCTAAAAACAAGAAGCCTTGCACGGCAGACATCATCACTACCAAAAACATAAAAAATTCCTAACTCCAGACAACACTGATAAACTGAGAACTATTTGGACAATCCAAAGAGCAGTCATTAGTGAAACCAGCTCATAATGCAACTACAGCCTCCCCCCTCCATTATAGTTTTAGGCTGATATTTCTAGAGTCCTAAATAACTGTGCAAATGGGAACAGCAGACTCACTCCAAGCATTTGACCAAAACTCTCCAATGCAAATCAATGATCAAGGCTGTGCTGCTTTTCAGCTTGTTTTAGGAACGGGTTTTACTCAGGCTCTGAAATAGGATGTATTGACAAAATTCATTGAACCAACTTTGTTCTTCTCAGTCTCTGAAATAACGAGTCAGTGTTGGACTGCAGATTTATGAGCAAGTAGCTGTTAGGCAGGTATGGCTGCAACAGAGTATGACCATTCATTCCTTTATAGAGAAAAAAAAACAAAACCCAACAACAAACAGTCTGTATAAAAAGAAAGGAAAGAATAAATGACTATGATTTAAAATTTGTCTCCCAAAAGGAGCTAGCTACTCAAACTCCCCTCTAAAAGCATGATGTGTGGTAATGTTTCACCATCAATAAAGGCAATAAAATGCAGCATTAACAGAGTTTTGAGTCCTCAATCCCAAG
The DNA here is from genome assembly GCA_013397755.1 of Cnemophilus loriae. Classification (NCBI taxonomy): domain Eukaryota; kingdom Metazoa; phylum Chordata; class Aves; order Passeriformes; family Corvidae; genus Cnemophilus; species Cnemophilus loriae. Next base: position 354,373 of record VZTF01003398.1, on the reverse strand, counting down.
TTCAATATTAAAGATTTATTTTTATGGAGAAATCTAGGTGTTACTTCCTGATTTGCTAAGTCAATATTTTTACAGACAAAACTAGTCAGGGAAAAAAAAAAGAAACAAATGAAAAACTCATGCTTGAAAGGTTATTTTGAAGTGTCAAACCAAGGAAATTTGCCAGTGAGGCAATCCCAGCTATCTGTGCAAGGAGTGCATCTCACATAATCTCTAGGATGCATTCAGAATGGAAAGAGTCCAGGACGACCCCGGGCAACAACCTGTGCTTGTTCTTGTCCCACGGTGATGGTTTTCATTAAGTTTCCCTACCCAGGCTGGGAGACAGACCTCCAGGCCTTCCCCAAGACTTCCTCCTTCCCCTTAGCTGCCCCATGATTTTGCCATTTCCATTATTTCACCTCAGAGGAAAGCACCCCCTGGATTTTTCTGTAGCACCTTGTTTTCCTGCAATATTGATGAATCAGACAGCAGAGGTGAAGACTGGACAGAGGAAAAACTGGAATGCCTGTCCTTACAAGGACCTCAACATTCCCATTAAAAGCAGTGGTCACCTCTAATATATGTCATATCATCATACTCTTCTGAGTTTTGCATCTGCTTCTTGTGCCTGTTTCTCCATCTACGAATAAAATTCCTTTTGCACTACAAAGTCTGAGGAGCAGACAGGGACATCAGAGCTTTGCAAAGGAAAGGGAATCTTATTCAGAGCTGATCAAATTACCCACGTAAATTGCCAAGTCAGTGTTTGGTGATCTACCTGAAATCATCCAGCCAACACCATTCCTAGTGCCAGCCTATGTGAAACAGAGGATCTGAGAGGGCAGCAGAAGACTAGGGAAGAAACAAGCTTTGCTATCTGATGCATGGCACCTTGTTACACAGAGGAATAACACCCTTTCTGGGAAGGGATTTTCTAATAAAGTTAATGGTCTATTTCATCTTGCATTTATAAAGAAGAGGCATTGCTGGAATGGAAGGTACTTGTCAACTTTTGTTCATCCTCTGAAAATTTATCCCAGGCAACAAGTTTCCTTGAAACTTATCACGAGCTTCCCTTTTGTAGCAGAGTGCAAGCTATTGACACCCATAACCATAACACAGCAGTTTCAGAATTACTTCAGGCCTATTAATTTTTTTAATGAAGAATGCAGGGTATAAAAGAAGTTTTACAACACTAGAATTTGAAAGTTCTCATTTAACCTACTCAAAGTTAATAAAAAAAAATTCCAAAAACTGAGGAGCAACTGGCTGGGCTATCTAATGCTCTACTGTCACTGTCTAGACTCAAGAATTGCTGTCCACCACATGTTACCAGAATGTAGACTGCATATCTGGAAAAGTAAACGAAATCTCAAAATATATGAGTTTCCAAAAAATGCCGTGAGAAAAACTGCAACAAACTGATTAACTTCAGAAGCATCAAAATGCAAAGCTCTCCTCTAATGAAATAAAAATAATTCAGTTCTTTCCATCCTTTTCTACTGTGTGGATTAATAAACTTCAGGAAGCTGTTGGGGAGGGGTAGCTATCCATGTGCCCACACAGCTTCAAGCTTATCTTTCTGTAAAATAATGAATTGCTTTAAATCCATCCCCTACAGCATGACCCAGCTACCCAGTAACAAGGTAGGGAACCGAGTGGGTTTCCAGTGCTTGATTGCTTCTTAATCATATTCTGTGCACAAAATGCCTTCAGAAATCTAATTTACTTTGTATTATATTCTCTGTTCAGAATGAGAATTCATTCAGCACCAAATTAGTACCTGAGCAAATCAGAGTCACAAAGTCCCCTGTATATAGCAGTGCAGACATATAAAGCAAAAAAACCAATCAACATATTTTGAATGTTAAGTCCCACGTATGAATCTGGAACAAAAAGTCATTCATTATGTTGTTTCATAAAACCAAGTAGAAACTTATCTTTTTAGGTTACTAATTTTTTGAAAAAAGTAAAAAAACCCCAAAATCTAAATTCATTGCCTCTTATATCCTCTGTTTGTGTAGTTACAGTATTAGCTCTTAATCTCTGGCTTTTCCAGATGTATTTCAAGAACAAAAGTGAAGCATCAATCATCTGGTAGTCAGCTATGGAAATCTCCCCCAAATTAAACACTTAAGTACATCTCATCTGTGTAAATGTATGCAGGACACCAGCTGATTTAGAAGTGCTACTTTTCACAATATATCCATACGAACAGTATTTCTTAGGTATCATTGAACAGCATTAATTTGCTTAAGAACTCAGCTTCCCTCAAGATCGTCATAAAAACCATCATTTCTGTTGCAAAAGGCATAGCACACCATTACCAGAGTTTTCTTTTGCCTTGTTAGTTGAGGTAAACTGACTAGTGTTCTACAATTATTTTACTTTTGCTGCTATTTAATTTTTTTTTTTTCAAAATTCAATCAGATTTGCCTTGCTTGCCTTGAAGATGCTGGTGATAGTTCATAGACTGGAAGAAATAGACGGTTTCATGTCAGGTACACAAACTCCTTTCTAAACAGATACAGCTCATCCCTGGGTGGCAGCATATGGGTTATATCACTATTCCATCTCCACTTAGACAGAAAAATGGAAATGTATGAGCTGTGCCTGGCATCATAAAACCTGACTCTCTGAATGGCTCATGAGTATATCCTTTAATTCTGATTTTGGTCAAAAGTTATACACCAGAGATAGAGAGACTCACAAAATCCTGAGCTATAAGTAGAATCCTAGGAGTTTTCTCTGTAAAACCACTTCATCGCACTGCTTTTCCCAGCAGGAACCGAGCAGAAACAAGAGAAGACAGGTCACCTCTTGCCCCAGGGCTGCTGTTCTTCCTTTCTTACGACAAACACCTGAAGGCCCCCAGTGACCATCCCGACAGGGTCAGTGCTTTTACAACTAATCGCGTCACTCTGCTTAAGGGAGCTCAAAAGATTAAGAAGGAATAAGAGTTGGAGGACAGAAGGGAGGAAAACGTTTTCAAGAGGGAAATACCCGCCTGGGTGGGGAGGAGGGCAAGGGAACAGTTGCTGAGACGTTCCTGCACAGCTCTGGTTTGGAGGATATTCATGGATATGGGAGGGATGCACATGGCACAGATGCTTTATATGCTTGTACGTTTATTTCTTAAAAACCAAAATTCAGGCAATTGCTGAGTGTCTTTCGGGTTCACAGTACATTTTCTTTACCTTCTCTTTTTCCCATGAGACTATAAACAGCATACAGGAGTCTTAAACTGAGTCAAGCAGGACTTGGATGTAGAGAAAGTATCAAATTAACCTGAGCAAAAGAAAAGATTACACTTCAGCTGGAGGATAAAATTTTCATAAAAATATATCTGTATTTGTGTGTGTGTGTGGTGCATGTGGGCATATCTATATGTACAGATATATGGCACAACCATATTCATTTTTTAAGCCCTACAGTGAGCCTGGGAGGTTAACAACACTTCGATCTCATCCCAAAAAGCAGTCCAGGAGTTGTGGATGTCATTTGCCCATCCTACTTAATACAGATTTAGTGATGATTTATCAACATGAAACAGTAGCATGCAATATTAAAATAAACAAAAGAAAAGTGAGATTAAAGAAAAAAAAGAAAAAAGAAACAACCTACCCCACTGAATGATTACTTTCTGGAAGGAATGGAGGCAAATCTACTGCAAGGATCATGCCTGACTATAACAGAAACACTTACCAGGTTTCACCATGGATTTTATTTTAATAATAAATTTAATAATTTTTTAACCTCTAATTTCTCATATCGACTTCCTTATTGTCCTAAGGAACTCCAGCACATAATTGACTCATCTCAAGACATATCTTTGAGTCAGCTGTCTGATCTCACTCACTGAGATGGCAAGGGCCAACTTAAACTTTACAAGTTCTTGCTACTACTCTTATCTGTGGCCACCTTCTTCTGCTCAAGTGCTGTGGTTTGTTGTACCTTTGACTGTCTGGTTACGGTCTAGCTTCTCAAACAGTCACTAAACACAACAAAAGTAGAACTTCATAGAAATGGGAAAGAAATAAGTAATTGCACACAGGAAGGAGGTAATCTTTGACATCAAGGTCAATGTATACATATAACTGAATGCTCTCAGTTGCCATAGAAAAGGCATGTTAAACACGTCAATTATTAACTGAAGTGCAACACTTGTGCTGAAACATTCCCTCCTCACACTATGCTTTAAAAATAAACATAACTGCATACAGTACAGAGTGTTCACGACGTGCACTGATTCCTAGTGATTATAAATATGCAAAATTTGACAATCAAATATGGCCAAGGAGTCTGAAGGTCTTAAACCTTCTTGCATAGTCAACAGAGGTACTTTTGCTAAGTTACTGCATGAACTGGAACCCGGGCTTGGATTTCCTGCTTGTCATGTCTGCTCACTATGCTAGGCAGCAAAGCGGGCACTCCTCTCAGGAGGATTTCAGCATGGAGTTTCTGAGGGCTCTCTTGGACTGCAAATTCCCACCTATATTCAGTCTAGATGGCTTCTTCTTGCTGACATTCTCTGCTCTACATATGCCTTGAAAACCCTGTGGTGGAAAAGCAAAGTGGTTTGCAAAGCAAGTGAGTGCAGAGGGCTTGGTAGGGGCAGTTGGAGTGCATGGGGACTTCAGCCAGTCAGCAGCTCTTCCCTGATGGCTGTAAGGTGTCTGGGGGAGTGTTGTAAAGCAGACCTCACAACATCTGATGCTCAGTCTTGTGAGAGATTCATAACGAGGTTTCGTTGGATTTTAAAACCCTTGTTGTTTCTCATAGAATTTTCGTAGTTTCAATAAATACATCTACTAATGGTGTTGTAACTGTATTTCCTATCTTAATACAAAAGCACAGCAAATTAAAAGTTTTATTAGACAATACATCCTTTACTCCTGAATTACCAAAAAAATATAAGGACACTCTGGACTGTTGAGTTTTAATGAGATGATAAAAAATATTCAGGTTGTATTGGTCGTTCCAATATTACAGCAATGAAAGCCAAACAACCTCCACTAACTTTTATGTAATGTATCTGGTGATATGCAGCCAAAATACCTACAGAAGACTGGTTTTTAAAGCATGCACACTCAGACTGAACCCTTGATGAACATTTTAACAGTGCCACTCAGAAGAAACCAAAGGAACGGTGCTAAAACTTTCCAAAAAATTCCACTGTGCTTTCTGCAAGTCTGTATTTATTACCGAAACCCTTCCACATTTAAGTATTCTAACTGCCTCCATGAAATAATGTCAAATCCATTGAAATCATATTGGGATCCTTTCTTACAAACCTTTGCTGATGAGGAGGAACAGCATAGGAGCCTCTGGCCATCACGGCAAAGGCATCGGTCTGGTTCTGTGTGACACGACCATTTGCTAAAGTTAACAGATAACTGAAATCTAAGTAGCATTCACATACGTATAGCAGTGGCTTCATGGAAATACCTGGGGCTGGAACCAGTCATGTAGCTGTGCCTGACACAAAGGAAATCTTACAGTCCTCTTGAAGCAACAAGCTGCTTACAAACCGCTGCTGAGCAGTGCGATGTTGGAGACCAACACTTCAGCTCCGTCAAGCTGGTGCTTCCAGGAGGTAAAGTGTGGTGGTTTAAGCCTTGCTTTTCCATCCTTCCAAGCTCTGAAACAATAGACATTCAAACTGTAAAATATTTTTCTGCAGAGCAAAGCTTTTAGGATCCGGGACTGAATGCAACCCGCTGTTTTCCTTGGAGAGGTGTATTATGGAGTGAAGGAGGAGAAAAAGGTTTCCTATTTGGAGGAGAAAACCTGTATCTATTCATCTGCAGCTGCACTTGCTCACAAAACTAGATTACCTGCCAATAAGATAAATTCATGGACTGGGGTGCTGAGAGAAAAGGCAGTAGAGTAAAATCCAAGATAAAAGCATGCTATTATATGGAAATGGCTGTAAATGACATGGCTCTGAAATCTGCTGGTTTTGGAGAATGTCTTTATGTAGCACAGCCACACTTTTATGTAGGAAGTGGTGTCCACCCTTTTGAAGCTCGGCAACTAGGAGCCTGATGAAGAGTTCTCAGCTTGGTGATGGGGCATATGCCCTGGCTTCAGCTGAGACAGAGTTCATTTTCTTCCTAGTAGTTGGTGCAGCGTTGTGGTTTTGGATTTAGTATGAGAACAATACTGATATCCTACTGATGGTTTAAGATGTTGCTAAATAGTGCCTATCCTAGGTCAAGAAATCATTATTATTCTTCTTATTATTATTACCACCACCTTTATTTCAATTATTAAGCTGTTCTTGTCTCAATCCATGGTTCTAACCTCTTTCTGATTCTCCTTCACATCCCACTAGGGGGTGGGTGGGGAGCTGAGCAAGTGGTTGTGAGTGGCTTAGTTGCCGGCTGTGGTTAAACAACAACAATATAGATTTGAAATTCTGGGGAAAGAGTCAGTAAAACAAGCTGGAGTATACAGGCTCCACTCAGGAAGCAACCTTTTGTACTCTTAAACCCTGTGTAAAATATTATCCTTTAAGAGACCTAAATTCCACAGCAGCCTCTGTCATGCTTTGGCATGTTCTCATGTTAAAAACGAGACCCACACAATTCCACTCAACCACCCATTCCACTGAAGTGCTGGATAGTATATTAAAAATTCTAAAAAAGCTCCACTGTAGTGAAGGTGGAGGAAGAGCAGATCCTTCAGTAAACGCTAATTTTCCCAAAGAAACTCTTTCTAGTGTCTCAAGGCAGGAAAGTTTACGAGCAGGTATAGTAAAATCTGGCAGGAGGCACTTTATTTCATGTTTCCATCTGCCAGTTATATTTCATGAAGCAGAAGGTTGTCCTTTCACCCCATAAATTCAACTTTTTCCTGCAGAAATTTTACAATAAATACTAATAACATTGGTTCAGGGGATCAACCAAAGGACATAACTGGCAATTAAAGTGCTCCAATTATATAATAATTTTCTGTGTTGACTTATTTCAACAGATTACTGAATTTCTATTGAAATGGTATTCTGAAGGGGCTTAGAAATGTTTTAAGCATATGCTTCAAGGCTACAGTCCCAGCACTGAATACTAATACCCCAGTTTGAGATGTGTGCTCTCATGTGTCACAGATATCACAGTTTCTCTTCATTTTCCATGAATTATTGAAATGAAGAATTATTTCCTGTTTTCTTTATCAAATCAACACTTACTACCAGCAGAGCTGGAAGCAGTAAAATCCAGGAAATGTGCTGCAGTAGATAAGAACTGAAAGCAGTGTGTTGGGGATGGTACCTGTATTTACATATCTGTATTTTATTAAGTAATTGAAAGAGCCTGCCCGTGTTGTATAATTCATGCATCATAAATAAACACAAACCAGATAACTGGAAGCAAAGGCTCACACAGTAGCAACAATTCATACGTCCCCTGCAGTGATTGTCTGGGCAATTCTCCACTTTGTCTTGCAAGGTTCCCACTACCCAACCCTTTTCAGGATTGTTTCAGCTCACTGGGAAGTAGTATACAAGGTCTCCTTAGGGTCAAGAAGTAAAAACAAGATGTATGGGAGTGTACACACATTCAAAAGTTAAATTCAAGCTTAGGAATTTGATTTGTGTACTGCATGGATTTCTGAAAAGCAGGAATATGAGGAAAAAAGTGGTGAAAAGTGTCGGTTTAATAGCCAGTGTAAATCAGATTGTACACAGGTCTAGAGGCGTTATGTAGCTATTTAAAGGTGTTCATGGTCTTATATCACCTGTCTGTGACTTAAAAAGGCAGCCCAAAGCTAAGAGTCTAAAGCAATATGTAGCCATGTAAATCAGAGCCTCTCCCAGCTTAAGGCAGGTCAAAGAATGTGGATGTATCTGCATAGATTTATATAAAAATATGAAGAACAGGAAGGGTTCAGAACAAAACCTTGCACTTTGCATGCTGCTCTTGTAGGGGACATTATGAAAGGTGCCAAGAGGTAACAGTTGTTGATCAAGTTGTCTAATACTTGCTTGGGACTCCTGTGCTATGTGATGAGCTCAGCAGGGGGGTTTGGATGGAGCTGTACTTAAACCAGTCTGGAGTATTCCACAGCTCTCTCCGATGTGCACCACAGTTTTTGAGCTCTCCATACTGTTAATACCTAGGCAAAATAAATTAAAATACGTTTTCAATTAAAAAACCCAAACAAAACAAAACCTCACTTTTTCCCTTAACACAGATTTAATGCAAATTAGTTTTGATATTACACGAGAGCTGTCTATGACAGATTGCACATACTTAGAGAAAAAATTATACTGAAAATATCCAAATCTTCAGTCAAAATTTCAGAAGGCATCAAACTGGTAAAGAGCCAAGCTTAGAACCTGAAAACAAAGCGTATTAAGGTGATACAGTGTTTTTCAACAACAGATTTTCTTTCCAGCAGTTGTCTTTATTTCAGTTATTTAGTTTAGACCAGTGCTATAGCTACACCATATGACATCCAGAAAAAAAGAGCAAAGACAATTTGTTTTCCTCTCCCAATCTATCAATGAAAACAAGATCCTGGAAGGTGAGATACACTAACTCTAAAATTCTGAAAGATGTGGCAACAGGGGCTAAAGGCCTCAGCTCACTAAACAGTAAAATCTGTTTAATAATCAAAAATCAAAAACTGTAAAATACAGCCTGATATACAGAAAAATGGATTTATCCCATATATTTATTGTACTTACATCAATTATTTAAGTATATTTTTAGGAATTTTATTTATATCCATACATTTTTGCTAGCTTTGTGGTCTTAGTGTGTAATATCTTTTAACTGTGCCAATCATTTTCAAATTACAAAACTAGATAAGACTTTCATTTTTTCAATGAATATGGACAGCTAAACATCCCAGATCACAATCTAATCCAGATTAAATAATTTTTAACATCTGTTCCAGACTGCAATTAAACTATGCATGTTGATGAGAGAGAACAATTTGAACAGTCTTCGGAGGCAAGAACTACTTTTTCCAGGCTGGTCTACATCAGGACAAGAAATCTTCCTCTCAGACTTTTGGCTTTGTAGGCCTGACATACAGAATCTGTGCTCCCTTCATTTTTTCTACAGCTAGTATTTTTGAAAGCAGGTTTGTTTCAAATGCTCTCTATGTCTGTTTTCTCTTTTTCTAAAAATAAAATTCCCATTTTTCTCACCTCTCATTTACAAAATCTGACTCACCATTTTGCGTTTGTTCATAACACAGCACGACAAAGAACTGCCAGCAGGAAACAAGGATTAAGGGCTTGACTGTTCTCAAGTTAGCTAATAGTGAATATTTTATTCTCTCATCCCAAAAAACCCCAAGTGCATGCTACATATTTTCCAAGGACACCAAAATATTTTGTTATGTATTTTAGACAGTTATAAATATATTTTACTTTCCAAAACCATTGGATGTTTCTTCTCCTAAAACCATTCTGAGTTCTTGGTTAAGTCTATATTCAGATACTCGTCAAAGAACTCTTTTCATTCCTTTTTTTTAAAAAAAAGAAAACTTATTGCAAAGTAAATGTTTGTCCTAATATCTACATTTAAGTGAGAATTGTATTTGAGTACAAGAATCTGTTCTAATACAATGTTTTTGAACGTTTTTACTACGTTTGCGTAAAGAAGCTGGGCCAGTTTTACAGACCTTGGTGCTTAGAAAGGCAAAAATAAATATGACTAATGGAGACAGAAAATGCCTTTCCCTGAAAAACTAACCTAAAGTTTGATTCATATCTCATAACACAGGGGTGCATAGAAGAAACTTCAATTAAACCTTCGCCTCGCTAACACGAGGGTGACACCACAACTAATCCTGCACGTGAGGTGGGACAACTGGCAAAGACAGCTGCCACAGGCAGACAGGTTAACTGGGAAAAGTCCGTGTCACACCAGCAAACCACGGGGGCTTTGTGCATCGTACACAATCCTAGCCCAGTGAAACACCTCAATGAAATGATTGCTCAGACTCAATGCTCTCGAGCATTTTGCCATTTCTGTGCAACAGGAACTAATGAGGCCAGATTTTGGATAATATCAAGCTAGTAAAAAAAGAACAAATCTTGAAGGTTTTCTCACAAAAGTCCAATTTACCTGAGAGCTTTCTCTGTAAAAACAGTTATTTATTAATATTTTACAGCAGGAATTTTGAGGTATTTGTAATCTTTGCAAACAGAACTCATTTATTTTCAAAAAGTGAAGAGAAATCTAAAGAAATTCTCCAGTGGCTCCACTGGGCTTGGCTGGAAATACAGAATTGACTTTACCCAAGTACGTTTCTGGAATAGAACTAAGGACGACCTTTGAAATTAAACTGGTGCCAAAAACCTAATTTCAGACAGCCCATAAGTCTTTCTTGGCGAAGTCTAATAATTCTCCTGTCCCTTTTTAATACAGCTTTTGTGTGTAGATTCGAACCGCCTCCTGAGCACAAGGAGCAAGGTTCAGTTTGTAGCACCTGAATATTCACTTCTCCATATCCCAAACACCTGTGCAACTCAAATAATCATTTCTCACAGGAATGTGAGAGAGGGGTGTCTTGGCAGAGTTTGTGGGACAAATGAGCACTTGAACACATTGCACCAGTGCTGTTAAGATCTCGACTTCCTAAGTGCTGAGCTAACATAAACTGATAACACTGCCACTTTATCACTTGGCAGCATCTGCGCACTTAATGGTCCACAATGCCATAAATGATGATACCTGTTACCAAAAATAACATTCACACAATCACTCATGAAGACAACACATTTCCACACCATGCTCCTGACAATCCAAATGTGGTTTTGAATATTTCCCAACCTTGGAACCAAGTCTTACTGTACAACCCTCTTTCTGTTTGGCATTATGAGCGGGTGCCAAGCCAGAAGTCACCGCTGATCTACAGTGCTATTTGATTGGTGAAATGTGGTGATTTTGGGAAATCCCTTAGGATGGGCCACTGCAGGCTACCAGGGTTCTCAGAGAGCCTTAATATGTGAAATTACTTCATTTCCTGACCTGGATACCCAGGCTGCTGCTGCTGACCCAGACAAAATGTTCTCTGGATACACACCTTCCCTGAGGTCCAAGACTGATAACAGAGAGACATCTTAGCAGCACAACAAACCTGGATTTGCAGCTCAACAGTATTTTTTTCTTTTCATTTTCCAGGGTCAAATTTCAACCCCAGTTGGCTCAGACTCACAGATCTAACCCACAGCATTGGGAATACAGCAGGCTTGAAAACAGACTCTGAATAGGAACCTGGGATTTTTTCCTCCTTTCCTAGCTCTTGCAGACGGCCACACTCTATTTGCTTACCCAACAGGGCTTCTTAATCCAGGAAGCATTAAGTCATTCCTGCTTCACCTTCAAGATGTAGAAGCTTGGCCAAATTTGTTTGGTCTAGTTTTATTTTTTTATTTGCTTTATGAATTAACAAATTCTGTATGTGGGTTTTACAGTGTCTCATTATTAGAGGTACATAGAAATAATACATCCATAGACACAATTTTTATATATTATCATCAAATCACAGGTGGCTTTGTAGTAAGTCTTACAAAAAGTCCAAAAAGTTAGGTGCCAGTGTTACATTGTTAATGAGAAGGATAATCACTTTCTCTCGTTCAATTTTTCTCTTTTTGAAGGATTAATATATTAGAATGATCTAACTGAAATACCCTTCTAGGTAGCTAGTAGGTTGTGAGACAACAAAAAAACATGAAAACATAAGCTTAAGCAAATAGTATTTATAAGACAGATGAAAAGTTGTTTTAAGTTCCTATACCCAGGAATAATGTTGCTGGTCCTCATTTTTGGACAGAAAAATAGAAACACATGGTTTCTCAGGATAGAAGGGAAAAACTACTCTTCCAAATACAATATTAAATTTCAGTTCTAGCCATACCAAATAATAATTAGTGATTTATTGTCAGTTTGATTTATGGCATGAGCAAGGTCCTGCCAAATTACCAGTTCCTCGAACTGCAGTTTCCATTCAGCTCCTCCACAGTTCACAGGAAAGTACAGCTCAAAAGATGTGATATGGTGCCTAAAGGGACTTGGTGTAAGAGAAACCAGGAGATAGCAGAGAGCAGTCTGCTAAGGAAGAAAAAACGTAACTTGGCAGAAAATGCCCGGAAAATGTGAAGCAGAGGAAGACTGAATCAGACTGGAAGCCAAGGCTGTTATTTATGAAATCAAGCCTAAATTACTGCATAATGTTGTGTCTTCCAAACCAAAGGAACAGAACATGCAAGGAAACTTACTCAAAATAACCTTGTTGCTCTGTTAGTGACTTCCTCTCCTGAATCACCTACTATCCTGAGCTAGTGGGTAGCCTGAGGTATTAAACACTCACCCATGCATTGTAATTTAGAGCTATAGTTACATTCCTTTGAAGATTTATCGCTGTTTGCTGGGAGAAGGATCTGCAATTAAAATCTATGCCAACAAGCAGAAGTCAAATGCGAGGATAAGGTCACACAGATAGAGGAAAACATCTGCTCTATGCACTTCACAGAACATAATGACACAATGTCTTGGAGAAACAACTGTTTTATTTTAATTTTAGAAAATCAAAGAAGTAATGATGATTGAAAAGATGTAGCATGATTTATAACACAAAGGCAGGAAAGAATAAATTGTTTCTAAGGCAGTATTAGGACAATACTTTTCCTGAAGCCCATGATCCACTTTCACAAACTTGCTGTTGTGAAAACATATTTAAAAGTAAATAAATGTTTATGTGGTGTTCAGAATCCGAGCAGATAAAAGCTAATAATCAAGGACTATATTACCAATATTTAAATCTTGATAAATCTTACAATTAAGATGCCAGGGGTCCTAATTATAAGTAAATGGTGGGGTCCTAATTATAAGTCATTTTAGTTCACCTTCACGTAGCAACCAGGAGTAAACTGAAAGCAAATCTGGTTTCTAATTGCACAAGCACATTTCTGCTGTTGTGCTGCTTGAAGTCAGCAGTGGGATCATGAGAACACTTGGCAGTTGTAAGGGACATGTTCCCACAAGAATGAAAAAGCTGGCAGAAGTCACTCAGCAGAAGTGACAAAGGCAGCAGATTGGGAACCCTGTTAGAGCAGGTCCAGAGGAGGGCCATGAAGACAAAACGAGGGCTGGAACACCTCTCCTGTGAGGACAGACTGAGAGTGCTGGGGCTGTTCAGCCTGGAGAAGAGAAAGTGCTGGGAGGACTTTGTAGCAGCCTTCCAGTACTTAAACAAGGCTTATAAAAAACGTGAGAGGGTCTTTTTACGCAGGCAGATCATGATAAGATAAAGGGGTAAGGCTATAAACTCAAAGAGGGTAGGTTTAGATAGATATTAGGAAGAAATTCTTTACTGTAAGGGTGGTGAGGCACTGGAACAGGTTGCCCAGAGATGCTGTGGGTACCCCATCTATGGAAGTGCTCAAGGGCCTCTGAATAACCCGGTCTAGTGGAAGGTGTCCCTATCCATGGCAGGGGGGGTTGGAACTGGATGATCTTTAAGGTCCCTTCCAATCCAAACTCTTCCATGATTATATGAACCCAAAATCAGGAGCAAAATCAGACACAACTCTCTATGCTAAGGTAATAGCCTGATGTAGAGTTGCCCATGGTTCAGCTGGAGTTGAACAGCTCTTCCCTGATAGATAACAAAAATCAGCAAAGGATCTGACAGAAAGTGCAGCAGCAGCATCTGCCTTTCCTTGAACTAAATTTACAAATGGGTTTGCCATTTCCTCACTGTGCGTGTAATTTACAACACCAACAGCTTTGTCCCTTTCACCCTACTTGTTTTGTTGGGGTTTTTTTGGGTTTTTGTTGTGTTGGTTTTTTTTTTTTTTGGGTTTGTTTTTTTTCAGGTAAGGAATGAGTTGTCCATTTCCTCTTTCAGTTTTTGTTCCCTCATGCCCTTCTTGCACTATAATTTAGCTATGATTTATTTTGCGATCCTGTTCCAAACAGGTGTCTGTTTTCTGGCTGCCCCTGCAAACGCAGTTCCAGAGACCAGATGGTAATAGTTAGCTGCCTTCTGCACCTGCATGGATGAGAGCAGATCTGAAGAACCTCTGCTGTATGTTGACTAGCTCAGAGCAATATTTAGACGACCATGTGGTTAAAACAAGTAGCCAACTGTATCTGGCTTGGCACTGAAACTGTAATTATCATTAGTGGAGCTGAATTTAAGACAGAAAATGAGTTTGGGAAACTAAGATAAAGGCAGTATAATTTGGCACGTCATCAGCCAAAAAGGCACCTCAGGAACACCAGCATGAATGAACGATACTTGCCCACATCTTTACTGTCATGTTACAGGATCTCTCGCTGCAATCACACAAATAAACTCATTTACTGTATTTCAGACCAAGTCCAGCTGTCAGGATTCAGCTAAGGGTTTGGGGACTTCTTAATTAAGCACAGCAAAGCAGTGTTAATTTTCCAAATATGCAACAGCTTCAATTGTTTACTGGACCAATCTAATCTATAATGCTCTGACACAGGATAAGGAAGGTGTGGGAGAGAGATTTGAAGCCTGAGTTTTTTGAAGGAGATAATCAGCCTGGGAACTAGTGAGCTAAAAAGAGAGAGAGGGAGAGAAAAGAGAGAGAAAGAGAGGTGAGGATTAAAAAGGGAGCTAAGGAACACTCTGCAAATCCACGCAGCATAAATGTGGGAGACAGTTACTGAGAGAAACAAGTAAGACGCTGAATGGGGCTTTGAGCTGCCTAAAAAACAAACCGAAAAAAACCCCCAAAAGACCCAAATCATTGAAGAATAAGAAAAATCTGGAAATAATCATCAGAAATTTCAGTCCAGGGAACAGCTATGCACTGGAAAAAAGGTACATTTATTCAAAAGCTGTTTCTAGACGTGTTTCGAGGCACAAACTGAAGCAAGATGTTTGTCTCTGATTGGTGCAGATCAACAGCAGCTCTAGGCACCAGGTCAGGCATTCAGCTGCACAGCAGAAGAGTCAGGTTCAGGAGGCTGGGAAAGTCCCATCTCTAAACCAGATTAACATGGTTCACAGGAAAAGATTCCTACCTCCACTGGCACTTATTTCTTCTTGGAAACCTTTGCCAGCTCTTCTGTGCTGAGCATTCAGGGGGTTAACTTCTTGGTGGGATTTCTGCTCGTGGGTGTTTCTCACCACACTGCAGAGCTTCCTGGGAGCTACCAGCAGCATTGCGTACCTCGCTGGGTTCTCAAAGTCAGTGATGGGAGGCTTCAGGTACTTTTCCTGGAGGAATAATAAGACATCAGCATGTCAGCAGCTCTCTGCACAGCGTGAAGGACACCTCCTCTCTGGAACATATTTTTTGTAATTAAAAAGAAGAATGCGGCATTAAAAAAACCCCACACTGTCAAGTAAATAGAAATATATGACCCTTCTATGACACCACCAAACACCAGTAGCATACACTGGCAAAGTTGTGCACAGATTCATTAATGCAGGGTTGAACTTTATATTTCAAAGGGCAATTCCATAAAAGCAGGTATTTTCTCCTGACTGCTACTCTTTAGAAATTCACTGCGAAAGTAATCATTCTTTAGATTTGAGACTCATATTATTCAGTGGGAGGAAATAAATCTCTCTAAGAGTCCTGTTAGCAGAGAGGAATTATAACGCTTTAGAGGTATTACTGATTTCAATATTAATAACACTATTCTGCAAATCTATTTTTCTAATAATTTTCTGAATCTGTGATCTAAATTTTAAGTCAGGTATTTCTTTTCAGACCCCATAGTTTTCGAATTCCAGGGAGAGAAGACTCTAATAACATTTCTTCAAATCCCTGTTAAGAATCACCTCACGTACAGAAAAAATAAGTGCCTTGTAAAGACTGATAGGCTTAAGTAGTTTTTCCTCTATTAGACTTGAATAATATTTAAGACTTTCTTATCTTGAAATTACTCTATATCATAGAAAATCTAAAAACTTATCACTGCAATTCTATTTCAGTGGAAACAAGCAATTTCACCCAAAATTTTCTCACACGCTCTAAAACCTATGCATTTTTCCACTTTTGTTATATGTAAAATTAATGGTCATTTTCAACCTGCCCATCACTTTACTGGCACATTTGCATTGTAAAACTCCTGCTTTGGGGGTTTTTTAATGCTATTTTTATGCCACAAAGCACGGCTTGAGGGTAGACACTGCTCAAGAGTGATTTGATCCTCATGAAATTTATGAAAAGTGTTATTAGAAAGGGCAGGATACTAATACATTATAAGAATCTGTATAGACTGGAAATGGAACTGGTAAATATGTTAAGTCCCAGACTCTTGGGAAAGGGCCAAAGGCAAAACAATTTATTCCTTTTAATTATTAAGAAACTACTTGAGATATTTTTTTTTCTCCTTTGCCTTGTGCTGCCAGGAAATCTTGTGAGGTTATACAGTAAACTTAATCTGAGGATTCTTGTTTTCATGGGAAACACACAACTATGAGTAAGACCATGCATTTGGTCATGGGTTAAACCAAAGGGCTATTTTGCCAAGTGCCTCTTGGAAACTGTCAGCAGAAACTTTTAGAACGACTATGAGGGTGAGTGAAACAGCCTGTCATGCATCTTCAATATATGCATTCAACAGGAACCTGGAAATATCTCTGTAAGAACCACCCCTATTAATGTGACTAATTGTATGAACCTTTGAATAAACTGATATCCAGTGGAGAGTAGCTTTTTATCATGCATTGTGGGAAATACTAAATAATAATATCATTCAAGATAGTACTTGTTAAATATCTGCAATATTAAAACTCCACTTATCTCTAGCCCTGTACTGTTATGCCTTCTTTGCGTATGACTCTGACATACAATGGTCAAATGCAATTTTTGGCTTTGCAGCATTTGCTTCAATTTTGGATTAGCAGGCAATATAAAGGTGTGTGTGACTGTCCATCTTTGCAAGGCTACTCACGTCAGAGAAGAACAAATAGATCATCAATAATTGTCAAAAGAGATGCAGGGTAGGCGGGAATAAAGTTGTAATGAAGCTTGGAAGAGTCCTTATCTTTCAGACAGAAGTTCTTCCAGATTATTTTCTTCCTCTCCCTCAGCATTATTCACTCTTTTTTCCCCTCTTCCACATCATAATCATGAAGATCCATTTACCAAGGATTCAACGTTCACAAGAAGGAAGGATAAAGCAGAAGAAGTTATTTATTCCTCCTATTTCAAAGTGCAGAGGGGAGGCTGGACCACAAGCCAGAGGCACACCTGCCAGAATCATCTTAGGCCAATACTCTGGGGAGCAGTGGGACATTAGAGGCACTGGCACATGCCCCCACCCCTTCCCTCCCCACAGGCTTCTCTGGGCCAAGGGAAACTTCCCCATCTGTTCCAGGTGAGATCTTACTAGCCATCAGTCTTTTCCCCCCACTGTTATAGCCCCTTCCTCAGACAATGGGCTCCTGAATCCCAACTACCCTTACTCCTCACCCCAGTTATCTCCATGTTTCAGCAATGAGGGAAACCATTCCTCTGAAAAACAAGGCACTAGAAGTGGGGAAAAGCACTTAATGTGCTATAAAGTGTTTGAACACAGCACAGACCAAAATGCACTTTTCCCATTGTGCTTTCAGCCCAGAGATTACTTTTGGCTGAACCAATATTAGACAAGATCAATTCAGCTTATATCTGCAGAGCTGCTCCAGGCTGACACTGGTAGGACCAGAAGCAAAATTCAGGGCCATAATGTTTACTTTTCTGACTGAAATTATTAATTATTCAGAAACAAGTCTATCATAGGCAGAGCATTTCAGGAACAAGTCTATCAGAAGCAGAGCATTTCCTTCAATTAATTCAAATTAACATTTTGTTTATAGCGCAGAGTAAGCCTTTTCCTTTTCATAGTTCAAAGTGAACCCTAGGGGTTCTAAATATGCCTCCTGGTGATTTAATTAAAAGATAAATAGTCATTCAAAAAAAGAAAAGAAAAAGTACGGAAAGAAGGAGAAGCTACAATTAAAAAAGCGGTAGCTATGAGGAAAAGGAATCCACTGTATAAGAAGTGGAAAGGAAAACAGAAGTGACTAACAAAAGTATATGAAGTACGGCAAAGTAGAAACAGAAAAAAAGAGGTTCTGAATGTGAAGAGGAGTTAAAGAGCAAACGGTGCACAGGGAATATACTGTTTTGTACACACAGGTGACATGACCAAGTGAGGGACAGAACCACCAGGGCTTGGTTGGCTTTGCAGGGTGGAGGAGCTGAGCTATGGTTCCCCAAATGGTTGCTGTTCCCCACAATACAAGACTTCAGCACACAATGAATCCCAGCCTATTCTGGGGTGAAAGGCAAAGCAAGGCTCATTACAGGAGTCAGGATCCCAGCTGATGAGCCTTTGGAAGCCAGTGCCAGACCCTGATGGGGGAGCAGGTAAGCAGCCAAGTCTGATGCATGTTGTGTGCAGGAAAGCCATAGGTATTGCTGGCCTCTACCACACTATGACAGCCGAAGAAGTGGAGTATGAAGTGGAGTATGAAGTGGAGTATGAAGTGAAGTGAATGTAGATCGCCAAAGACAGGAGACCAGATGGAATCTTACCTGAGCGAAAGTTACAGGGTATGCCCTGATTCCAAAGTCCGTCCCTCAGGCACTGCACATGGCACAGGTTAATCAAAGACCACCACAGTGCTTCACAACCTACTTGCTGAGCTCCATACGCTTGTGAGGAAGCAGGGATGATGAGCAGCACCAGCCTCACACTGGTGTGCTGAGATAAAGCTGCTGTTGTTCTGCCTGCGAAGCTTGCCCACACCACAGCCTGTACCTGCAGCAGCACAGGGGGGAGAATCCTTCCACTTCTGCCTCCACTCCCTGAAGAGCTTCAGGTGCTCCATTATGATGCATTTTCCTGCTGTCAGAGCTTCGCCACTACAGTGATGCTGCCGCTGAGCCAGCAAGCCTTCAATTCTCTCTGGCATGTAAATACAATGGCCTGTAATTTCAAATGACTACAGAAAATTGTGTTTTTGCTGACAATACAGTTATGAAGTAAGTGTTCTCCTAGCTAACATTCTTTTAACTGCTTAGTTTAAAGATTTTTATCTCTTTAAAATCACATCTGAAGTCCTATTATTTCATATTGACCCTTGAGTGTTCACAAAAACCTGTTCCATTTCACAGCTTCCTGATGGTACAGCTCCCTGATATCCTGTGTCTCCTTTTTTTGCAGTCTCCAGATCCGAAACAATCTTTTCAACTTTAATATGGAGAAATGATACTGGCCAAAAATGGAAAATTTTCAAGCACCAGTGGTAGTAATGACTATACGCTCAGTTGAAGAAACTATGACAAATATGTGTTGTCTTTCCGCACAGTATTTTCTACTGTTTGAATTAAATAATGAATTGCAATTCAAAATACAGCAAATGGAAGAGAATGGATTTACTGTCAATATTAAATTGCAGCAGTGAACCTGAATTTTAAGACCCTGCCATTGGATTAATCTCTTTAATACAATCACTGATTTTTAAGGATGGGGTGTTTCCATTCATCACCATGTCTACAGATGTCATTGACCAGATCCAGTGCATGACGTTGAGCGCTGCTGGGCATGCTCTCTTTTAAGAGTAGCTACGTTAAATACAGTGTGAGTAAAAGAGATGGGTCCTATGGATTTAGAAAGCTGAAGTATTTCTGGTCCTATCCAGTCAGTATACACTCTGTAACCAGTTTTGGATTAGGTCAGCAAGCAAGTTGATTTTATCATTGTTTCTCACAGTAAGAAAGGTTTCTTCTAGAAATGCAATAAAAGTGTTAACAGGAAGACCCCGCCTAGCTGAATATTCCCTTGTCTAAAACATTCTTCCACAGGGACACTTCCACACAGCTTACATTAACATCAGGGGAAGGAAAGCACATATGGAGACATACAACTCTACAGCCTGAAGAACTGTGACATGCATATATACTGACACTAGAATATACGCTCTTCACACCTCCACCCAGAAAGTGGAAATCCAACAGAAGAAGAATATTAAAAATCATAACAGATCTTGTCAGGAACTCCAGACAATGTTTAATTCTCCATCTCTTGGAAGAGAGAGTTAGGAAACAGTTTTATAACTTGGGTGGGGAGAAACTGTTGGATTGCAATAAAGATTCTGGGCTGATGAAACAGCTCAGCATTTCTGAGTTCCTGTCCCGCTGGTTATGATGTGGTTCTGCTCATGAGTATCCCATCTGAAGCTCAGGAAGGCAGCAATAAGTCTCAAAGCCTTAGGATCATTGCCAAGGAAGTGGAGTGTTCTTAAACAGAAAATGAGAGAACGTAGCTGTCTCTAGTTGTTCATACCTTCAGTCTTACTGCTGTGACTACAAGAGCTGGTGGTATGGCTGTGCCTGAGAAAGTCAAAGGCTGGGGCCCACTTCGAAGAGATTGGTTTGGGCATGAGAGATTAATACAATGTAAGGCTCGGATGTATCTGATAAAAAAATTAGTCCCTGAACAGCCTAAACCTGAGTTTCCAATAAAATAAAGAATTTTTAATTTTTTTTTTTCACAGAAAATGTCACTTTTTCATCCAATAAGCAAAATCTTAAAACCTAGATATTCCAATAGAAAATGAACTTTAATTGAAGAAAATGGCAGTTTCAGTGATTCAAGCTT
The DNA here is from genome assembly GCA_013397755.1 of Cnemophilus loriae. NCBI lineage: Eukaryota > Metazoa > Chordata > Aves > Passeriformes > Corvidae > Cnemophilus > Cnemophilus loriae. The sequence goes on along the minus strand of VZTF01003398.1, from coordinate 333,791 downwards.
TCATTTGCCTAGATGAGTCTAAATTTTCAGTTGAAATATGTTTTACAGACATCCTGTGAGATTCTCTTGAAACATATGCTCCTTTTCCCTCTAAAAAAGACAGTTTTGCATCAAATAATTTTTTTTCTAAAATTTTGACCTGTGGGAGGTAGAGTAAGCTTTTAGTTATCTGAAACAGAACTCTGATAAGCCCCATCAAAATCTTTTATCTTTCCACCAGAAGGCTGGATGATCAGCTACACAGCACCTTGGAACTGTTCAAAGGCTTTTGCTAACTGGTAATATAAAGATCAGAGCCAGTTTGCCTACAATTGTATCCAAAAGAGAAGATACACATCAAATCCAGACAGCTGGAAAAAAATCTCTAGGCTGTATAAGTGGAAGCCACAATGCCTGAAGCAGCTTTTCATATCTTTCACCTCTACAAAATTTTCTTGTCTTCAAAACTCTCATATGCTGCAGCCTCATAGAAACATTTATTTTCAAATACATATTTATATATCTACCCTACCAAGGGTAATGTTAGGACTCCAAAAGACATGGATAATCATGCAAGTTTGAATTCATTGCCAGTCAGTTGCAAGCATGAAAAAGCAGCTTTCTCTTTTTTTTGCAACTGATTGTTGTTCTGGTTTTGTCTGGGGTAGAGTTAACTTTCTTCACAGTGGCTGTACGGAGCTATCTTTTGGGTTTGTGCTGATGTAACAGAGGGATGTTTGTTATTGCTGAGCAGGGTTTGCACAGAACCAAGGCCTTTTCAGATCCTCATCCCATCCCACCAGAGAGGGTGCTGGGGCTGCACAAGGACTTGGGAGGGGACACAGCTGGGACAGGTGACCGCATATGACCAGAGGGATATCCCACACCATATGGCATCATGCTCAGCGTATAGAGCTGGGCAAAGAGGGAGGAAGAGGGGATGCTCAGAGTGTTGGCATTTTTCTTCCCAAGTCGCCAGTACATGGGATGGAGTCAAGGTTTCCTGAGGACGGCTGAACACCTGCCCACCCATGGGAAGTGGTGAATGCACTCCTTGTTTTGTTTAGCTTGTGTGCAAGGATTTTGCTTTCCATATTCACCTCAACTCAGGAGTTCTCTCACTTTTACCCCTCTGATTTTCTCCCCCATTCCACAGAGAGGGAGTGAGCCAGTTCCTGTATGGAGCTTAGTTGCCAGCTAGTGTTAAAATACAATTGTGTAGATATTTATCAGAGCAACGGTATTTATCCTGAAGAATCAAGGTATCATAAAATACTACCCTTGTCTTCCTTTCACATTCCTCTCCCTGAAAAAGCTATGGGATTAGACATAAGGAAAAGTACAAGGAATCTTCATAATATGTCAGTGATTTAAAACGCCTATGTTGCACTTTTGATGGTAGAAATGAATGCTGCTGAAAATTGCAGGCACATGATGTGTGGGGATACTGCTGAGCTTTGTTCGTCTGTGACGGCAATGCAAAGTATTCAAACTGCCTGACTCCTCTCAAAATGATTCACTCTATTTAACTAAATCTGAAAGAAATTGTGTGGCAGTACATGCATAATAGATATTTGTGCATTCAAAAAAATCATGCATATACATTACCTAAAAGGCAAACACACATCGGCCAAGCAAGGCTAATGATTAATCATATTCTCACTTCCATCTATCTTCCAAGTTAATATGGTGGCAACATTGTTATTATCTGAAACCAAGCTAAGTCCACAGCACTGCCTGCTGTGATTATTGATGGGCTGTGGCTTGATTTTAACTCTTGATAAAGCCCAGTGCACCCTGAATTTTAATAACACTCAACATTTCTCAAATCTACATTAAAAAAAAAATTCTAATGGGGCAAGAAACTGCAGCTCATGAGACTAGGCACAAAATCTGATTCACTGGTCAGACACAGCCAAAGTAGTGCAGGGCGGAAATCTGCTTGGTAGAAATGCCAATGCTCTCCTCTAAAGATAATGTAATTGATAGCACCTTGAAAAGGACTACTTTGATCACTATGTGGAAATCTTTGTCTAAATGCTCTGAAAACATTTTAATGCTTTCCACTACCTTTCCATTACCTGGATGGAGAGAGAATTAAATATTCTCCCACTTCACTTGCAGCTATGATTACACTCCAGCACAGTGAGAGCACATTTCCCTGGCCTGAGCTGCTGTAACTCTGCCCTGCTCTTTTAATGATTTTGTGAACATTCTGGTAGCTTTCTGCAGACTGCCAGCCAAGGACCATCATATTCCTAGCACTGGTGCTGACCTCATGGACCACTCAGCAGCCTGAGGAAATCCCTTGTTGGAGCTCCACTTCCAGTCATCTCCGCAGAAAACAAACTGAGCAGCTCTGGGGAAATTTGGAAACATGTTTATGCCTAGTTGTGGCAGATACTGCTGACTGGGTCTCCTTTCAGACTCCCACAGCTCTTGAGTAACACGTTTTGTGCTGACCACATAGCATGCTGCAAGCGCCTCCTTACGCTATGAGTTTCCCTGTGAAATCCTTTGCAAATTTCAGAATTCCCTTCTTTACTTCCTGTCTCTGCAAGCAATGTCAGAGGCAATGTAAATACCTTGCCATGGGTCAGGGACCATGACTTTATACAGTGAGTCTGCATACCTAAATAAAATGCATATCTAAATAAAATGCATATCTAAATAAAAAACAGCAACCCATGTATGTGCCCAAGATGCATCAGACCACAGCAGATTTCCAGAGGAGGGAACTGCCCTGAGGCAATACAGGTTACTTCTGGAACTCAAAGTATTGTGGGAAAGTATTATATCCTTCCCACGATTTTGCATTTTTTTCTGGGGCCTTTCTAAAGGATGGGATGCTGAACAAGACTGGCCTGATGCAACTCTTCATCCACCGCTGTTCTGCAGGCTGGAGACAGGTGGTCACCTCTGGCTCTCCTATGGGAAATGACTAGATGGTCTTTGTAGGCCCCTTCCAACTGAAACAGTTCTACTCCATTCTATTCTACTCTGTTCCAAAAAGGTGCCTACGCTGCAAATTGGTGCTTGTTTGCAATTCCCCTGGCTGATTTCCTCACAGGCCCTGATCCTTGAAACTCTGTCACCACGTAGCAGGGCACTATTCACGCCTCTTCTTTTTCCTAGACAGGGAATACATTCTCCAAATTCATGTGTTTTCAGGCCAAAGTCCCTCAATTTCAAAAATCAGAAATGAACCTCCATCAAAAATGAAAATGTGGAGATGCAACAATCCTACTTACTATGCAGCCCCAGGATCAAATGGCAGCTTTGAACACCCATTCATGGCACGTCAGTTTTGCACTGTCAACCAGAACTCAAAGGCAACATTCCAAATTGTCATAACTCTCTCTCTCTTTTTTTTTTCCCAAGGTAGTTTAAGAGTTACTCCCCACTAAAAAGTTTAGCTTGTAATACTTCAAAGCATTTTATCTTCCCCGCTTTACAGGAACAAATTGAGTGTGCCACATTTCCCAGCAACATAAACTAACTCCATCGAGCAAAATGAAGTATGTCTTTATCAAAAATAGGAATTTCCCTTTGCTCTTCATTAATTATCTGAATCCTAACCAAAAAATCCAGCGGTTTGTGTAAAATGGGGTAATGATTGTGATTTGAACTCTATTTCCACACAGCTGGAGAACATCTTCTCTTTTTCTCATCCAAAAAAAAAAGAAAAAATCAGAAATGACATCTCTGTTCTGCTGCTGCTTGTTTCATCAATCATTCCTATTTGTGATACTGCTAGCTGAGTTCTTCAGCAGGGTTCAAACAACACAGCTCCGGCTAATTTAATTAGTCAAAATGCACTTATAAACTCCACTTTATTCGGATGACAGGATGGGGTTGTTACAAAGTATTTATTTAGCCCTTTAACATCTATAATGCCATGATGGCATAGGACCAGCACGGATAAATCTATGTGACCCCAGTTCCTGGCACAAGAGTAAAAACTGTTAGCAGACGGAAAAAAGTGTTGCCAGAGTGCGCTGCTCTCCGATAAAGAGACCTAGTCAGCAGGTTTTTTTGCAGAAGTCTCTCTGAAGAGAAAATGACTGGAGAGGAGAGGTAATATTAGTTTTTCTATAACTTTTTGACCTACCGCTAAGAAGGTATTTAGTCCCAAAGTTTTCACTTTTGCTCAGCATTGTGGTTTAGATCGATTGAAAAATAGCATGTACCTGCATGGGCATCTGTGGTACATAACGGGGACAGCAGTCTAGATCCCCTTGTATTCCCTTTTCTCAAAAGCACAGTGTTTAGGGGAGGATACAGTCAAGGCTGTTTGGTCCACCAAGAGTGGAACAGGTATGAAGAACCTGAGCTACAATTTCTATGCCAAAACTCAGTTGCAAGTATTTTAAAAACGGTCCAAACTCAAAGCAGATGCTTAAATACAATTTTTAAATGTTTTGTTGAGACAACTGCCTTTTTAGAATTTTTTTTCTTACAGAATTTTTTACTCCACTGATGCTTTGAGAGCTGATTTTTGCATTTTTCACAATTTAGGGTTACATAGGTATGTTGAAGTATGAGGGCTTTTTGTTTCTTATAGAAAAATCCAGCTTGCAGATCTGTTGGAAAACCTCAGCTTCCTTACAGTCACTAAAGAGGACTGTGTTTTACTTAGGTCACAAATTATATTCCTTCAGCAGATGTTGAAATTAGGAGATCATCTAAGTCAGTTAAAGATATCCTCCTAAGGTAAATTTTCTGTACTGAGCAGAACTGAATAGAATTTTAATGTTGAGTGTAATGTAAAATGAAAAAGAGTAAATTCTAATGACTTTTTTCCCCCCAGATATGCATACTATAGTGGCACATTTCTCCTAGTCTAGCTGTTTTCCAAAAATAAACAATCAGTTTCACACAGAATCCGCTTTGAATTTCAAAGGCAGTGATGGAAAAGAGAGGAAAGGACTACATACTATATGGTTTTGCATAGAATTGTTTGAACCCTCTCTAAGAAAAATAAAGCTATGTCATTAAGGATTTCTGTCCCTGAAAAAAGAGATACATTTTCAGCCATTTCTAAATTCTGCTTGTGTCCCAGACAGCTCCAAACCTTAATATGCTGATTTTGCTGGACAAGGCATTTTTTAAACATGGTTTAGTAATGTCAATCAGTATCCTGATGGGCAAATAAATCTATAGGAACAAAATCATAGACTGAGATAAAGCAAGACTTTTGTACCTGAGCAAATATTTCCACACAACCAAATCATTTAACCCACCCAAATTCAAATTTCCCCTGTTTCCAGAACAGCTAATGATGTGGCTAATTCAAAATAACTTTCGCTAACCACATGAACTCTCTGATTTGGCTTCAGAATAACTTGAGATAGATATGTGTAAGTGTCCAAAAGGTACTGTTTTATTACTATAAAGCCACATTCACACGAGGCAATTGCCTTGAGTTGGACTGGATACAGTCATCATAAAACATTAGGAAACACAGCTGAAAGTAATGATGTTAATATGAACTGAAACAATAAACCTGACATTTGACAGACATGATACCATTTAAACTTTCTTTCTTTCCTGCAAGATAACAATGCCACAAGAGAATGCAAGATTTTTTCACTGAGCTGATATTAGTGGGATGTAAGATTTCAGATTTCAGACTTCTTATCATAACTTTCCTAGATTTATTTACATCATAGGAAAATTCAGGACCACTGAAGGTCACCTAGTTCAATTTCCTTCTCAGGTAGTGTCAGTCATGAATTAAACCAGGCCAAGTCACTCACGAGTTTATCGTGTTCAACATTGTTCGACGTTGATTAAATATAGGGTATAAGCATAAAGAAAAAATTAATTTAATTGGAAAATCATATTCTAACAAACTAAAAGAACCTCAAACCCAGCAAATCATGCCAAAAGTTTTAAATCACCAATTTATATTAAAAAGGATGTTCTTTAATGGCTGCTGCCTCTGAAATAATTTTGTGGTGATGCCAATTGCCATTACTTTACTGACAGTGATGGCAGGTCCTTTGCTGTCTAGGGCCTGAGGTGAAGATTTAAGCTACTTTTTTTCTATGCTGTCTAGGATCAGCCACAGATAAGATGCAGCTGAGTGGTGTTTCTTGGGAAAACAGCTTGAATGATGCTTACAGAACGAGAATGAAAGGCGAAAATTACATCAGAAATGCAGCACTTTGAAAACTTCTAGCAGCATTAATTCAGTTTATGTCACTTCTGATACTATTCAAATCCATGCTGACTAGGAATGGACCAGATGAAAAACACAGATTACCCACCAAGCTCATTTTGTAGAGTGTGGGGATCTGAACTATAAACTTGTGCTGATTTGGGACTTTGGGGGTTTCTAGGAGGTGCCCCCTCTCCTTCTTTGATCAGAACTGACCAGGATTGGCCAATCTTGCAAAGTCAGCAACAACATAAATATTTAACTTCTGGCACTGTGCTCTGAGAAGCTACCAGGCTTACTTATGGGATATCGGAAACTTAATTCAAAACCTGAATTTCCAGTTTTAGCTCTCGTTTGTCTGCAGCTTAAAGCCAAATACCTGTCCAACTCTAACCTATCTGAAAACTTTAGCTCTCTTGCAAAACTTTCAGTGTTCTATCCACTCCTGAAATACAAGTTCTATTTTCCTCAACTTGCAGCAATGATGTTGGTTAAAATGTGTGTTAGACATTTGCCATTCAATCCTTCAGGGCAAGCAGATCCTACAGCATTCACCCTGAGTTTTACAAACACAGCTTGCCTTTGTCTGCCCTTAATGCAGTCCTGCAGCTTTTTGCGGCCCCAACAAGGATGCAGCATGTGACAGCTAATGGTTTTCCCTTTCCCACTGCATGTGGGAAACATGTAAGTCTCCTTACTGAAAGTGCTGTGTTGTACTGTCACAGGGGATAGAAACAAGTCTCACTTCAGCCTGAAGCATTTCTTTCGGACACAATAAGGCATCTAAAAGTCAGGCCTTCAGAGTGGGGCAAAAAGCATCTTTGTGCATACCGCTGTTGTCTTGCAGTAGCTACAGATGCACAGTTAGTCCTGACCATCCACACACCAGACATTGAAATGCCACCCTGTGTGCAGGTGCTTGCCTTGGGGAAACAGTGTGCATCCCCCAACCTGGATTCTGCTGGTGAGTCTGACCAGTGAGAACCACCCACACTGTCACTGAGCCAACAGTTAAAATCTCATGCTGTCTCTGTTTGCCTTGTCCTCCCGAGCAGGGGCACCCAGACATGGGAAGCCCAGCAGAAGGTCTCAGCAGAGAGTGGTTCTCAAGCCATCCAGCTATGCACTTTCTGAAGCATCAAGCACTTCTGTGGAGAGAGGTGGGAAGAACCAGTGCCATATTTTTCTCTGCTGCACATTGGTATAACAGAGGAAGGGATTTTTCTGTTAGCTCTCACTTCACTCTCTTGACAGGCTGCAGCTGCAGTAATGACTTGATTTCAAGGTGAAAGAGGTGCCTAAGAGCTTTTGAAAGTCTCAGTGAACCCTTATCTGCCTACCCTTAAAAACGTGGCCCAAGGTCATGGGGCCACCAAGCTGGCAGACTTCCTCTGGGGGTCACCTCTGAACCACACTCATCAGGCACCTTTTCTGGGGAGGTATGTGAGTGAGTGTTGTGCACTGTTAGGGTGAAACCATGGTGATCCTGGAAAAAGCTCTGTCCTACAGCAACTGCCAGCTCCTCAATTCACTTTGTGTTAGAAAACACATATTCTTCTAGCTGGGGAAAATAGTTCTAAAGTGGTGTGGTAGTAGAAATGAGTAATAAATTGTGTGCATTTGTCACAAAGCAGAGCTTTCCGTTTCCTTGGAAACTGAACATTTTGTGGGTTTATGGTACAGTACTCAGCAGAGACTAGCTGAGTCCTATGTGAGTATATACACGGCCACAAAGGCCAGGCTCTCTTGGCTGAAGGTTCCAGTATCTATTACATGTTTGGTAAAATACAGCTAAAGGGACTTCTCTGACTGGGCAACTCAGAAACCATAATGATGGGAAAAACTTTTTTCATCAAAAATAAGTGCAGTTAAAAGAAGAGAACATTATTTGAAATCTTCTCTGCTTAGTCACCTATGAACTTTGTATTTTATTTTATTGCAGAATGAAACTGTGGTCAGAATCCAGTTTTGATAGCTCTGTGATCCTCCTCTAAGCAGCCAAAATACCAGCCAAACCCACTCCTTTTGTCTCTGGACAGAAACAAAAACTAAGACTTAGTAATTACAGCATAACCATACCATAAGTAAGACAAAAAGTTATTCTCATTAAAACAATATTTAAGAAACTAGCAAATAGTAAAGTCCTCAAAGTCAGGGGCAGGTCTCCAAAGGTTCACAGAAAAAACATCCTGCCACCCTTCATCTCCTCAAGGCCTCCAGACTCATGACATTTTTCCTTATAAATCCCCTTCACTTTCAGTTATCTAACAAGATGGATCTTGCCTGGGGATTAAGCATTTGGTCAGAACTACTTCTCCCGCTAAGGCTGTAACACCTAAAATCTGTCAGCAACACTTGTCACCAAATATTCACTCTACTCAGAGCCAGAAATATATTCCGTTTTAACAGTGGCCAGCAGCAGTTTGGGAATATTTCTCTGGGCACAAGAGCACTTCTCCCCAGCAGCTCTGTAGCCCATGGTGTCGAATAGTTTTTCCAGGCACCATGTTAAAGCCTGAAAAATACAATTTTCTTTTTCCATTTGCCTTGGTCCATTGCTCTGCCATGTAGTGTTTCAGCCCAGTCTGCAGGAAGATTGTGAACTGGAGGTTTCAGTGAAATTAAGATTTTTAAGCCAGAGGAGCAAAATATGTAGTTAAAGGATGTGACAAGGAAATCACATCACAGAATATGCTGAGTTGGAAGGGACCCACAAGGATCATTGAATGCAACTCCTGGCCCTGCACTGCATCATCTCCAAGTGTCACACCATGTGTCTGAGAGCATTGTCCAAATGCTTCTTGAACTCTGACAGGTTTTGTGCTGTGACCACTTCCCTGGGGAGCCTGTTGCAGTGCCCAATCACCCTCCGGGTGAAGAACCTTTTCCTAATATCCAACCCAAACTTCCCCTGACACAAACTTCAGGCCTTTCCCTTGGGTTCTGTTACTGAACACCCCAGACTCAACAAAGTGGAAAAAGGCCAAAACAAAATTAATTTCTCTTCTCCTTTTCACTAGGATATGGATCAATCTTCAATCCTTAACACACTATTTCTGGTTTTGGCAGTATGTCACTGCTTCATCAGGAGTAGATTGGATATCAGTTCATGATGGCCACAACAGTCCTGGAGTAAAGATCTTAGAGGAAAAATAATGAGAATTCTCTCAGACCCAATCCAAACATACATTACACTTTTTGCACCGCATTTAGGAGGGAGAGAGAGGGACTCTAGCTTCCAGCTGCAAAGCTGGAGAACAGATGTGTCAGCTGCAGCGTGGACACAGGTGTGAGGACTTACAACTGGAAAACAATAAGGCTTAAAGAGAACATTTGTCCAAGTAAATTGGGGGTGTGGTGATTGGTAGACAACAGATTTCTCACATCCTGGAAAATTCTTGCAAATAATACTGTGTCTATCAGGGCTTTAAGATTATTGCTAGCTTATGCTAGCTAACACAGAAGTGCCACATGATTTAGCAAAAGCTGTTGCTGGGGGCAGTGCTCTGGGATGATTGTGCAGCTCTGCCTGCTCAGCCAGAGCTGTCAGGTTCATAAAGCCACAATTCCTCTCCTTCTGCACAGAAGTCACATGGGTGGTGTCATCAGGTGTCAGGAGCTGTGTGAGAGAGGACCTGGTGACAACTCTTATGCCTGACAATAAGAAATCCATGAAGCTTTTCACACCATCCTCACTTCCACCGAAAACCAGTCAGACCACAGCTGGGAGGAACTGTGACTTTATTTAAGGGAAAAGCAATTGCTTTCAGCTGTGTTTCATTTCTAAGGCTGTCCTCTTGAGGGAGTTAACTAGAAACATGAATGAAAATCAAACTGAAGCGTCTTGTGCAAGTCCCTGTAATGACAGAGAATGTGGTTTTCACCCAGCCCCAGAGGTGGAGCAGTGCTTGGAGGTGCTCCTCACATGGTAGGAGCAGTGATGGCAGTGGTGCCTATCCAAAACCCTTCACACTCCTTTTCTAGTCCTTCTCTCACTAGCAAGCATTGCGAGAGCAAGAGAGGCTCTGCCATGCACTTTCGCAGACAGAGGAAGAGGCTTCCCTGGGCATTTCACAGAGCTCCAAACTGAAAAAGGCACAGTAAAAAAAAAATCCTACAAATTTTTTTTAAACAAATAAATTGACCAGGATCTGAAGAAAAGGTTGGCTTGCTTTTTTTCCTCCAGGAGGGCATTCAAAAGACCCACTGGGCCAAGCAACTAAATTTTCCTCTCCTCTAAATGCAGCATTGAATTTCATGATATAAAGCTTCACAATTTTCTTTCCTGTGGCTAAATCTGTATGGCATTAAATTGGTTAACAGTCTCTTCCAGAAATCCTAGCACTGCAGGTGGCACAGAAATGTCAATTTTAATTCAGCATTTTATATTCAATAAAAATTCTAAGCTCATGTATGGGAGAAATTTTTTCTTGTGGAAAAAATTGTGGAGGGATAGAGTCAAGATGTGTAATTATGGCCCTGAAAATTAGTCTCTACTGTATATGTTTATTGTGTATGTATAAATATTACATATGTTTATACATGCGCACACTAAATTTATTTCCAACATTAAGGTCATCATGTTACAGACATTTACATTTCCAAGACTGATTTAATCCTCTTGATGCTGTTTTTGTCAAGCCTCACAGTGTACTTCAGAAGCCGTCAGTGCCAGCTGAATGATGTCGTTGAACCAGTTTCCGAGATGAATTCAAATATTCATGTGTGAGAGGAAAACCGAGATTCAAAGTCAGTTCCTAAATTACAAGATGATAGATATTTCTTTTCATAAATAGCCTGAACATTACTGCCGGAGAAGAAAACCAAAGGGGAACTGATAACCTCTGTCAACATTTTGGACCTTCCCTTGATGCCGCATTTGGCTGAGGGTGATCATCAGAATTGCGAGGTGGATTGAGTCAAGTTTCCACTACATAGGCAGTCTTTCTTCTGAAGCACTGCAGGTCATAAGCCTCTTCAGTGGGTGGTTTTAGGACAACACAGAGCTGTAATGCAGAGCACCACTGAAAATCAGACTCAACGCTCGACCTCAGGAGTCCGAACCTGGGTGCTTCTCAACACCTCCAGATGCTGATGTGATTGTGAAATGAGTAATGAGTTTTCTTTAATGCACAGAACAGGACTTTTCCCATCAGCTTAAGTGGTTTATTCATGTGCATTAGACATTTCATCTACCAGTGCAGTCAAAAACAGTAACATTGAAGCATGGTGCCTGTTGCGTGAAATGATGTGGTTTGAGCCTTGCCTGCCACCACGTTCTTACCGGAACTCTGGGCTGCCAGGAGCATCTCTTTCAATCCTGCCTTTTCTATTCTTAGCATTTGATTTTCTTTTATCAACTTGTCCAAATGAGCAAATGGGTTTTCTTCCTCTTCACATTGTTCCTTTTTACTTGATGTCTCCTCTCTCAGCTCAAGGGCCTCCCATGAGCGCAGGCAGAAATTCACATATAATAAGAATTATTGTCCCAACTCTTCTGCCTCCTCAGTCTTCGAGGGTGCAGTAGGCAGGGGTTTGTGGCATGAAGCTGTGTGGGTGCTGTAGTCAGTATACCCAGAGCACTGGGTGGAAGTTTTCAAGATCCCCGTCTTCCCTCTTTTACTGGGCAAACAGGCAGCATCTCCAGCCCAGGTTTTAGCTTCACGTGACTGAATAACACAATCTTTGTGAAGGCTATTGTCAGTCTTGCACATCTCTTGCCTTCCTCCTTCCAGCTATAAACCCAAGACAACACAGTTTGGAGTGTCATTCTTTTGAGCAATGAATTTACAAAAGCTCTTTTCTTTTTCCTAACAGTGACTCAGCCCTAGGGAAAAAAAAATAGTGCAAGTAAACATTGAAAAATAATTTTCAAAGATCCCTAAAAACATGATGTGCAGCAGATTTTTGGCAAATTTTTATTGTTCGTTTCATGCTTCTCTCTTGTTGTCTTTACAGGGTAAAACACTTGATTTGCAAGTGAGATACAAGTCTGCCAACTTAGCATGATCAGGTGGGAAACTTCCAAGCATGAGTCTTGGGGCTGCTTCAGAAGGTCCATTTTTGAATGTTCTACTCAGCTTGGAAGGCTTCCTAGCACATTAGAAATGTTAAATAATGAAGAGCTCACTTACGCCTTGCTGAAGGCATCTCTGCCTTACAATCCTCAGAGTGAGTCTGGCAGGGTTTATTGAGTCATTGTTTAAACTGTGCAGGCCTCCTGTTTTACGTTTTCTATTTGGTTGCTTCTGAATAGGTACAAAAATTCAAGTGGATCAAGAAGTGGAAAAAAAATTCACATGCTCTCCTGCAATTTAAGTGGAGGCAGCATCTGATGACAACAATTACAGCTTAATATAACATTTGTCATGCGCTCATATCTGTGAGTGCTTCAGCTTAGGGCTTGAGCATCAAACCAGTGACTCAAAGTCATACAAACAAACAGACCGTATTTATAAACATGGTTTATAATCCCATTGTGTAAAGTGATTAGTACATTACACAGATGACCAGATGCTTTCATGAGTGAGCACTCCGGATGAGACAATTCCCTTCTCCACAGTGCAAACTGACAGGCCTAATTCTGAGCTCAGGTTGATTTAGATGTATATTTTTCAGTGCGTGTCCCAGTCAATATCACTGACACCAGAACGAAGGTCTAGGTTATTTTCTTTCTAGTGCTTTAAAAATTTTGTATAAAGTGATTGTAGAACAAGCAGCCAAGGTTCTGCTTTGGGAATCATTAAAAACCTGCACCCCAGTTCTGCATCTCCAGGGAGACAGTGTATGGACCACCAAAATTTGTAACTGACTGTGAAACAGGATGATACAGAGTGGTCACAGGAAGAAACAACCAGCTTCCACTCTGGTATTCACTTTATTTAAAAGAGCAGCAAGACCTAGAAGGCCTGCTTTTCAAAAGCCAAACCAGGGTGTCTGTTTTCAAACTGGTACACTTCAAAATCAAGACATTTCAGCACTAAACGAATGAACCCTGCAGCAGCCTGAACTCTAAAATACATTATTGGGTGCCTGGGAAGAAATGCTCATTCCCTGCTGGAATAAGTTGGTCTAACTCTAGCAAAGCAGGAAACACGAAAAAAGGAAAAACTTTTTCCCTCTGAAACTGCAGCCTGAATACCAAACAAAAATCCACTTGGAGTCAAAGCTCTGAGGAAAAAGGTCTTCATGTGGACTTTAACAAAAACTCTTCCTGCACACAACAAAATGAACATCACAATACTAGCAGTAACTGTTTCTTTAAGGACTTTACCCTAAGTAAAGAGCAAGAAACCCAGCTGGTTAAACTGATGTGCTGGAGGAGAACTGCTGCCATTATTTACACAATGCTGTGCCTAAGATGGTTGTTAAAAAGAACAGCATTAGGAAGATTCAGGTAGACATATGGAGCAGATTTGCATACTCTGGAGAGCAAAAAATGCAACTGCTGTGGCATTATATTTGATATTTATTATGCTTTATCAGGCTTTTTTTAAAATACTGCCGTATTTTAAGAAGCACAGCACGCATTTTACTGCTTCACCACGTACGGACACACCTTTGCAGAAGCACGGGGCTGCTTGGGAAATACGCTTTCTGAAAGGCGTGTTTGAAGCCTGTCTCACACGCCGATGACCTCCGGAACGAGCCTCACGCCGAGCATCCCTCGGGCTCCGCCTCGCGGGCGCCTCCAGCCCCGCGCCGGGACCCGCCGGACCCCGCTCACCGCCACGACACACACACAGCCCGGCACCGCGGCAGGAGGGTTCTCCTGTGCTCAGCCCCTACCTTCTTTACGTGTTTTTTGCTTTTATAGTCAAAGAATCATAGAATAGTTTGGGTCGGAAGGGACTTCTAAAGGCAGTCTTGTCCAACCCCTCTGCAACGAGCAAGGACATCTCTAACTCGATCAGGGTGCTCAGAGCCCCATCCAACCCGGCCTTGGATGTTTTCAGGGATGGGGAATCCACCGCCTCTCTGGGCGACCTGTGCCAGTATTTTGCCACTCTCACTGAAAACAAAACTTCCTTCTATCTTCTGTCTTAGAGTTTTAGTAAGGGCTGGAGTTAGGTAGTGAGCAAACCTGTATTAGTCAAAAATTTGTGCCACTGCTGTGCTGACAAGGACTTGTCGCTTTACAGGAATTAATGAAGGTGGGAAAAGGAGGTAGATAGGTGCAGGTATGCCTGGTTTCCTCTCCCTCATCTCCCAGGGGTGTCCCCGGGGGTCTGTGTCGGAGGGTTGTAGGGCTGGGTCATCCTTTGTGGGTGGTGGAGCACTGATCTTTCACCCCATGAGCTGCAGTAATTCACAACAGTTATTTAAAATTTAAAGTTGCTTTTAACTTTTTTTAGCAGAGTTCTCAGAAGATTTGGATAAAGATGTGAGATTCAGCACTGGAATTAAGGAGATACATTGATTTCTTCAGAAGTGAAAGGTTCAAAAACAGAATTCAGGGCAGGTTCACCGGCAGTTCTGGGGGCAAAAGGGACTTTGTTCTCCCCACACTGGAAATTTATGAAGAATAAACATGTAATCTATGCAACTGGAACACTCCCCTTCATACACACACACTGCTGAATGTACAAACCCTGGTCCTGTGTTTGAAAGTGGACTTGCATTTTTAACTGTAACTATTGGTGAAACACAATATTCTTCCTGCCCACTACAGTTCTTGAATTGTTTATACCTCTGGGCTACATCAGCTACCCAAATCCTGACACTATGTAAATAACATCAAATAAGTTGCCAGTCACTTAAAAACACAGAATCTACAAAGGTTTATGCTTTGGCAGATCTTTATGCCTTGGCTGATTAATCACTTGAATGCAGTGGCAGCTTCCAGTTCATCATGCCAAGCTTAAGCACAAGTATTTATTAGAGTGGGACCTAGGATGGTCAGGGACATTATATAAATGTACTAAATAACCTTTTAGTCCACTGAGATAGAATTTTAACAGCACTGTTTGACTGAACACGTACAGAGTGCTTTGCAATAGAGAGATGACAATAGTATACTGGTGAAAAAGAGGCAGGCATTGACCTTAAGTGTCTGTGAGAATCTATAGATAAGTCCATGACCTGCAGCTTCTGAAGAAAACAGTATTTCAAACACAGGGCAAAATAAGCTGAACTCTGGCATCAGCAAAACAGAGATTAAATGCCTGAAAAGACAAAAAGCCTGTGCTGGCAGTTCAAAGGAAATAAGCTGGACAATAATCAAAATTCAGCTTGGCTGAATACAAAAAGGCCTTACTGCAGTCTGGTACAAACTCTAAGAGACAAGTTTTCCAATTCCCTTTTTTAGCAATTAGAGAGATCCAGGAATCATATAACAGCTGATCAGATGGGTTTTTTTGGGCCAATAGAGAAATGTTAACATTAACATTGTTTGCAGCTTCATTGCTAAGGGAGTAGTTAATGAAGCAGTGAACTTCTGCAAATTCAAGCATCTGTGCACTACCGTGCTAACTAGATAGTATTTACCAAATTACTTAACTGCATGAGTGACTCCAAAGCAAGCTTGTGTTAAAGAGAATCACCTGGAATATTTTTTTTTCCATAGACCATGCTAGACATTCATACCAATTCATTTGGTGATGCTCAGTTAATGTATCATTCCTCCTTCATGAGCAAAGCTCCTGGCCCAATCTCATTCATGCTCTCTGTGAGACTTATGTAACTACAGATAAAAGCCCTTCCCCACCAAAGTCACCACGGACAAAAATAACATTGCGCACCATCAGCATAAAGTGATAAGTACTAACAAGTGAAAGGAGACAGCTCAGAAGAAGAATAGTGTTTAGAAAAGGGAAGAAGACAAAAGTAATCAAATAGATGCTCATGGAAACCAGATCGAACTAGTGAGGCAAAGGATGTCTCCACAGTTATGGACTTCAGGGCATTTGTTTAGATTAGAGCAGAAATTACCCGAGGCCCTCCCGACATCCTTAGGCTGAGATGCTTGTGGTCCATTTCACAATGCAGTACAGTTACCCTGCTGAAATAAGCCAAATAGACATAAATATTTCTGATCTATTAAGGGAATTTACAGTTCTGAAGATCTTCCCTTCAAACAGTCATGTCTGACTCTCATTCAGACTGGCTGGTTTCTTTCTCTGGACACCAGAGGTAGAAAAACTTTGTGGATATGATTTAATGATTATAGTAGCCTTGTTTTTGTAACTACTCAAATGCAATCTCAAATACTCCAGTACCACATGATTAGCAATAGCTGTTCGAAGAGTACAGGCTGGCATAGTAAGGTAATCCATGACAACAAGAGGAAAAGAAATTTCCACAGGAGCAGTGAGAACTGAACTCTCTAGATGGTCACTAAAGCTACAGCCATCTGAAAGTTTCACCTAAGGGAACTCAGACAGAAATAAAATGGAGATATATTCAGGTCATGCTTAGCTGATGAAGTAAGCCTTGCTTTGTAACATGATGAAAAGGTCAGTATCAGGCCTGAGTTATGTACTCTGTTACTTCACGTGGCAAGTACAGGTAGTTTTCACTGGAATATATACTACTGCCTTCTCCAATGTTCCCCATCATGGGAAAAGCCTTACTAGCCTTTGACAAGAAACAGATTTATAATGCTATTTATAACTATTTATAACTACATCTATGGGCTATTTATAACTCAAGTGTAGACTTCTGCTTTTGACTTCTAGCCACAGACGTGACTCTGCTGAGTGCCACTGCATGAGAAGTTGGTTGGGAAAAGGGATTATCAGAGACTGATCAGTTTGTGAGGATTTAAAGAAAGCATAGTGATAATGAATAAATATCACTAAATGTCTGTCTCATTTCCTGGCACTCTGTCAGTTACATCTAGAACTGGTCAAGAAAATGTGTTAGCCCAACTGGACTGGTGGGTGGGAGTGGGAAGGAAGATAGAGACCACTACTGAATGAAGGAAAAATATAGCAGAGTATCTTGTTTTCCTTTTTAAATTGCCACATACCAAAAAGAACAACAAACCCCAATTCCAGATAAACTTTTTTTAGGTCAGCCTTCAAGGTTTTTCTCAGGCAAAAGAAATATCAATGTTTCAGTTTTGTTGTTCTCTTGTTACCTTTGCTTTTAGAGGCAGATCAATTTTAAATGAACACAGCTCTCTTGAAATGAAAATGAGAAACTTTTTATCTAGAATATGTCAAGCTAAATAGGCTGATTTTTTTATTATTAAAATGTCTAAATGAGTGCTTCTGCTTTTTGGTATCTTCCCCCACTTTTTTTTTCCAACTAAAATTATTGACTCGAGTTCAGGAACAACTGATGCCTATGATATGTCTACAATATGTGCACTTCTTTTTGCCAGGACAAAAAGGGTACATGCCAGAGCCTGAGGGCCAGAAGAGCCTCACAGCCAGCTGCTGAGGCCACCCCCAGCTAATGGGGGCTGCCCTCCAGCAGACATCTGTGCACAAGAAGCCACTGTGACCCTCAGGCTCGGTGAGAAAAAAGATAGTGAGTGGGGGAAACACAACACAGCTGCTTTTGAACCCTCTTTCCCTTCGCAAAGCTATCAGTAAGTGGAAGGAACATAAAAATCACTAGCTTTGACTACAGAGTTGCTAAAATAACTTTGCTTTGGCTAATAAGCTGTTAGGGTCAGAATTAACAGACTTTTTTTTTTTTTTAAATTCTCTCTTTTGCCTAACCCTTCATTTCAACTTCCATAATCCTCCTCCTTGTGTGCTGAGGAGCCCAAAGCAGCATGTGCAGGTCAAACTACCTGCCCTGGATCACATCACCTGGCCCTTTTTAACCAATGGAATTACTGTCCACCTCCGGAGTCCTACAGGATGAGGAGTTTCCTGCACTGTCTCACAGAGGCAACAAAGCAAAAAATCTGGTGAGAAGGGGGAGGAGGCTTGCCAGGACAGACTTCTGCTAGTCCTGCAAGCAACCTGAGGGATTGTTCTTTGTTAACTCACATGTGCGCTAAGCTGCTCAAGCTCCTTTCCCACTCTCCTCACTGCCTAAATTCAACACCTCAAACCCTTGCTGTTGGCCTTCGTAGCAATTACTCCATTTTGCAGCAATAAGGGGTGAATATATCTTCATGGTGACTCATGGACCGTGCACCACGCTCCTGAATCTCTGCAACTTTATTTCTTCACTTAGAAAAAAAGAAGGTTCAAATCACAGACTTGCACACTAACCGAGCACTGAAGCCTCCTTTAATTCTGACATTCACTTAACACTGACAAATTAGTTGAGTTCTTTTTACATGAGGTTTCAATTTACATGAGGTTTCAATTTACATGAGGTTTCATCAGAATATAGTCCAATATTCAATTAGGAACATTTTTTTTGGGGAGGCGGCATCACGCAGAACTTTGAACGCTGTGATCAATATATTAAAGAACAGGGAGCCTTTGAAGCAGAGCTGCTCTAATTAATCTACTTTATTTTGCATTTTGCTTGTCTCTGAAAAATATTCTTTCACTTCCAGTCTGTTCCCAGTATTGATAACTGATTCTGCCCCAGCATGAAGAGACTGGATAAGCAACTGTCCTAGATGACACTCAACTCTTCATTTCTCTCATCTCCATTTCACTCTAATGAATGACCTAACCTTTGAGCAGCAACCTCTTAACAAAACCAAAACATACTTGTCTCTTTTGCAAATGCATCCTGATTATTCTACATTTATAGGCATAAGCAATCCTTAGATTTGTCTGCTTTCTTTAAAGCACTTACTGATGTTGTACCAGCCAGGCTTACAATACACCAGACTGGAAATCCATTACAACACAACCACTAAATATATGCTAGTAGCAGATGTGCTCAGTGGCTTGGGAAAAATAGATGTTATATTTAATTATGTGACACAGTAAAACAAAGCAGAAACAAAATCACACGTGCAGCTAATGAAGGGCAGGAAACTTAGATTATTAGATTAATTTATTAATTATTATAGATTGACTTATTAATTATTAGATTTAAGAACATAATACTAAGCAAATATTTCGCTCAGACGAGACGATTTGCTGAATTCAAATCACTGCTAAACCTGAACAGTTTGTCTGGATCTTACACTTCTTTATACTTAGAATCAGAGTGTAGAACATTAGGGTCAGAGTGTCTGATGCAAGATTCAAATACCTCCAGTGTGGAGTATAAATAAATGGTTCAAACTTGCAGCCATCTGTGGTGAGGGTTATCATCCCTTGACTCTAAAGAAAGAGCAATTACCAGTAGCCCTCGGCAATTATGAAACAAAGGGTGATGTTACTTTACTACTGCAGGCTTCAGATACCGTTACACATACCTACATGACACTACAGATATGGGATCCCCACACTGTGTCCTACGCTGCACTGGCAGCCCTCAAACTCTTCCTGTGCAGCCTGAAAAAGGATGGCAACGTATGAGGGGTGGCAGGAAGGGAGCACACACAGTCCCAGCACCAGCACTTTCCCAAAGAAAGCTCACATCCCCCCTCCACTTCCCATTCTGTATAGGGGCTGGGCACACCAGCAAAGCACAGGCTACAATTGTGAGGGCAAGAAACGGTGGACAAATAATGGGTTGTCACTGCTTTCTGTGTACAAAGCCCAAGGGATTCTTCTCCAGGGCATTAGTTCAGGCAGGACACTGCAGTGTGCAATAAGTGAAATGGGCACATCAGCATTTCTGCCTCGCCATCAGCACAGATGGTGGAGGGTTTGTCCTGGTTGAAACTCCACAGGGGTATATCGTGCTTAGCGTGGGCCCTATAAATAAAATGGTACTCTCCATCCATCTCCCTCACTGTTTTCCCCACCTTTCCCTTATTTTCCCTGGTCTGCATCTTTGAGAGCTGTGCAACTGGATACAAACCTAAGGGGGTAAAAAATGACTGTTGGATATCACTTTGACCTCAGAGCACGAACAGTTTTGTCTTTCTTGATAAGACTGGGTGCTTTGAGAGAAAACCAGAGTGTGATTATGCCATTATTTGAAAGACTGTAGTGCAGCCTCACAAATGCAAAGTGCAAATCTTTGTACAGGCAAACTTACGTTTGGCACTACTTACAAGTGCTTTACCTTGCAGCTCTACCTCTCATTCAGTGGAGGTTTTGATGAAATCTTATGTAACATAAAAAATTATTGGTACCTGAGGACAGATAGATTGACAAATATTAATGAGAAAAAGTAAATAAAAAGAGCTATTAGTAAGAATAATACTCTTAGACCCACTGTCCTTCACCTATCTGGAGTTTAGGGCATCGTCGCATTTACTACATTTGCAGCCCAGTACTCAGCTGCAGGATTTTGCTAGTAATTGACAACAGTCAATGCAATAAAAAAATCATCTGTAAGATTTATGGAGACAGTAAGGCTTAAAACAGAACAGAAGTCATCTTGAACTGAAGCAAAATTCCCAGGACAACAGAGTAAGCTATAGTTATAATGGAATTTCAACTAGCTTTCATTGTAATTTAAAAACATAAACAGAAGTGAATAGTGTATAGTCTATGGTAATAATTTACTTTTAGAGATATCTAGCACTAAGCAATTGGCCAGGAGCACTGTAATATATCGATAATGAATTATCTTCGAGCAGCACTTTGCATCTAAATGATGCCAGTGTACTTTCTAGATTAAATACCTGGCTGTTGTAACTCCACGCAGCTGGAGTGATTTCAGAGAATCCCCACTTGTACACTTGAGTGAAGGATGCAATGGTATTTTTCTTTTTATGCACTTTGACATTCAGCCTTTGGTGAACAGCTGTCTACTAGCTAACAACACTGCTTCATGTGACTAGATAATACTGGTCTGAATGAAACCTGAAGGGAAATGAGACAGACCCAAATCATGAACTGAGAGGTTTGCATCTGGACAAAACTGTCAGGGCCCAATTAGTCCAATAGTAGCACTATTATTGATTCACATGCTGGCATACATAAGACAATTATTCACCTCCTGATTTTCCCCCTATAAATCTGTCCAAGAACAGACATTTTCGTATACAGACTTGTTGAGTCCTTCTGACACCTAATCACTACCAGTCCCATCACCAAACCCTTCATGGCGGCAGTGAGATTCCCCCCGTGTGGTTTCTTTGCACATCATAGTCCTTACATTCCTTTCACATGTGGCAGAAATCGCAAAAGAAGCCAGGTAAAAATGAACATAAAAGTGACTCAGAACCTGGTGATTAATCTTCAAGCAATTTATCTAGGACTGATCAGCTAGCTCAAGTCATATATTAATTATTCACATCTGTTTCTGTGGTAGGTGGGCCTGCCAGATCCCCGCAACCCTTGGATCCGGAAGGCAACCTTCCCATGTTCACGGGTGCTTGGCTCCAGTGTTTTGGCTGCGGTTTTGCCATCTCTCCTTTCTCTGACAGAATGCTGTGGTATTATAAATAAAAAACTCCATCTGCTGTACGGGAAACCGAATTGCAGCTACTGCCGATGTTTTTCTCTTGCCCGTGCTCAGGGAGGGGGCTGCCATTCAGGCAGTGCTGTCACAGGGCTGTACAGATCCAGACAGGCTATTCGTGTGTCTTAGACTCCTTTCCACTAATATATAGTAACAACAGAAGAATAATAGTTGGTCCTGCCGCGGGCTGCGTGAAAGTGGAGTTGCTTCCACAGAAGTAACACACTGGGATCACTCCAGGGCTGCATGGCCAAGCAGGTCTGTGGAGGGACTCCCACTGACTTCAGGAAGCTCTGGATCAGGTCTGAGTGCTCTGCACCACTTTTCCAGTGATCCCCATTTTCCATAGCGCTTGGCACAGCTCCAGTGCTCCCACCGATCCACCTGTGGGCTCACAGCCACAGCCTCCTGCAAAGCCTCAAGCAGAGGTGGGGCCATCCCTGCAGGAAGGCACGGAGCTCCTGAAAAGCAGCTAGAGGAGACAAACCACTGCAGAAAGTCATTAGGGTGTTTAAGAGATGAGACTACAAAAGCTTAGAGATTTGCACTTCAAATAGCCAGTTCCCTGGTGCAACACATTTCTTACCCCATGACAGCATCTCATAGCAACTCCTCATTAATTTGTCTAAATATTTTTCCTTTAATGGACTCCCAGCCTCTCTCACTCCTCTCACTTGTATACACCTACCCAGACCCCTTCCTGCAGAGGCAAGAATGATGGTTCTGTGAGCTGGCAAGGCTGGTGGCAAGGAGCAAGGTGGCCGTGAGCACACAACAAAGTGGGACAGCCTGTCCCCTGCCCCAGGCAGCCACCGGTGCCTGGCACAGGGGACCAAGGAACCAGAAGGAGGTGATACATCAGGAGTACTTGGGACATCAACAGCATGCTGGGGCATCAGGAACAAAATCCTGATGTTGCAGGCATCATATTCCCTCAATAAATCTGTTGATAAAACAGAACAAACACTAAAAAAGTTTGGTATTAAAATACAGAACTACAGAAAGACATCACAGTAGAAATTCCAGATGAACTAAAGAAACCTGTAACTCTAGCTGAGATCAACTGGGAAAAAGACCTTAACACATGATGAAGAGGGAACCTGAAGCTCACATCTTACTCTTTCGCTCTGGGGTGTCAGAAACCTGCCTGACATTTGGAACACTCAAAACTTAAGAGATTTCAGAAACAGCAAAATACAATCAATGAATTTTATTCGTTTGTCAAAATGTCAAAGTTGTTTTTTAATCAATTCCCGACACTTTAGCATTTGCCTCGACCTTCCAGTGGTTTAATATCTTCTCCTGATACTTTTCTTCTGGTACATATTAAGGAGGGGATCAGGATAACTGTACTTGCATCACCAGGTTTGGAATGTTGTGATCTCAAATTAAAAAGCATCAATTACTGTACTCATTGTATATAAGTTCATGAAGGCTGTTCTCAAATTTTACATATGTCTGAATGCTGTCTTTTGACATCAGTGTACGCAGCCTGTAATCTGATCAAACTCATGGTAAAGGGTCACAGTGTGGCACCCTAAGAGCCATCATGGCAACCCACTGGGCCACTGTGAACTCACTACTTTCAAAAGTTTACCTAAATACCCAGCTACAAGATTGTGAGACACACTCATCGAGCACTTTTTATTTTTCTGGGGCAGTAGTTTGCTCAAATGCCATTCAAGCTATATGGCTTTTTGTTGGTCACTGTTCCAGAATTCATTGTCAGGAGACAGCACTTGAGAATTCAGAGTTCGCAAAGACTTATAAAGCAATCTGGAAAAAAAGCCCACAGAACTATCTCACAAAAGCATTTAAAATAGATTCCAGAGAAAAATACTGCCCTGCTACAAGAATAGCTTCTCCAAGCTATTTTTGTACACAAGATCCATCCTTGCCAATTAGACTGGTTTAGATAATCTGGAGAAGAAAATTGTTTTGTGATCATTTAAGATTAATATCTTATACAGAGCTATGCTCTTATGTCTGCTCTTATGTCAAGCTGTCAGATAAAGTGCTAAAGTAGAAATAAAACAAATACCAGATTTCCTTTTTTGTCTGGTTTTAAGAAAAGTATACTGAGTGCCCCAAATAAATGCTCATTATGTTACTTTTCTTAAAATAAGATTAGTGAGAAAATAGTTTAGCACATAAAAATTCCTCTGCCATCTTAGATTAGTTGGCAGGCCCTCACAGAGACACTAGAGACATTCCTTTTATCTGATGGAAAATAATCTTTCTTCCTGGACTGAGCTATGGCAGCTTTATTCATTAGTATTTTCTTTTTTTTTCTGTAGAAAAACGCTGGGGGGTGAAGGAAGCAGACTATCTTTGGTAGGACATTATTAACCTAGACTTTGGGAAGCTGCAGTTTGCTGCTCCCTGCAGGCTGGGAAAATCACTGAAATCCACGCTTGCACTGAAATAAATTTCCTGAAGGAACTGGGACATTATCTCTCCATGCCACTGTTCTCAATCTGGAAAATAATGGTCAAGTATTTCGTCACTTTAAAGGAAACATGAAAGAATGCACTGCGTGACTTACAGGTAGTCTGGATACAGATATCCATTAGCAAATTATAAAAAAGGATTTATCTCTGAATTTCATCTCTTCAGCCAAACAAAAGTGTCACCTGTAATAAGTAGAACATTTACCACCTTGTACTGAAAAATATTTCAGCACATGCATAGTGAGACATAAGGAGACAGGAACCTGTGCTTGCAGGGTTAACTTCTCTAGGATGAAAGGAGGTTGGTGCCTTTGTTATCTATGGGGTTTGGAGTCACAGATCACCTTCCTGTTTGGGGTTTGTACACTCATCAGTGCAATAAGTGTCCTGATCAGTGACAGGTGCTCACGGGCTTTGCAGTGCCACAAACAACACTGACAAAGAACAGGCTCACAAACAATTTGAACAACCACTTGTCTTCTGCAGGTTCAGAGAGATCAGAGATTTAGGGATGTGCACATAATATATTGCAGGATTTAGATTTCTTTTCAAATTGCAAGTTTAGGGAATGTCAGTCCCTGAGCCTTTAAAGGTATGATCAAAATAAGCAAACACAGAGCAGAGGAATGCAGCACATTTGTCAAGTAGGGTAGCATGATGTCTCCAGGAAGACACTTCTGTCAGTTGTGGCAGCTTCCTGAACACTGTTAGTGTAGTTTAATTAGAAATATCACCAGCTACAGGAGGAAAAAAATACTGAAAATTGCGACCAAAAATTATTAATTGAACTTTTGGAAATTAATGCCATCTACAAGCCAAGCAGCACAGACTTGTCCATTGCCCAGCAAGGCTGATTCACAAAAAATCAAGGCATCAAAAATTATGTAATATTGTAGCAAATGTCACTTCTGACTACTATGTTGAGAAACTGTGGAGAAAGACTTTCCTTTGGCAAGGCAAATCAATGCCTACTCTCAGCTACAGCCTACCTTAGTGCTTGATGATAGACATTAGCACCTTCTTACTTTGGTTTCTGCACTAGAGACAAGCGATATCCCATATTGTGTGGTTCTCACTACCAACACCTTCTCACCAAGAGCAAGACCATGGCAGATTCTCCCAACAGTCATTCCTTGCACCATCTTCATATCTTTTTCAACAGCTTTTGATCAAAACAGCCTGGAAATTCCGGACACAGAGCAAGCTGCCGACGCACACATACCATGAGCAGTAACCACGGCATTGCTGTGCCACCGCTGTGCTTTTAAAGCATCCAGCCTGGGCAAAACACACGTGAAATCTCCAGATGTACAACACAGTGCTCTGATGAGCTTCTTGACAGA
Source organism: Cnemophilus loriae (assembly GCA_013397755.1). Classification (NCBI taxonomy): domain Eukaryota; kingdom Metazoa; phylum Chordata; class Aves; order Passeriformes; family Corvidae; genus Cnemophilus; species Cnemophilus loriae. The sequence goes on along the minus strand of VZTF01003398.1, from coordinate 308,466 downwards.
AACTGCCAAATTAACACCCTGTTAATGATTTAATCTGGCACTTGCATACTGAACTGAAACTGCATAGCTTATGAGGAAAAGATCTAGATCTAGATCAAGACTAATGTCTCAAATTTCTTAGTTAGGAAAACCTTCGAAAATCTTTCAGATGATCAGTTGAAAATTTCCTTGTTTTTCCCATGTGAGGAGAGGCTGAAAGAGACAGGACTCCTCAGCAGAGAGAAGACTTAAAGGCACCTGAGCAATGTATATTGATTAGATGGCAGCAGGACGAGGGAAGTGGCTTTCCCTCTGCTCTGCTCTGGTGCAACCCCACCTGGAGCACTGCATCTGGCTCTGGGGTCCCCAGCACAGGAAGGACATGGACCTGCTGGAACAAGTCCAGAGGATGCCACCAAGATGATTAGAGGGGTGGAGTACCTCTCCTGTGAGGAAAGGCTGAGATTTTTCAGCTGGGGTTTTTCAGTCTGGAAAAGAGAAAGCTGCAGAGTGATCTAAGTGTAACTTTTCAGGACCTGAAGGGAGCCTTGCAGAAAGATGGAGAGGGGCTTCTACAAGGTCAGGTAGTGATAGGACAAGGGCTTTGGTTTTAAACTGAAAGAAAGTAGGTTTAGATTACACATTAAATAAAAATTCTTTATTCTGAGGGTGGTGAGGCACTGCAATGGTTCACCCAGAGAAATGGTGGATGCCCCATCCCGGGAAGTGCTCAAGGACAGGTTGGATGGGGCTTTAAGCAACCTGGTCTAATTGACAGTGGCCCTGCCTATGGCAGGGGGGTTGGAAGTGGATCATCTTGAAGGCTTCTTCCAAACCAAGCCATTCTATTGTTCTATGATGACCCTCAAAAGTCCCTTCTGTCTCTAATCATTCTGTGTCTCTTTGATTCTGTTCTACTCATAAAGCATTGCATCTCAGACATGATGTGCACTGTAAAGGTTTCTGAGACAACAGATGATCCCAAACTGCTCTAGTAGAATTCATCACAACCAAAACCTATGTATTCCAGAATATCTTATGGCAGCCACAGTCAGTTATCCAGCAAACTTCTGAAATATAAGAGAAAAAAATACAGTTCCACTCTGGACACAAAGTACAAATGGTGGGCTATGGAAATTGGTATTTTTTGTAGGTGTTGATGGAAGTATTTTAAATTTATTCTATGGTTATAGCAGTTGGTCTTGGAAATCTAATTGTCTCTGGACTCTTGCATTTAGCATATGAAGAAATTACTTAGCTTCCCAGATCCAGAAATAGTTGTGGTTGCCCATTAGAAATCAGATTATTTTCTGCAAGAGGATGTAATAGACCACTGAATGGTCAAGGATACGACTGGGCTAAAGGTATTCTGACGGATCACGCTTCACATGTGATTCATGCTAAAAACTAAAAATTGAGACCAAGAGAAAGAAAATATGGATTTCCCTGACATCCTTTTTCATCCTTCATTGCTGAAAATAACTCCATGTTTTCAGTCAGAATTAGGGAAGAAGGCTGAATAATAGGGAGGAAACTAAGTAATATATCTAAGGCTTTGGGCCTCTGTTGCTGCAAATACTTCAACTGGTAATTAGTTTTCTTCTGATAGTTTCATTACCACTGGTGGTACTAATTATTTGCATGACTGGAAACATAAGTCAAGTTCCAGTCTATTAGTAAGGTGACCCTGAAGGCACAGACTCACCAAATAGGGATGAGGACCAAGATGGAATTTGGTTAACGTTATTTGAATCTTCATTATATAATTCAATAAAATGAATCATGAATATACCTTTATTATATAGTTCACATTAAAATGTGAAACTACAGCCAATAAATGTAGTTCATTTGAAAATTTATGTCTGACCAAGCCTGGTTATAGTGCGAGGCTAAGTTCACATCTTCTTAATGTTCTCTCTCTAATCTCAAATCCACAGGTATCCCTTTTTACTTTTTTAAAAAACCAACACGTGTCATAGTCTTGGCTAACTTCATAATAACATGTAGAGTTACAACCACCAATTCTTCGACCCAGAACTGCAGCTTGGGAACAGAATATACACATTTTATAGGGAAAATTAAATGGAAACAGGCTAAATTTAAAAATAAAAATACACAAGCAGTATTTTTTTCAGTTTTGCTGTTTCAGTTGTGTCATCTACATAAAAGATTTGCAAATGGTAAGAGAAATGTGGCATCTGGCTGTGAGCTAAACAGTGTTTTTAATAGATGTCAAAAACATATCTGTTACAAAGCAAGACACTCAGCTCTCTTATCTTACACTGAATAATTAGCCTCAGTAGTGACAAACTGCTTCCAAATGAATAAGCTTTTGACAGAAAACTATCTAATTTCAGTGAAAATTTGATCATGGGAAGATTGCTCATGGAAAGAAATGGCTCAACACCTGATGCACCCCTTAAAAGCAAGGACTTTTTGGTATTATCTCATTTAATATAGATGTTGCAAACAATAAAACCCCCAAATGTTACTCATACTAAGCAGTGTTGATTACTTGCAGTTTTCATCTGATTAAAACGTATTAAAATTAGAATTTAAATTTATCTAGAGTTAGAACTGTATTCCATGGTCTTTTGTTGTTGTTGTTGTTGTTGTTGTTGTTATTGTTGTTTTTAATATTGCAATCTGGTTTTGTACTTCAAATTTATATTTAAATTTATGCTAGACAATAAATAACAGGCCTAGGAAAAACTGAAAGCTAATAATTTTTTTGTTTTGTTTTGCATGAAACACCTGTCTTTTTAATTTTTTCCCCCACTCTGGAATATATTCCTTCTCCTGTCTTAATCATAGGTAGTAATGATAGGACCTTTTCTAGGCAACCAGTGGAGGTTTCATCATTTTGCAATATGTAGCAGCTACCATAACTTTTAATGGGTAAGAGTTAGGGTTAAGCACTTTTGTAGCTCTGGTCATTTCCTTTAGTTGACAAAATAATTCTTTGTAAAGGCCTGCACTTCTCAGACTGAGTGGAAAAGGAAATATTGATGAAAAGTTAGGAGTATTGATGGGATACATGAAGGTAATTGAAATGGAAATGCCTTCTAATTAAATATCTGGTTTAGGATTTGAAAATGTACATTGTCCTAGATAGGCCATTGATCTGAGGCTATTGGTCCTGCAGGGCAGTGTGTTCTGCGGGACAAGTTCTTGGGACAGGAAAGAAATCATTTATTCATTAAGGATTTCAAATTGCTAGGCTATAAGGAATCCATTCGTCATTTTCCTCCCACCTTCTTCAGTGCCCAGCTACCCTTCATCTCACACACCTACCCTCCCCCAAAAGCTTCACACATTAACAAATGAGATCAATAGGTCAAAATAGCCTGAACATTTTCAAAAACCATAGGAAAAAATCCCAGAGATATTTCTCACACTGTCTGAAAGGGATGAGGTTACCCTTGTTGACCTCTTTCCCTTCTCACCTATAGAAGACACCGTATTGCATTATAAGAAACCCCGAGGCTCTTGGCCATGGCTGCCAGACTCTGGGCTTGGCCTCTGCCTTTTAGACAGGGTGGAGGAGGGCACGTCAGACGGGAAGGAAAACAGAGAAAATTTCCCTGGGAAAATTGCCTTGCTTCTCTTGAACTGATCCACAAACTGACACAGTTCTACAGGATGTTTTGATTTCTTACATACTGACATTCCTTGACAGAAATAAAAGTTAAAAAAAAAAAAGAGAAAAAAGAAACAAGAAATTTTTTCTCTGAAAACTTCCATGCGGCTGTATTCCAGCTCTCATACAGTAGCATGTTTCTTGTAAAACCCAAAGAGGTGAAGAGAAGAGATCTAAACAGCACAGTGATCAATAGTTTATGTTTGGCTGATGTTAAAATGGGTTCCAGAGATCTCTTGACAGTTTTGCTCAAAGCATACAGTGAATTGCTATAAATACCTTCACTGACATAAGGCAGTGTTGTTCCACTATGGGAACTCAAAGTAAGCCCTCTGTCCTTAGCAAGCCCACCCTTCAACCACAAGCACCAGGGCAATTGCCACATCACCCACTTCTCTGTGTGGCCTCTTTCTGTGGGAGGACAAGCGCTCACCAAGCACAGGTTACCTATACATGCCATTTATCTGGAGCTAAGCAGATGAAGAAAGGTTTTATCCAAGATCTGCCTTGTTCACTAAATAATTCAACAAACTAGTTTTTCTTTAGATCGCTGCCTGAAGGTACATGTATTCTGAGTGCAGCACTGTTTATTCGGGTTCATTAAGTTCCTACTGTTCAGCTGAACTTGTCACAGAGTTTTTTTTATTTGTTGTTTTCGTGTTTATTTTGTTGGTTTGGGTTTGTTTGGTTTTGTATTGTATTTTGCTTTATTTGGGGGGCTTTTTCGAGCATAAGCGCATGATGAATCATTTTTTCCCCAATTAATATAAAGAAAGTCTCAAATGTTTAAATATGGGCCTGCTCCATCAAGACTGCTTTGAGGAAATAAGCTGTTATTTGATTTCCTGGTGGGATTAGTTCTTGTTAAATACATTTTTAATGTACTTCTGGTATCTAATGAATTATGTAGCATGCCCCTTTTTCTTCTGTCAAATGAGGTTTGGAAGAAATCAGGTCAAGTCCAATGGCAAAAAAATTATATAGTATTCTGAAATAACCCCTAGTCAGAGTGAAAGAGTCATTGTGGTAGAGACGAATTCCTGATGAAAAAAAGGAAAACATTACGAACAAAAGCCAGGCCTCCCTATTTTTGTGGCCACCTCTCCCCCCAGAATTTCATGCAGTAGGGCAGAGGCCAAGTACAATTTTTACAGGCCTTAAAGGAAGCTAGTGAAAACCGGGTTTGAAATGATCAAAAGAAAGCTATTCGTCCATCAGTGTGTAGCAAGCCTGTGGCACCCCTAAAGGGGAGAAGTTTCTGTGGATACAAGTAGAGCCTGAACACAACTTTGAAGAGAGAATCATTGCTGGTTATTATATAGAACAATCCTGGAATGCCCAGGAAATTCCCTGAGCTCAAAAAGCTCTGATGCTGGAAGAGTAGTAGGTAAAAAGCCATATGAGCTTGTCCTGTTCCATCTCCTTCCTGGGCACCCATTGTCATCACTGTTATGATTATTGTGCTCCCATCATTATTAAAGAGTAAAACCCCAGAACATAAGAAAAAATGCCAAAGTTACTTTAGTTGTTTGGTCGTATGATTTTGTGATTTAATCCCAGCCAGCAACAAAGTACCACACAGCTGCTCCCCCACTGCCTCCCACCCCTGATGCCAGTAAGGTGGAGAATCAGAAAGAAAAGATAAACCTCGTGGGATGAGATAAGTACAATTTAATAATTGAAACAAAATATAATAATAATACATGCATAATAATAAGGATAATAGTACAATACAGCAATAGAAATGATAAAGAGAGGGTGAGAGTAACAGAACACAAGAGAAACAAGGGGTGCTCAACAGAGCTGCTCACCACCCGCTGATCAACGCCCAGACCATCTCTTAACAGTGATCATCCACCTTCCAGGTAACTCCTCCAGTTTATACACCGAGCATGACGTTCTGTGGTATGGGATACACATCTGGCCAGATCAGGTCAGCCGTCCTGGCCGTGCTCCCTCCTGGATTCTTGTGCAGCTCCTCACAAACAAATCATGAGACACTGAAAATTCCTTGTCTTAGGGTAACCACCACTTAGGAACAGCCAAAACGTCAGTGTGTTATCAACATTATTCTCATACTAAACCCAGAAAACACAGCACTGTGTCAGCTACTAAGAAGAACATGAACTCTGTTCCAGGCAAAACCAGGACATATGTCCAAACTCAAACTCAGTTCTTTTTTTTAAGAAAGGGTTGACTGTTATTTCTATGGAATAGCATTGTTAATGCAGCAAGGGTATATGTTTTTCAACACGAGGTGTGAGGACGACTCCTAACATCTCCCTCCCCTTAGGTCTGCTTCTGTAATGCTGACACACTGATTCACTCCAGGATAAGTAATGGAATCTCTGGCTAGGACTGAAATTAAACGTGTGTATTTGGTAAAGACATTCTACTTATGTCAAATTTTCTGAAGTTTCTCAGTTCTTTTTTGTTCTTTCTTTTTTTTCCCTAGTCTACAACATTTTGGTTATTGTCATCAAAAACTGAGCAGGTACCTAATTTCTAATTAAACTTTGACCACTACCTCATTTGTTCAACTTTTTTAAAAATTGCACATTTGTAATTTTCCTGACAAGAATCAAATTAACAATTTTGAATTGCCTTAAGCTAATACCATTCTCAAAGTTCTGCACACCTATGTGCTCTATTTTGATTGGGATAACTGGCCTTTCCAGGTCAGACTTAGAAGATTATTTGTCATGTGGGTTTTACACTTAATTAAATATCAGGTACCTTGCTTTTTGACTGAAGCAATTTGAACTCAAATATTCCCTAGGGGATTCTGAAGCACAAAATCATTCTTCTACCTCCCACTTCCAACATGTTGATTTATTATCCAAAATTTCTGTTCCTGAGGTAACCAATGTCATATACACCTTGAAGTAAGAAAAAAAGTTCTTCCAAACACAGGGCTTTTACTTTTTTCCCCCAACAAACACTATTTTTTTTCAACTTTATTTTTCTTTTTCTTGAAAAGTTGTCATTAATCACTACTGAGAAAGGCTTTAGTTAATCAAAACCTACTTTGACATAATTTACCTGTTAATATACAATCTCCTACAGTTACTCTGCTCTTCTTCCATCCATTCAAATTCCCTCTGTGTGACTCAGAACTGGAACATGAATTTGGCTTATCCACTTACCAGGAAAGTAGCTTTGTCAGCAGTTTAGACCATTTGAAACAGGTTTGTCTTAATTTCTTCTTTTGGAACTCTTCCCTTGGATACACTTAATTAAATACAAATTGTCCCCAGAGAAAAAAATAAATGGGGAGAGGGTGACTTCTGCTGGGTGGAAATGAGAAAGCCATGTTCCAGTCCTGTGCTCTGAAAAGTATGTAATTACACATAGAAAACAGAGCAGAGGGAGTTTTTTAGAGGGAAAAAAACCCTTCTGGGACACCCATAGGTGCAACAATTTGTCTTTTCACCAGTTTGTCTCTCACTGGAAATGTTCTCAGTAGTGAAAGAACTGGAAGGTAGAGATGCAGCATTACTAGTATGTCTCCCTGGGCTTTTTCTGCAGGACTAAGCATATCCTGAGACTGTTTATCTTGAGACAGCTTTGTACACAAGATGTGGGGACAGAGGTGTGTGATAAGCCACAAGCTAGCAAAACTGGAGCAGATTTTTGCAGGTACACAATTTGTGAGCAGCCCATTCAAGGTCCCAGGCACATATAACTTTATCACCCTGTATGAGTAACAGCCCTTCACCACCACTGAGCAAAGGACACTCACCGCCGGCACACTGTGAGCTTGGAAACTGGACAGGGAATTTCACGTGTGACAAATGAGATGGGGTTTCCTCACCAGAACTACAGGCGAAGCCATGGATGTCTTTATCACATCTGACCTTAGTCTCTCAGAAGGGGCAATGAGAATTGCAAGACATCTGGACAACAGATGTGAAATGCAATCCACCCTTGTCTACTGCGTTTGTACCATTATATTCTGAGCAGAGCTCAGGGACATGTATCATTGTTGTAAATGACTACACAAAGTGAAGGATAACTGGGAATCCACCTCCAGATGGGCACGGAGATGTACAGGATCAGAATAATCAGGCAAACAAGAGCAGGTAGGAGCGACTCTGATAATTAATATGTGAGAAGGACAAAGTTGTTACTGTAATAAGAAGTAAATTGAGTGCCTTTGAACGAACCTTGCTGAATTGATCACTGTCCATGCCGTTTGTACTCTTGTGTGTTTCTTGGCTTCTTGCTTCCCCTGGTGGCATAGGTGCAAAACTCTTGTGACCAGAGACTGTTTTTGGATGCTTGGAAATGTATGCAGTGATATGACTGGGAGGAAGAACTGTTGCCTCTCAACTGGGGCTGACTGGGAGCGATGACAAATTCAGTAATTCAGCATGGGAAACTGTAGTGCCTTAGCAAGCTAAACTGAACACAGTGTAAAAATTAGGATAAATAGGGCATTTCTAATGCTGGGTTGGAAATCCCAGTCCTTTATTTCTTTTTAGGTAGGCGCACAAGCCCCAGTAAGAGAACAATACCCCCTCTTTCTGTCTGCTATCTAACCATGTATAAAGGGCTCTGTTTCAAAGAGACAACAATGGAAATACAAGATAAAGGATGGATAACAGAAAATGCACCAATGAACTCCAGCTGACTCAAATTTTCCATAGAGTACTTTTCACACTGGAAAGTATATGGAGAGACTGATTTCAAACAGTTTTATTTTGAGTTTATCAGATTGGCTTGGCCTCTCTAGAACAGAAATACAACTTCAAAACAAGTTAGAATGTGCCAGTTTGTCATTTTGCATTTTCCCCACTTTTTTTCACTCTGAAATACTTTGTTTAATTTCTTCTTCTTAGACATCAAGATAATTTCAGGGAACAAAAGCCCCTTTTATCATTGTCTTCCTGGAATTACCTAAAAATCATTTTTCAGATGGAATATGAGTTTTGTTTTATCTTTGTTTAGAACGCTTCGAAAGCTGTGGCTTCTGTTTTCCTTTTTCTTTTTTTTTTTTAATAAATTAGTCTATGGAACAGAAAACTCAGTTGCTTACAGAGCTACAAACCAAGATGACCATGCTTCTGCATCCCACAAACCACCAGCAGCAGCCCAGCAGTGTTGATTGCTTAGCAGGTATCACAGAAGAAATTAGCTTTCAAGAAATCTTAGAAGAAAAGTGATATAGTGACTACTGGGACTTTGGCATGGGAAGCCATGAGAGAACTGGATGGGGATTTAAGGGCTGGCGGGATCATCAGGAAAACAGAGAAAAGGGGGAAGATACAGGGTATAAATTGATTATTGGAGCCTGTCTCTATGCAATATCTCTGTTCTCTGTTCCTTAAAAGCCTGTGTGTGTTGTCACTCATACCTGTCCTTCTGAGGAAGACAAGACCTTGAAAGGACTTGAAGTTAATAAGTCCATAGACATTTTTTAAGAAGATGAAATATACTTTTGTTATCTCATAACAATTTGATGCAGGTATTGAGCATTGCAACTGTTCAAGCTACCTTGCCCTATCTTCCATTCTGTCGTCTAGTGAGGGTCTTCTGGGGAAGCTGTTTCACAAAATTCTGGAAAGCAAATTAGCAATGTAATGAGTTGTAATATAATATTTTATTGACTTTCATTTGCCAACAGATTCAGCTGAATTCTCATATAGAGAATATTTGGGGATAAAGTCTAGAAGTTTTATATGACATTGCCTGTCATGAAAACTTTAGAAAGGTAGGGAGAAATTCCCTATTATTTATTGTATATACCGCACTTTTCTACAAGCTATTGAAAAGCATTCATAGTCTCATTTTTCGTTTAAATGTCACATCTCTTCATACTGCTGATGTTATGTGTAATATTAGATCAGGCTTTATGCTCACATAGATTAAGAGTAGATAGCATAGGCTATCAGATAGTAGATTGCAGATTACTTGCATTCATTGTGCTTACAACAGTCAAAGGAGTTTGCATTTAGCACCTCAGCCAAAGGATAAAGATCAAAGGTATCTGTTGAACTCAGTGAGTTATTGATCAGCAGATTTAATTCAACTCGTTAAGGAAAAAAAGTTGTACGAGAAAGGCAGAGGCTATCCTGTCTACTACAATATACGTTTTAGGAGGTGAAAAGATAAAGAATTCACCTCCCTCCACCCAAAAGCCCAAAAAGCTCTCCAACAATTAGAGGAAAAAGTTTCAACTTCTAGGCAATTAGGCTTTTATTCACCAAGTAAGTTTCCTTATATTTTTACCATTCAATAAGCCACTTTTTCTGACTTTCTGCCTCTAGAGGGTACCAATACGGAACTCTTCTAGGAACAAATTATACAAAAAGCTTGTACAGATATTTTCCCATGCTGTGCTATGAAAGATGTAGAAATCCTTCCTGACGCAGGTTTTTTCACTTACATCCAAAAACATACAGCATATTTCCACTTGATAATCTACAAGAGCTTACAACGGACAAAAAGCCGTGTGAGAATGAATAGAGTGGATGGCAACTCTGCTTCAAAGTCAAGAAAAGCTGATTAAGATTCCCTGTGCAGCTTTCATGAAGCCTCTTTCTGTGCACTTTTTATGACATTGTCTCACATGACACGCTCACATACAGCTCTCTTCACAGGGCACGAGTGCACTCTGTGCCTCGGATGAGCAATAATCACTGACAGAGGAATTACTTCATGTTTTCTGCTTTGCTCAGCATGCATAGCACATTTACTGCATCACACCAAGGCAGAGAGCATCTCTTCACTGCTCATTTCGGTCTGTTCTCCTCTGCATCAGATTTCTTACCCTATCCATTCCTCGCCCCACCTTTTAGTCTTCCATCTTAGTCTCAGTTTTCTCAGTCAGGCTCGGCTTTATCTGGTCTCTGACTCCTGTACGCCCATTCCAGGTTGAGTGACATTGCAGTTGCTTCAAGCAGATGGAGCCTTTGTTAAGGTAACAGACCCAGTTTTAAGCTAATTGACATAAGGAAGCATTAAGAGTGAAAAGGGGACTGAAACCTGCTAAAGCCCTGAGCAAACACTTGGTAGCCCCACAGGACTGAGCCCCATGTCACCAGTGTTCAATGCTGGTACAGCAGTGCAGTGCCCATGGGCTGCCTCTCCATTGCCAGTGCCAACTGCTTTCAGCTTCCCTCTTCACATCTATTTTCTCTTTCAATAATCAAACCGGTTTTGGACTACTCTGCATAGAAACTGGGATGGATGTCATCACGAAGGGCCCCTGAGACATTATTTTCTACACAGCAGCAGAAATGGCAGTAATATTGCTATTTATCTCTGTGTCTCCAAAATAGCTCTGATATCCCTTTATAGCAAGGCTTCCACTGTGCCTCAAGGGCAGAAATGTCGACCTATTCAGTCTAGGTAATATTCACACGTGCTGGGTCCTGGACACTAGCTCAAAGGCAAAAGCAAGGCTGTTGTGTCACCTTGCCTTGACATTCTGTGGGACATCAACGCAGAAAGCAGATGCTTACAAAAGTCCATTCACCAGAGAAGAGCTCTATCTCAGGCTGATCCTCAGCCTGCAGCTCTCAGCGTTGCCCAGCTAACGAACACGTACAGGGGCTTTCTGCAAAAATGCAGTGCAAACAGGAAAGCTTGGGGCAAAGGAACACATGATAATCAACATCAATGCACTAAACGCTTCTATTCAGGGTGACATAAGCTCATTTTACGTTTGCTTACCCAGGACTTACTGTGTCAAAAGAAATACTGAAAGAAGGTTTTTTTCAGCTTTTTCATAAAATTCAGTTTCCAGCTTTTATTACTCTGTAATTAGTCATGCATGTTGCTTTCATAAAAGCTATACCCGGGGAGAAAACTCCCTAAATAGTCCCTAATTTAGTCCCTCAAAGGGAATTTGGCAACCACCTCAGATGATTAAATGGTGATCAAGTAATTGCCTAAAACTGAGAAGCAAGATGCTGCTCTGCATCCTCCCAAGTTTTCTGGTAAAGAGCTGAGACTTGTGTTGCCCCTATTACCCAGCAAGAAAGTCAATCTACAGGATGGTGCTGAAAATAAGACTCTTCCCTTATCTTCCTATCTTGCAAATGCGATGTGTGTTTGGCTCCACGTTTTATTGCTTCCATCCTCATCCTGTAAGGAGCCCTGAGGCATTATGCCTCTTCTCTGGCATGTGTTACTGCACAGCTGGGGCCAGTGCAGTTCAAGGAGAAGGTACTACCCTGGTGAGTTGCCTGAGCCTATTCTCACCAGAAGACTTACTTGAAAAGTTTCCATCCATCTGTTTATCAGATTTGGGAGTCAATTAGCCCTTTCATTTGTAGTATCTGCTTCACTCAAAACTAGGCTTTGTTTTTTTATATTTTTCTTGTGGTCAGAAAAACTTTTGGCAGGTTTCAGCCAAGCTTTGGGGGAAATTTTTCAGAACCTTCTAGGCAGATATACACACATATGTCTAAACCTGCTAGTTTGGGTTTTTATTTTCAGGACAAAACGGATAATGACTTTTGCATTGAGCAAGACACTGCATGAGTTGAAGTTATGGGGCTTTCCCATCAACTTTTATTCCTTTTTTTTTTTTTCTCCATCTCAAATTTGAAAGTTGATATACTGCCAACTGCATTGATATTGTCAAATTTTCTCCAACTTAGGCTTGAGCTGATGGAAGCAGGTGGGCCTCCTGTTTTTCCTCTGTCAAAACCACCAGGAGTCCATCATGGACTGTCAGCATGAGTTCCAGCTGCATGGATAAGGCACTGAGTGAAATCAGAAACTTCATCCGCAACCGGCTGTACGCAGTGTGTGGCAGCACAGCCTCTTCAAGCTGGTGGTGACCATGTCCTCCAAGAACAAACCAGTTCAGAAATACATTAAAGGCACCATCGTGCAAGACAAAGCAGCTCAAAGTCCATGATCTTCTTTAGGAGGCACTCTGGGAATCACTAAGGAAACTCCATCAGGTTTCACAAGAAGATCAAAATGTCTGCCGTGGTGGCAAGTGGAAGTCCTGGAAAAAGACTGTCCTAGTGCTTTCTACTGCATTTGTTCCTACATGTCAAGTTACTTTCTGTACAGGTATTTGAGCATATGAAATGCCTTGATCCGCCCATTACTCTCTCCAGTAATTTCATTGCTGGAACAAAGTAATATGCACTTAAATTGCAGGTAATTTTTTTTTACTAAATAAAAAAAAAACCCAACATCTTTAAACTGAAAGAGTGGAGGTTTAGATTAGATGTTAGGACAAAATTCTTTACTGTGAGAGTGGTGAGACACTGGAGCAGATTGCCCAGAGAAGTTGTGGATACCCCACACCTGGGAGTGTTGAAGGCCAGGTTGGATGGGGTGCTGAGCAACCAAGTCTAGTGGAAGGTGTCCCTGCCCACGAAGGGGAGTTGGAACTGGATGATCTTGAAACTCCATTCCAACTCAAGCCATTCTATGATTCTATGAATGATTCTATGATTGATTCTATGATTTAAGAGTTATTTAATAACTGCATGCTATGAGAGGTTATTTGTGATCTCAGGCACAAGGTCATACAGAAAGAAGTATATGTTTATACACATACTTCTACACAGAAAGGAATTCTACTAACAGCTAAATGCTCAAATATCTGTTTATGATTCTCCGAGTTCTATTTACTGACAATTCTTTTTTCAATTGCTAAACATGAGCTCACTCTTTTCACACTATGAACTCCCTCTGCAGGGAGATAGAGCTTTCACATATAATAGGAAAGAAAATGCAAACAGTGAATAATGAGGACAACATGAGTTTACAGCAATCTGAAACTCAGTTTCTTTAATTCCCTTTGCATGAACTTTATCTATGTAGGTTCTTCCTGTCTTCAAGCAAGGAAAATATTATTCTGAGAAAGAATAGAAGAATTATTCACATTTCAATGGCCATAGATACAAAGGATTCACATGTGTTCTTTAATCAGACATCAAGCACCTAAAAAACAAATAAATAAGTTTGCTGTACCATTTTGACTGAGTATTCTGTTTTTAATCTGGACAGACTTGGTGATGAAAATCCTTGTGCCCACGGTTTCTCTGCTGAACTCAGGAACAAAGATATTATACTGAAGTCAGTTATAATGTTATCATTTTCCACAACTACCAAACATGCCAGGCCACTAGACACAAGTCAGAAACATCTGCTAGATAGCATGTAAGTGAACATAATTAACGGGAAAATATTCTCAGGTATGTGTGCTAGCTCTCTCAAGAGATCTTACTCTCTTATTCTCATCTGGGATGAGAATTACACTTGCTTGCTGTCTCTGCCTTGGGCCGTGGGGGCAGCTGGTGGGCAGGGGGAAGCAGGTCTGCCGTGAGAAAGGCAGCAAGAGGGGAGGCCGGGGTCAGTGGCATGGCCAGGACTGGCACTTCAGCAGTGGCTTCTATGGGCTTCATGGGAGAAAGGGCCTCCAGGGTTTCCAGTCATGTTAGCCCAAATTAGCCTGAGTTTAGCTACATCTTGCTCTTTCTTTGGGGGTTAGAGGCACACAAAAAAGAAAACAAAACTGAAGGAAATGGACCCCATATGCAAAAATCTACTGAGGAAAGGAAAATTTATTTTTATATCTTTACACTTAGAATGCTTCATCAAGCAAATGGGAGTGCATTTTTTCTAGTTTAGACTTGGTGTCCTAAAATTCAGCCTGTGGAGACTAAGAACCCTTCGGCCAACTCCTTCATAAAAGAGGTGGTGCAGCTTTACCTCAAAGTTTTGGCTGCTGCAGGATTCCTCACAGTTTAAATACTTTGTGCTTAATATTGTGAAGGAAAGATTCTGAGGCAGTGGGTGGGTACATTTTTCCTTAGGGATATGGTATAACGTGATCAGAGTACTTTCCAACTGACATTAGCTATATAAGAGCTAGCTTGTCCTCTGTTGCCTGTCTACTCAATAGAGAAAAACAATTTGCTTGAGAGAACAATTCATTTTATTTTATGAGCAGATAAATGCAATCCAGTGGTTTTACTCTTCTTCCACTGACTATGATAGAGCCTAATTACTGGGATTCACAAAGGTAGGTGAGATGAATCCCACGCAAGCTGTCTCAACTTGAAAAATGTTCATGGGCTTTGTACAGCTCCTCGAAATCTAAGATGCATCAGGAGGTACTTGAAATCAGACAGCAGGGTGAATATAGGCATGTTTTTTAAAAAACCACAGACACAATTCCTAGAAAACTGAGTGCAAGATTCTTGCCTGTTATAAAATATATATGGTTAATTTCCCCGGTAATATATGAAGCTCTCAGTCCCGTCTCTTGCTATGTCCAAAATGCTTGGCATTAGGATAAAGAAAATAAGTGCCATTTGTCTCTGAAACAGTCTTCCATTCCCACAAAGCCGTGATGGCCCATGGATTAATGCTAGGCAATTGAGGAGATGTGTGAAAAGTACCACAGAAAAGCACTCCTTACACCTACAATCAGTCATGATGCTTTCAAGCAACATAGTCCAATAGCAGCTTTCAGTCCAGTTCTTTCCATTCCCTTCATAATATCTACCGAGATGCCATTATGCGCTTGTGTGCTTTTCTCATCCTTCAGCTCTCCCACCACAATATTCATCTGCTATTAGGGGCA
Organism: Cnemophilus loriae; assembly: GCA_013397755.1. Taxonomy (NCBI): domain Eukaryota; kingdom Metazoa; phylum Chordata; class Aves; order Passeriformes; family Corvidae; genus Cnemophilus; species Cnemophilus loriae. The sequence goes on along the minus strand of VZTF01003398.1, from coordinate 293,284 downwards.
GTGCTGGCAGAGCCCTGCCCCAAACAACTTCCTCTTGGCACATGGGAACCCCCCTCCTAATGATCTACTTCCAATTGCTTTGGAAAGACAAAAATTAGGCTTGGCTGAACCACACACACCAAGAATTACAGCAGTCTGAGTCTCTAAGTAGAAAATATTTCAACAAGACTGGGCTAAGTCTCAAAAACACATTAAACAGAAATTATTGTCTGTAACAGCATAGTCCTTCCAGAGCTGGGTTTTGTCTGCGTGAGACACATCAGCATCTCTTAATACGAATGAGAAAGTTTTACATGACATCAAAATCATACTTTCCAAGCTCAGAGTGTGCTCTGACTGAAGGTGGCATAAATCTCAAGTAATTTCATTGCTGTAATTATTCTAAGTTTAAGGCAGTATAACAGGGAATAAAATATATTCTAGCAAGCACTGCTAGTCCTCACTTTAACATCACATTTTAATTTCATGGAGAATTTTAACTAACACAATTGAAAGAGGAAGACGGAACTAGAACGTGGAAACAAGTCACTTTCAAATGAATTTATTTATAATGGCTTCCTCTGAAGCAGCTTGCAGCTTGCATCTTGCAAGCTTGCAACCACTCATCCAGAATGGGGTTATTTTTCTAACTTTAGCTAATATTGATTTAAATACCATTTTAGTAACAGTGAAAGAGAATTAACACTTGATTCCTTTTTATTGTGATTAATTATTCCAATATTTCTAAATATTTTCTAAATACTTCCTGTGTTAGATTCTAATACAACTTACATTTTGTTTTCCATTACTTTAATTTCATTAGCCCCAAAGAAATTATTCCAGATATTTGCCAGGATAAATTGGAACACAAGCATTATTTAATTTTAAATAATCATTAAAAAGTGCATAATACAGATATTTTTCGCACCTCCTTTTATTTATTCTGAAAACAGGAAAAACCTAGTGACTCCAACAAGCTGAACAGCATGCAAAGCATGATTTAAACACTACTAAAATGCAGGTCTAAATAGATTATTTTAATGTGGTTGAACAACTAGTCCAAGAGAAGCCATCAGGACAACTCAATTGAAAATAGTCTTCCAGAAGGCTGGATTAAGGCTTGACCATCAACCCTGGGATCACATAATTCCATTAACATTAAAAAAAAATTAAGTAATAAAAATTTGTAGACAAGGACTGAGCATCGTGAGTGCTTTGAGACACGCCTGATCCTGCAGCCCGCATTTACAGCTTTGAGACATCAGCTACTGAGCTAGGAGCCTCCTTCATCTCAGCAAAGCTGCTGAGCTGAGCCTCCACAAATAAGAATTGTTTTCTCAGGAGCGAATAACTCTTTTCTCAGAAGTAAGCCTCTCCAAAATGTCCAGATGGCAACATTACCTAAGCAACATTCTAGAGCGATGCTAAATTTACAAGGTGCCCATGGCAAGGGATATGCAGAGAGACATCTGTGTTTCAATGATACTTCACCAACAGTTAGAATTATCAGCAATAACAAAGCAGAAAAAATAATGTCCCCTCATGGATATAACTCATGATATCTCTCACTGATAATATACTGCCTTCCAGACTTCATTAAATGTATACTCTATACACAAGGATGGAGACTCAGTGAGTTCTTTGGGTAACCTCTGCCAGAATTTGACCACCCTATAGTGAAAAAGATTGTTTGTGTCCATTACCTCTTGTCCAATCAGTAGTCCTTCAGGTGTGTCAAATGTACCACACAATACTAATTTATGGAATATTAGAATGGTCAGACCTTTTTTCACAGAATGTTAGAATGCTCAGGCTATATTTCAAAGAATGCTAGAAGGTTTTATCTTCTTTTCCTTATGTTTATTTTCTGGTGTGACCTTCAGTTATTCAACATGGACTTATTTCTACGACTGGATTTCTCTGGCAATTCAATTGCCCATCAAATAGAGCTCTTATGCAAACCATTAACAACAACATGCAACAGATATGTTGCATGAGGAAAGAAGCAAATTTATTGAACAATGGTAACAAAAAAACTCAAAACAAAACAGTTTACCTCTTCAGTCATTTTAGCGACTGGCTTTGCTGTAGTCCTACTAATTCACACACTGTGATTCTTTTATTTTTGCAAAACCTTCTGCTGCTTGTGGAGAATTCAGAATTTAGAATTCACCACTGTACCCAATTGCTAATGTACCCATCTTTTCACTGTTTCCAAACCACCTCACCTACGAGATGTTTCACAGGATATTTCCACTAACAGCTTCCATTAGTATTGACTGTTGCCCACATCAAATGTTTAATGTGCACTGTCAGGTTTAATCATGTGTTTGCTTGAACAAGGTCCATTATTGTCTTTGCTTGTATTGCAGAAACAGCTTAGTAGGGTTTCTCACTTCATGGATTATTGAATCTTTTTTTGAGGAACTGTGCTGTTTGTAGCCTTATAGCTACAAGCTTTGAATTATTAAGAATCTTGAAGAATTCTGAATGGTACAATATAAAGGCTTTTCAGTCAGCCCTTTGGACTCTGACTTGCTCCAGCATCTCTTGCCTGCCCTGCGGAACAAATCTAAAACACACAACACATGGAAGCATCGCTGATTGTCTGTGTAATACATACATACATACATACACACAGAGAGAGAGAGAGATCCCTGGAGCACCAGCTAAACCAGTTTTGGCTCAGGCAATGTAGTATGACAAATTTACAAGTGGACATTTGCTTCAAACACTTTCTGGACAAATTTGCCTCTGTTGAGCTCTATCACCAGTATGTTAAAGTGCTTGTTAAGACTGCATGTAGCCCTCTGGTGATTGTGTTGATGGATGATAGCTTTCTAATGCAGGAAAAGATTGAGCGCCTAGGGCTGATTCTTTCACGTGTTAGCCTTATTTTTTTGACCATGAAGTTTTGTTCATATGCCAGTATCTTAGCAACAGCAGACAGCCTGATTCTACTAAGTTCACTGTTTCCTCCCTGGGAAATTAATACAGTGATGACATCTCAGTTTAACCTTCTATTCGCCTTTTGGGGTATGGAATGTCAGTTTATTTAGTGCTGTGCACTACAAAGCAACAGCTCTGGGAGCAATCAGCCCGGAAAGGGTCTGAATAATGTTGCTGTGATTGGGACAGCAATCATTATACCAGAAATACAGCACCAGTAACACAAGTACTTTGGCAGACTGTTAAGTTTGCGACCTAAGAGTCCTGAAATTAGGGACCAGCAATAACAAGGTAACGTGCAACTTCATGAAATATCTTAAAATGCATCAGCAAGAAATTAAAAGTTTCTGGAAATTATATATTACTTAGACTACAGAGGAAGAGACATAAACTGTGTGGGAGATTATATCTGTATAGCAGTAGGAACACAGTCATTTTCAGCAAGGTACTGTTTGAATTGTTTGGAAGACAGCATTCACATACATATATCTCCAAATATTTTGTACTTAAGCAAAGATTAGAAACCAAGCATATACTCCATTTCCTTCTGATACTGCTGGCTCATCCTTTAAGGTTATCTCTTATGGTGTGGAAAGGCACTGATAAAGTTAAATGAAAGAATAACATGACCTATTTTAACTAATTATTCCTTTAGGGTCCTGCTTTAAAAAGTAGTTTTTTCACTACCTCTTTGTCATCAGTATCTAAATGTTCAAGGTTATGCTGCAAGGTATGCATTGAGAGCCCAGTTCAGCAGCCCTTATTTGCAAGTTTTAAGGAAGAAAGCTGAACAGGGTCTGTGAGTGGCACTGGTCTAAACTGATACGATAGGTAAAAACTCTAAAACACAAATTGATTCCAGGCTCATAGGTTCTTTTTCAAACACGAATATGGTGCACAATGCACTTTTAATATCTGAACAGCAGTGTCTGTCTGTCTCCCTCTCTTATTGTTCAGATTTTCCAGCTACATCTAGAGCTTGGACCCACATATTTGGTTGTACTCAGTTCTAGCACACCCTAACACTTTTACGTGACTTTCAGTAACACTACTTGTCTCTGATGTTGATGCAAGAATCTGGCTGGTTAGAGACCCGCCCAGTATGTGCTAACCAACCACAGCAGACTTGTATAGGAATGTGAGCCACATCACCTTCATGAAAACTAGTCTCTCTCCTTCTGAAACTACTACACACATTTCATGCCTGCCTGGCTGTTAATTTGCTTCAAAACCTGACATTTGCACACTGTGACTGAAGAGCAAGCACAAGAGGCCTTCATGGCAACATTTTAAAATTGGAATTCTGAATTAAACGTGTTCATGGTCATCCTGAGACTACACACTGAAGAAAGGTTTAGCATAAGATGCAAAGCGTTTTAACAGAGGTGTTCACGTAAAGATTTTTACTTTCAAAGAAGTGTCCTGCTCATTCACTTGCAGAAAAACATGAAGAAAGAGGTGGGATTTGGAAGGAAAATCCTTACTGTATTGGATTCAATGTGCTTGACGCTAAGTGTCTTGGAAGACTTTCATTTTATTCCAGAGAAACACTGTCATAGAGAGAAAACTGGCAAAATTTTGTTTGCAACTATTCTTAGGAGTGAAAGTCAGATTAACATGAGCCAATTGCAGAAAATAAATAGGACAATAGCAAAATAAGGAATACATTTTTATGAGGACAAAAATAATTTTAAATAGACTTTTCAAGCTTTTTAATGTTAAAATACATGTATCAATCAACAGTATTTTCTTTGACTAACCAGGAAAAATTGTTTAAGGCATCAAATTTTAGTCTCTTAAAAAAAATTACTGTAACTGCTCAGGAAAACATTAATAATAGAAATCCATATTTCTGGTCTAGAATATTTTGTGAGGATCATAATTACATGTAAAGATAAAATGCCAGTCTGTAATGTTCAAATAAAATACAGTTATTTTGGAACAATTTTATGATTAACATCTAAAGGTACTCGGGAAAAACATCCACTTGATTGATGCAATTGCTGCATGCAGTTCTACTCTGCTTAAAAGAACATTTTTTTTAATACAAAAATATGCTTTTTTTATGAGCATGAGAACATTGCCTCACGTCTGAGAGCACATTTTTTGCTTCTGTGGGGAATGAGATCCTGATTTTGTGCTGCTCCTATCCTTAGTCTACTATTTTCAAAATTATCACGGAACAACGTGTTCACACTCAAAAAATGAGAAAGGAAGGCAGCCCACAGTTTGACTCTTTCTGAGGCAAAGACAAACAATAGCCCCATTGTTCACATATATTTAATTGACATGAACATACATGTAGATAGTGCACGGTTTTCTTTTAGAAATGGGGATCAAGGTTTTGCCTTCACAATACTAGTAAAAAACCAAAAGAACAGCATTCTAGTACACATGCACAACAATTTTATACAAGCAGAAGGATGGCATTTTTAACGGAGTGGATGTTACTTAGAAATGTCTCAGTAAAACGTTTGTTGACAATTTGTTATACATGAAATCAAGTTAATGGCTTTTTGCATCTTAAACTGTCTACATATGAAGACCAGGTTTACATAATTAGAAGTTATTATCAATACAGCTAATGTTATTAAGTGTTTTGAGAATTTCTACTAGGTTTATGGTTATTAAAGTTAACTTCGAGAGACTCTTGCTGTTAAAATTAAGTTTGTTGGAAAAGATCTTTAACCTTACTTCCTAGTTCTTTTAATGGACCTAGTTCACCTTTTTAAATGTTAGAAATGTAATGTACCTTTCATGTTTGATGTAATTGTTGAAACCTTCCTATGATTGCATTGTATTTCTGTTATGAACTGTGCTTTTTGGTGAATTTAAAGTTTGTTATAGGGCCCAAATTATTTCAGAGAGCCTTGAAACTTGGAAATCCCCTACCCCCTTTCTAACGGCCAGTTACTATTTTTAGTCGTCTTGCAAGTGGGCTCCATGGTAACATGAATTTCAATTAGGACACCTTCCCGCCGTTCCAGCCATGTGACTCCACCAAGAAAACCACCCCTAGCACTCGACAAGCCATTGGTGGAAGAACAGGACTTCACCAGCTGCCGCCACCAATCAGCATGGACCTTGGGGGCCGGACAGTGGGCGGTCAGGGGCGGGATCCAGTGTCTATAAAGGACGGTGTCACCTTGCAGACGACGCCAGTTTCTGGTGGTTAGCACAGGAGCTGCCCGCGTTGGGTCAGTAGGCCTATTTTGCTATTCCTTAAGACTTCAACTTAACCGGAGTCTGCCCAACGTGGTTATCCACTAGTGGCAGGGATCAAGCCGGTTCGGCTACAAAGGACTCCGATCATCGGGACCCGGATTTTTCTCTTTTTTTTTACCTGGATTTCTTTTGTTAATAAACAACTTTAATTTCTCACAAAAAATGAGTTGTCCTTATTTCTGACAGCTCTTCTGGGGACTCGTCCGGGATCCCTTTTTGTCCATTTTTGACCATTTTTGAAGCTTTTCTTGAAGTTTTTGGAATTAATTTTCCACCCTTTGTTCCTGGAACATTGGACACCGCGGAGCAACACGAGTGAAAGGAGTCGCCCTGCCACCGGACTCAGGTAAGGCCTAACTATTAATTCATAGCATTTGGTTAGGGAATCACCCCTAAAAGGGGTTCTGTAGAGGGGAACCTCCTAGCGCGGAATCTGTTTGTGAGTGTGTGAGTGGGGTTGGCCACCCTTTGTGTGAGTGAAGAGTGTATGAACAGATTTCTTGGAGGGCCACAGTAGGACGAGGGACCACTCCGAGTGGGATACAGGAGTCGGTCGAGGGTGGCTGTGAGCCATTGACGGAGGGACCCATACACAGGGAGTGTACGGTGTGCATGTGTGCTGTGTGCAACCCTGTCAGTAATAGAGTTGCGGTCTGTATCCCGAGCAATAAGTGGCGCCATTTTGAATTGATCTTTCCACACATCTTTGAGTGTTTGGGGGTGGAAAGGTCGCCATTTTGAGTTTGCTCTTTCTCCTTTCTTCTTCTTCTTCTCTTACACTCCTTTGTGGGCAGGGAGGCCGCCATTTTGTCTTTTCTCTGGAGGTGGGAAAGCTGCCATTTTAAGCTGTCTCCTCGGTGGTAAGGAGGGAGTGGCCATTTAGGGCCTAACCCTTACTTCCTTGGAAGGGAGAGGACGCCATCTTGAGGTATCTTCTCACCAATCCCTGGTTGCCAGAGTAAGGAGGGAGACAGCCATTTTAGGGCCTGTCTCCTCGTTTTCTCAGAGGAGGAAAGGACGCCATCTTAGGAGTCCTTCCCTTCGGTTTCTTGTTGTCAGGGTAAGGGGTCCAGCCATTTTAAAACAGGCAACCCCCGCCCTGTTGGTGACAAGTAATTTACAGTTAATTTGCGTTAAAATTTAATGATAATTCTAATTTATGTGTGATTGTGTTTTAATTGCTCTCTTGTGGTCTATAATATCTAGTACCTTTATTTTGTCTGTGTATTTGAATCAGGTTGGTCTGTGGGTTTTGATATTGATTTGTTTGGTTGGATTAAATATTAAAATACCGTTGTGGTATTCCTCGGTTATATTTATTCCATTTGTGATTGTATTCTTGATTTAAAGATATTTAAAGCGATATTAATTCTTTTATTGTTAGATTTTTGATTTGAAAACTAACAAAGGTTAAAATTTGTAAGTGTGTTGATATTAATCATTCATCTCTGGTATTATTATAATTAATTAAGTATACATATATATTTATTTAACAATTGTGTTTCCCACGGGGGACGCCATTGTATATCTATTTCTTTCCCACGGTGTCCACCATTTTGGATTAATTTTTCCCACGGTTGACGCCATATTGTTATTATTCTCACGGTGTCTGCCATTTTGATTTCCAATAATTTCCCACGGGTTAGCCATTTTTGAATCTACTCACGAGGCTGCAATTTTAGTTTACTAAGGTATACTGACTCGGGGATTAAGTTCTGGTATATGGTTGGTTGTTGAATCAAACCTTTTTGGTTGGTTTAATTAAAGACTAAGTTCAAGAAACTATTATCTATTACCTGTCTCAACATGGGACAATGTAATAGCAAGAGAAAGAATTTGCTCAAAAAATATAGAATCTTCCCGGAAAGTCCGTTAGGACAAATGTTATCCAAATGGGGAGAACACGAATTAACTAAAGATAAGGACCAACATCAAATGGTCCAATATTGCATGTTCAAGTGGCCAAAACGCCCTATCCGGAAGGATGGGCTAAGATGGCCCAAATTAGGAACCTCGGAAATGTGGATTCGCAAGGCACTCTATTCTACGGTCTATTGTAGAACAATAAAAGAATCAAATGAATTGGCATACGCGGAAGTGTGGTTGAAATATTGGGAACCACAACATAAAGAAGTAGAAAGAGTACTTCCCATTTCTGAGGAACCTAAGAACAGACCAAAAGAAAAAGAGGGATTGAAGCCAAAACTAAACCAACCAAAATGGGATCCCCTGAACAACCTTCCGCCTGTCTCAAATGATTGCAGCTCAGTAGATAAAATTGAGGGAACAGAGGAAAATTTCTTAAATTCGGAGCACCCAGTCGATAGGGAGCCGGAAATAGACTGTGATAGTCTGCCATCCTCCTCTCAACCTAGCAAAATGAACACACAGTTTCCTAGTTCAGAAGGTCCTGCCTTCTCTACTAGGAAAAAACAGATCAAATTTGGAAGCCCTGCCTCTCTGCGTGGCAACCAGAGGTCCCGAGTCTTGCCCCTAAGGGAGGTGCCTATGGGAGGCACACAGAGAGGAATTGGGTATGTAGACGTACCTCTCTCATCTTTGGAGGTACGTGAATTCAGAAAGGAAATGAAAAACCTGCTAGAGGACCCAGTTGGCTTGTCTGAACAGGTCGACCAGTTTTTGGGTCCTAGCTTTTATACATGGAGGGAGTTACAATCGATTCTCCAAACCTTGTTTACCTCAGAAGAACGGAAAATGATCAGATCGGCTGCCATAAATATCTGGGATAGAGAAAATAATAATCAAGGACCAATTGGGGAACGAAAATTGCCATTAGAAGATCCCAATTGGGACCCAAATACAGAGGAGGATAGGAGAAGTATGGCGGATTATCGGAGACTCATGATTAGAGGCATGAAGGAAGCAGTTCCTAGAGCCAACAACATGAGAAAGGCCTTTTGTGGTGAACAAAGGAAGGACGAGTCTCCTACCGACTGGGTGGCCCGGTTAAGAAACAATATTAGGCTGTATTCAGAAATTGATCTAGACAGTGAGGGAGGAAAGGCCATGCTGAAAGTGCATTTTGTGCTACACTCGTGGCCAGACATTAGGAAAAAATTAGAAAAATTGGAAGATTGGCCGGATCGAGACTTGGATGAGCTGCTAAGAGAGGCCCAGAAAGTATTCGTTAGGAGAGATGAAGAAAAAATGAAAGCGAAGGCCAGAATGATGTGGGCCGTTAATAATAGTAACAATTCCTCTAACCAAAGAAAGTCACCAGATCTAAACAAGCAATCGACTCGACAGGAAGCACCAAAGCCACCTAAAGTTACCTGCCATTATTGTAAAAAAGAAGGACATACTCAATGGCGGTGCTTCAAGAAACAGAGAGACCAAAGGGTCCTTCAGTTGGAGGACCAAACACTCGATAATTGAAGGTGTCAGGGGCTCTACCACCTGGGGAGGAACCATCAGAAAGAGCCCTTGATAAAACTAAAGGTGGGTCCCCAGGATCAAATAATGGAATTCTTAGTTGATACAGGGGCCGAGAGGACCTGTGTCAACAAGAAGCCTAAAGGATACATAATAAGTAATGAAAGACAAGAAATCTGTGGCACAAAGGGGGAAACATTTGCAGTACCCCTGATCAAAAACATAACTATAACCGGAAATGAGAAAACTCAACAGGAGGATATCCTATACCTACCTCAAGTTAGCACTAACTTACTTGGATGTGATTTTCAAATTCCCCTCAAAATCGGGGTAGTGCCACAAGAGGGCCAAATGGTAACCAAACTATTCGTGTTATCTCTAACAGATGAAAAAGAGATCGATCCAATAGTCTGGGCCAAGCCCAAGAATAGAGGTATAATGGATATACCCCCTATAACCATTGACTTGACCTCGGAAAGTAAGCCTGTCCGGGTACCACAATACCCGTTGACAAGAATTAAAAGATTAGGACTAAAACCCGTCATTCAAGAGCTACTAGAAGATGGGATTCTTGAGCCCTGCAATTCTCCATATAATACCCCCATTCTGGCTGTCCAGAAACCCGATAAGACCTACCGTTTGGTACAAGATCTGCGGGAGATCAATCGCAGAGTACAAACCAGATATCCCTTGGTTCAGAACCCATATACCCTTCTGAGCCGGGTTCCACCCTCTCATGTCTGGTACTCAGTGATTGATCTCAAGGATGCATTTTGGTCGTGTCCCCTAGATTCTCATTGCAGGAACATCTTTGCCTTTACTTGGGAGGATCCAGACACGGGGAGGAGACAGCAACTGCGATGGACCTGACTTCCTCAAGGTTACACTGAGGCACCAACACTCTTCGGTCAGGCCTTAGAGGACCTTTTGAGTTCCTTTGTTCCACCGGAAGGGGTACAGGTAACCCAATATGTGGACGACTTGTTACCTTCCGGAGAACAGGAGTCCACAGTAAGATTGGGCACCATACAATTATTGAATTTCCTGGGAAGGAACGGATTGCGAGTCTCAAAACCCAAATTGCAATTCGTAAAAAAGGAAGTAAAATATCTGGGCCACGTAATTGGACAAGGCACCAGAAAATTAAGTGCGGAAAGAATTGAGGGAATTTTAAATTTACCCCCTCCAAAAACCAAAAGAGAGGTCCGAAGACTATTGGGACTCTTCGGATACTGTAGATTGTGGATAGAGCAGTATTCTCAAACTGCCACGTTCTTGTATGAGAAATTGACCGAACAAGAACCCATTAATTGGACAAATGAGGATAATAAAAAATTGGAAAATCTGAAATCAAAATTGACTAAAGCACCAGTGTTGAGTCTTCCTTCCCTGGAAAAACCCTTCGATCTATTCGTTAATGTGGAAAGGGGAACTTCCTATGGGGTGCTGACCCAGGAGTGGGGTGGGGTCAGAAAACCAGTTGTGTATCTCTCAAAATTACTGGACCCGGTGTCAAGGGGCTGGCCAACTTGTATCCAATCTATTGCTGCCGCAGCTATTCTGGTTCAGGAGAGCCAGAAACTAATCTTTGGGGGAAAACTGATTGTACATACACCACACTCTGTTAAAATCATCCTCAGCCAACGAGCCTCTGAGTGGCTAACAGATCCAAGGATGGTAAAATACGAAACCATACTCATGCACACAGAACACTTAACACTCATACCTGCTCCACACTGAACCCTGCGCAATTCCTATACGGAATCCCTTCTACTGACACCGTCGCCCATAATTGCATTGATATCATCGATTTACAAACAAAGGTACGCGAGGATCTGCTGGATGGACCAGCAGATGGACCACCGTCTCGGTGAAGGGGAAATCCTCTTCATCGATGGGTCCTCCAGAGTCCTAGATGGGAAGAGATGTTCCGGATATGCTATTATCGACGGCCACCAGATGAAAGCCGTAGAAAAAGGAAAGTTACCCGCTTCTTGGTCAGCCCAAGTATGTGAACTATATGCTCTGGAGAGAGCCCTTCTCAGGCTGGCTGGGAATGTGGGAACGATTTATACTGACTCTAGATACGCATTTGGAATCGTACATACCTTTGGAAAGATTTGGGCGGAGAGGGGATTCCTCAATTCTAAAGGGAAAGATATATTACATAAAGAACTAATCAAAAGAATCTTAAAAGCACTTAAGTTACCGCAGGGGATCGCAGTGGTTCATGTCCCCGGTCATCAAAAAGGGACATCGAGAGAGGCCAGAGGAAACAACCTGGCAGACCTGACAGCAAAGGAGGCAGCTGCAGAAGAAACCGCAGTCCAGATAATCACCGTGGAAGAAAAACCTAAAGACTCTCCACCCGTGCCTACTTTCAGTAACCCGGAGAAACAAAAACTGATGTCAACAGGCGGAGAAGAGGACTCCCAAGGGAGGTGGTACCTACCTGATGGCCGCCAAGTGTTAAGTGAAGAATTGACCCGGGAGATATTATGGAACATCCATCAATCGACACATTGGGGTTCTAGAGCTCTCGCAGACCACTTTCTCAGAACCTTTGGATGCCTAGGTATCTACGAATTGGCAAACCAAATTACAAAAGGATGTATAATTTGTCAAAAAGTAAATAGGAAAATGATGAAAAAGACACCGGTTGGGGGAATTAAATTGGCCACTAGGCCATTCCAGAGTATACAAATTGACTTTACAGAGATGCCCCCAGTCCAGAGGTGGAAATACCTCTTGGTAATTGTGGATCATCTTACCCACTGGGTTGAGGCTGTCCCTACTGTCAACGCAACAGCCCAAACAGTGAGTAAGGTCATCCTAGAGCAAATTATACCACGTTATGGTATTGTCAACAGGATTGATTCAGACCGAGGCACGCATTTCACCTCACAAATTTTACAACAATTGGCACAGCAATTAGGAATTGATTGGAGATTACATACGCCATGGCATCCACAGAGTTCCGGGAGGGTGGAACGCATGAACCAGACCCTAAAGAACACTCTAACTAAACTGATGTTAGAAACCAAGTGGACATGGGTAAAGTGCCTTCCGCTTGCCCTCCTTCGAATACGAACCCAGCCAAGAGCAGATGTGAGTTGTTCACCTTATGAAATGATGTTTGGCCTACCATATTTGATCACACAACAGGAAATAGATGCTAAGGAGTATGGAAATATTTGTGTACAACAGTACGTGCAGGTAATTGCTAACAACTTAAAACAGTTAAGAGAAAAGGGCTTACTTCCCCAGACCCCTCCATTGGACTTTAGTTTGCATAACATCTCCCCTGGGGAATGGGTTCTGGTCAAGTCATGGAAAGAAAAGTCCCTGACTCCATCGTGGGAGAGTCCTTTCCAAGTCCAACTAACCCCCGAAACTGCAATTAGGACATTGGAAAAAGGATGGACCCATATCAAGCGAATAAAAGGTCCGGTGCCGCCACCCGAAAAGGAAAAAGACCCCACCTGAACTGATCTCATCTATAAATATGTGTTACTTTTCCCAGTTAAAGTTGTAATTTCCTAGTTACATGATATCCTATGTTGTATTGTGAATTGCTTTCTATTGTTGTCAAAATTAACAGTTGTTCTTTCTCGATATTCTCTGCAGAACCAAAGGGATTGTCTCTCCAACTTCGAGATTGGAGTACTCCTATTGGAGACCTACATTCTACTTCAGTAACAGGTCAATTCGGCCCTAAAATTTTGAGTAAAAGTATTATCCAAGGCCGAGTGATTCGAGAAACTAAGAGTTTCCAGATGCCTGAGCACTTTGGGACCTCCATGGGGGTGGTAAAACCTGGAAGAAGGGCCAGAGATGAGAGGATGAAACTCCTCGAGAGCAGGACGGACCCTGGTAAAGACGCACTGATGCCAAAGGTCTGGATATTGAGGAGTAAATGGCATGTATTTTTCATGTTATTCCTCTGGACCCTATGGTTCCCCCTTGTAGACGGGTATCCCCGTTGTAACAAGTGCTACAAAACCATATATAAGGCGGATGGAAATTCATATCAAATAAAACACTTTTCCGGGCTCACACTTACGTGAACCCCATCTGTTATAACATATCCGCCCTGAGTATGTGCTCGGAAAAAGGAGTTAATTTCTGGATTGGAAAAAACACAGGAAACAAAACCCATAGATTGAGAGGGGAGTGCCCCTCACAGGAAGATTGGGTGTGTTTCAACTTTAACCAAATTTCTAGTAAAGAGGGCATCTTAAGGAGACAAAGTTATAATATTGACCTGGTGCAAGAAATTGTGGTTAACGAAAAGGAGAAACAGGAGAAAGAGAATTCCCTGAGTTCTCATAAGAATTTATTCGTGGATTTGGCGGAGAGAATAACCCACGAATTAAATTTAACTAACTGCTGGGTTTGTGGAGGGACATTAAATTCTGAGACTTGGCCTTGGCGAGGGGTTAGTATTGGACCCCCTGACCTAATCAAACTAGATGGTCTCTCCACCGAAACCCGGAAGGACGATGAGATCTGGCAACTAGATAACACTGTTATTGGAGAAGAATGTATCTGGCGAAAAGGGAAAAGGTTTACTACAGAAGTTGGAGAAACAATCTGTAGAAGATACCTGGTCACAGATGGACGAAAACAGTGGTGGATACCAAAGGAGCCAGATGTATATTGGTCAAAAGAAAAGGTAAAAGACAAAACTTGTATTTTTAACACCGCCGAGGAGCTGTATCAATGTTGGGACCGCGGAAGCCCTTATTCAGTGTTGCCTCAAATTTCCAAGTATTGGTCCTCTGCATCCACCATAACACCCCATCTCTGGGAAGCCCCTCAAAACCTATATTGGATCTGCGGCCAGAAGGCTTATTCCAAACTGCCGCCTGACTGGCGCGGGAGCTGCACCATAGGTGCAATTCAACCTAGCTTTTTCCTCCTCCCGGAGAACGCCGGAAAGGATCTGGGAGTACCCCTATATGACATCCTAATCAGGGCCAAAAGGTATTTGATTGGAGGAACTCAGCAATGGGGACAGGAGATTTGGACCCCAGACAAAATTCTATCGGTGTATGGACCCGCAACCTGGGCCCAGGATAAAATGTGGGGATATAGAACCCCCATATACATGATAAATCGGATTATCAGACTGCAGGCTCTGATCGATGTGATAACCAATCAGACAACCCGCGCCATTGACCTTCTAAATCTCCAACAATCCCAAACTCGAACAGCAGTTTACCAGAACAGACTAGCATTGGACTACCTCTTGGCCGAGGAGGGAGGTGTATGCGGAAAGTTTAACACATCTGACTGTTGTTTACATATCGATGACCACGGAGAGGCGATAACCCAGATCACTCAGAATATCCGAAAACTCACCCAATCTCCGGTACAGAAGTGGGATTCCATATCTACAGTCGGATGGTGGAAAAACCTCCTGGACGGTCAGTGGTGGAAAAAAGTTTTAATAATTGTGGGTTTGTCTTTGACTGGATTAATCTTTCTCCCCTGTTTCATACCATGCTTTATAAGACTCATAACTTCTGTAGTACAAAGCATGCCAGTTATCCAAGATTTACAGGCAAATCAGCGAAACACACAACGAATAATGAGAATAGAGGGCCTCGGAAAACCACTGAGAAAACCTCGGATGACTCAACCCATCCTGGAAGATTTCAGGGCTTTGGACACCATCACTGAAGAGTTATCCACCTTTGTTTAAAATGCAAAAAGCCAATGGCTCCTGCCCAAAGAGAAAAAGGGGGGGGTTGTTATACATGAAATCAAGTTAATGGCTTTTTGCATCTTAAACTGTCTACGTATGAAGATCAGGTTTACATAATTAGAAGTTATTATCAATACAGCTAATGTTATTAAGTGTTTTGAGAATTTCTACTAGGTTTATGGTTATTAAAGTTAACTTCGAGAGACTCTTGCTGTTAAAATTAAGTTTGTTGGAAAAGATCTTTAACCTTACTTCCTAGTTCTTTTAATGGACCTAGTTCACCTTTTTAAATGTTAGAAATGTAATGTACCTTTCATGTTTGATGTAATTGTTGAAACCTTCCTATGATTGCATTGTATTTCTGTTATGAACTGTGCTTTTTGGTGAATTTAAAGTTTGTTATAGGGCCCAAATTATTTCAGGGAGCCTTGAAACTTGGAAATCCCCTACCCCCTTTCTAACGGCCAGTTACTATTTTTAGTCGTCTTGCAAGTGGGCTCCATGGTAACATGAATTTCAATTAGGACACCTTCCCGCCGTTCCAGCCATGTGACTCCACCAAGAAAACCACCCCTAGCACTCGACAAGCCATTGGTGGAAGAACAGGACTTCACCAGCTGCCACCACCAATCAGCATGGACCTTGGGGGCCGGACAGTGGGCGGTCAGGGGCGGGATCCAGTGTCTATAAAGGACGGTGTCACCTTGCAGACGACGCCAGTTTCTGGTGGTTAGCACAGGAGCTGCCCGCGTTGGGTCAGTAGGCCTATTTTGCTATTCCTTAAGACTTCAACTTAACCGGAGTCTGCCCAACGTGGTTATCCACTAGTGGCAGGGATCAAGCCGGTTCGGCTACAAAGGACTCCGATCATCGGGACCCGGATTTTTCTCTTTTTTTTTACCTGGATTTCTTTTGTTAATAAACAACTTTAATTTCTCACAAGAAATAAGAGTTGTCCTTATTTCTGACACAATTCTAATGATAACTAGAGATAAAAAGTTTCCCATAAATACTTGAGGACAGAACACACTGCTAATTTACACTCATAATTCTTCAGCTAACATTCTCCTTTCTTCCCACTGCTCCTTTTCATCTGCCTAGTCTAACAGTTAGAAAATGTACAAAAAGGACAAAACAGCAATTATTGTTTAGTTATGTCTTCCTGGGTAGTCCTTAAATCTCACTTGTAATATCTTAATTTTTCTAAATAAAGTAATACAAAATTCTTATTAAAAGTCCATCTTTGAGAATTAAGTATTCTAATCAGGACTATATTAGAAAACAGTGACACATAAAGATTTTTTATCACTATTGAAGAAGGGGCAGGCCACTCAGGAAGGCTACAATGACACCATTAAGTTATGCAGGGAGAAAATTAAAAAGGCCAAAGCCTAACTTGAATGAAATCTATTAAGTCAGTAACAGATGACAAAAAGAAAAAAAATGTTTTTAAAAAGACATTGGCAACAAAAGGAGGGCTAAGGAGAATCTCCATCCTTTATTCTGTGCAAGGGGAAACATAGGGGCAAAGGATGAGGAACACTCCGAGATACTTAATGCCTTCTTTGC
Source organism: Cnemophilus loriae (assembly GCA_013397755.1). Taxonomy (NCBI): domain Eukaryota; kingdom Metazoa; phylum Chordata; class Aves; order Passeriformes; family Corvidae; genus Cnemophilus; species Cnemophilus loriae. The sequence continues at coordinate 276,459 of VZTF01003398.1, read as the reverse complement.
CTCAGTCTTTAGTAGTAAAGACCAGTTATTCTCAGGATATCCAGCCCTCTAAACTGGAAGGCAGAGACAGGGAGCAGAATGAAGACCCCATAACCCAAGGAGAAATGGCCAGTGACCTGCTACACCACTTAGACATACAAAAGTCTATGAGGCTGGATATGATCTGCCCAAGTATACTGAGGGAGCTGGTGGAAGTGCTCACCAAACCTCTTTCAATAATTTTTCAGCAGTCCTGGCTAATGGGGGATGTACCACATGACAGGAGGTTAGCAAATGTGACACCCATTTACAAGAAGTGAAGAAGGAGTATCCAGGAAACTATAGACCTGTCAATCTGAGCTGGGTGCCACGGAAGGTCACAGAGCAGACCATCTTGAGGGCCACCATGCAGCAGGTGCAGGACAACCAGGGGATCAGGCCCAGCCACCATGGCTTTATGAAAGGCAGGTCCTGCTTGACCAACCTGATCTTCCATGACAAGAACTGCCTAGTGGAATAGGGAAAAAGGCTATGGATGATGTCTACCTGGACTTCCTTGAGCCTTCAGCACTGTCTCTCACACCATTTCCCTGGAGAAAATGGCTTCTCATGGCTTGGATGGGTGCACTGTCCACTGGATAAAAAACTGGCTGGATGGCCAGGCCCAGAAAGTGGTGGCGAGCGGAGTTAAATCCAGCTGGCGGCTGGTCAGTATTGGTGTTCCCCAGGGCTCAGCACAGAGGCCAGTCCTGTTTAATATCTTTACTGATGATTTGGATGAGGGACACTATGCAGCACTACAGGCTGGGGCAGAGTGGCTG